>OY856411.1:39537500-40137500 GCA_963693085.1 Alisma plantago-aquatica | reverse complement strand
TCTTCCGCTCCTTGCTTGCGCCAGCCGCCCGTCCTCGCCGACCGAGCTGCCCGCCCACTCAGCCAGCCGCCCGTCCTCGCTCACCGAGCCGCCCGCTTGGTTTTCCGAACGACCCACCTCACCGGTCAGCCGGCCATCTGGATCTCTACCGCCGCCTCAGCGACCGACCGGCCTTGCTCAGCCAGCCGCCCGCCTGACATTCCGACCGACCGGCCTCGCTCAGCGAGCCGGCCGCCCCACCTTGCAGCCGTCCGACTGGATCAAACGTCGTTCGTCTCGCCGACTGACGTCGTTGTTCCTCAGGCCCAGTTTGCAGCTCCTGGATTTCTTCCCTCAGCCGAACGACCGATTGGCAGGTTGCACCTGTTGTTCAGCCGCCCGTCTCAGCTTGCGAGCCGATCGGCTCAGCCTCCCAGCCGAGCGTTTGGCAGTTCAAACGACCGTTTGGCCCCACCAGTAGTGATGTTCAGTCATTTCCGCAAGGGCAAGGGCAAGGCCCCTGCATCCTCTTCTACCGAAGCTCCTCACCGGTCCGTTTCGCAGCCCGGAATCTGATTCCGCACACCCTCTCCTACGGGCGAGTCTTCTCCCGAGCTAGCCGAGGAGATGCTTCGGGATATTGACGAGGCAGATGAGCTTCTCCGTGAGATGGAGGGCACTCAGAAGGCAGCAAATGATCCAGACACCACCGCTCCTCGTTCACCCCGGATAGCACCTATTTCGGGTAGCTATGACCAGTTCACCAGCGCTGACCACCGCCAGCGTTATGAGGAGATGTTCGCGATTGGGGTCTCTCTTCCTCGTTGGGCATGCAGCACCACCCTTGATGCTTTGGGCATCCGCGACGCCATCGACGACATCCTCTGCAAGAACCACATGCTGTTTTTTCCCTACCACGTCACCTCGATCTACTGTGATCTCACCCTCGAGTTCATGAGCACTTTCCGCCGGTTACACAATTCTTTTGGAAACTCGAGCTGCAAATACCGGATTTTTGGGGAGAATCTGGAGTCCTCTGCCAGGCAACTCACTTCGTTCATCCTCGACGGCAAGGAGGACTATTGGCTAGATCAGTGTATGGCGCGGTCTCACGACTCCTACCCGGACAGTTACGACAGAGACAAGTTCTGGGTAGAGATCATCGGGCTTCTTCCCCGTCTTCCTAGTGGGCCCAAGGCCTCGCAGATTCACAACCCGGTGTTCCGTTATCTTCACCGTATTTTGTCTTGCACCATTTTCAGTCGGGAAGGTACTCAAGGTGCAATTACCCAGGTAGAACTCTATGCTCTTTGGTGTCTTATTCATGAAGAACCTTTCAACTGGGGCAATGCTATCATTGAGCATTTTGGTACCCAAGCTAGCCGAGCCAGTTCCTCTTCTTTCCGCATTGGCCATTATGTAACCCAACTCGCCATCTTTTTGGGCTACACCCACAACGCCTTCCCTCCACTTGCGCTCAAAAATCACCTCATCAACACCCACTATTTGAAAAACAGTAGGTTTATCCGTTTGGGCACTGAAGGCATTTATTACCTTTTGTTCAAGGACACTCAGGTGGTTCTCCAGCTCCCGTTGCATACGTGGTTTGCAGCAGCAAACTATGTTTACGATTTGACCGATTTACCAAGCCACATACAGAGATTCTGCCTGGAGCATCCAGATCCAGACACCTTCCCCGAGCCTCAGCCTCACAGGAGGAGCCTCTCTCTAGAGGCACATGACGACGTCACTGGACCACCACCGCCACCTTCCAGACGATGCACCAGGCGGTGACCAGATGATGATTCCGGTCCTTATGGCTTCTACGAGATCCAGACTCAGCTGGATGAAATACAGCAGGAGCAGCAGAGACAGGGCCACCAGCTCAATCACATGTACCTGATGCAGCATTCGTAGGAATCTTGGCATGTGGATTGCGGTCACTATGCCCCTAGTCGACCATCTTATGACGAGTATGGAGCATACTAGAGTTATCCAGGCCCTGATTCTTCTTATTGGGCCAATTACTACTCCCCCCACCAGCAGCACCCTCCACTGCAGTAAATCTTCCCTCCATCTCGCTCTTAGAGTTTGCTCGGGCCGAGCAAAATTCTAAGTCCGGGGTGGGGGTGGGTGGTACGTGATCCACCCTTTTATCTTCCCTTTTCAAAAAAATTTTACTTTCTGCAATTTTATTTGTTTTGCTTTGTTTTTTTTCAAACATAAGGCCTTTATCTAACCGGCCAAATGTTGTTCTTCATCTTCAAAAATCAATTGCATTATCATTTTTATTTCAATAAACTTTGCAATAACAAATTCCCTATGATCATGATAGCAATTTTTGGAAACGATGGCAAGCCTTAGAGTATCAAATAGAATCAAATGCAGATTTTCTTAATTTTAGCATTAGATTAACTTAATTGTTTTTTCTCTTATATAATGTAGCTACATGTCTTATATGTCTTATGCACCGACATTCAAAAAAAAAAAAGTTTTTGTTGCACGAAAAAAATAAATCGCACGCCAAACCCTAAGTCTGGGGTAGCATGCCATTCTTCCATACCCCACAATGGGGCGTACCATCAAAAGATGCCAAAAAGGGCACAAAAAAAAAATGTGGTCAATGCAATCACAAGTCCATGAAATAATATCCCAAGTCGAATAGAGGAGGGATTTCTTCCATCACACCTCAAATTCTTTATCACGTGCATTCAATCAAAAAAAAAATGAAATTGATGAATGTCGAATCGTAAGTTAGATCAAGGCTGTCTTTACAAAGTATAAGTCTAAAAATTTTAAGTTATGAAAAATGTTTTCTTGAGAACCATGGTGCTTGCAATTTGTGGTTCTAGGAGATGGGTCGCTTGGCCATGAAAAGGATAGAAAGATTGCTAATCAAGGGAGGATGAACGTGTTATTCCAAATTTCTTGGAATCTTTTTGATTTTTCAATTGCTTGAGGACAAGAACAACTTTAAGTCCGCGGTATTTTGATGCGTGCTTTTGAGCACATCTTTTTCTGCAAATTAATTAAACTTGTCACTTAGAATTCCTCCATATATCTCATGAAAGTTGCACAAATTGATATTTTCTCATTCTATCACAAAATTGACATTCATGTGCATTTTATTGCAGTTTCAGAACATGAGTCGATCGATTGGTAACTTAATCGATCGTTTCAAAGAATCAAACTGATCGTCTGACTGCATGAAACGCTCGTTTCGCTCCAAAAGCATCGATCGTTGATCTCACCAAGCGACAACTGGGATCGCCCGACTCGAGCGATAGCCGCTTGGCTAATGCCCTTACCAAGCAGCAGTTGTTCTCTTACGCCGCCACCCTAACTAGGGTAAGCATCCGATCGTGTGGCTGACTGTTGGATATTCCATAACCTTCCAACCGATCGGCTGGCTGCCCAACCGGTCGGTTGGCGGCGTGCAGACTGCAGAAATTCCCAGCCGTCAGCACCCAATGAACCCTAAACCTAATGTACTTTCTCCCCCCTCCTTCTACTATAAAAGGAGGGGCACTTCCTCCTCTTAGACGATCTTGGTACTCTTGTATTTTTTTGGAATTCTGCAGCAAGTAATCGTGTAATTGTTCTCTTATTATGCAATAAAATAGTTTTATTTCAAGTACGTTCTTCCAATCTTGTTCTTGTCTCCTCTTCTCGTCCTTGTCTTGATCTACTTTTCTCCGCGCTTTATTTCTGGAGCAAGGAACAAAGGACTAAGCCATTTCATTGAGTCTAGCATAAGGACTCATCTCCTGATTTTTGGGCTAGACTATGGCTTTTGAACTTTCTTCCTCCGTCTCCTATTCCTCCATGTGTGAGTAGTTTCTTATCGGGGCAATGGGAATAACCCCTTAGCCATAGTTTTAGCAACTTAATCTTGAACGATTAAATGGTAATCGATTTTACTTGATTGATCTTTGGATCGTATGTTAATCCGGATGGATATGACCATGGAAATCCGGATTTAGAACAATAAAATCGATTACATAGACGTTTTGATATGACTGTGGATTTTCGTCTCTTAGGATGATAAACTAGGATGCATGAGCACCAAGACCAATGGGCTCATGTGGAGTTTCTCTTTTGTGAGTTTAAAATTCGCAAGCCTTCATCGAATCGTCGGTTAAGATTTAGTTGCTATCACCTAGGCTAAGGTGGTAAAAACCCCTACGAGCCTCGATTCCCTTCTCTTGATTTCAATCACCGACTATCTTGCTTGACTTTGCTTTCTTTAATTCTTAGTCTTTTCAATTCATATAGTTATTTTTGTGCTAACATTAGTTTAATTTTCCCTTGTGCTTTTTCTTTATTCTTGTTAGTACATTTGCAATTCTTACTATAATCACCAACACCCAAACCCGACTTTTACTTTCTGTTCTAAAAATACAAAAAAATAACAAAATAATTCTTCAAAAATAATTGGGATTAAAGAAACAATCTCTAAAGTTGTCCTGTGGGATCGACCCTTTTATACTACCTTTAAAACCGGAAGTAAAAAAAAGGTTTAAACTCTAGGATTAACCATCTTAGTGATTGATAGTGTAAAACGATGATTATCAGGTATCGAGCCAGCATCAGGCACAATGATGAAAAGAAAAGAAAGCTTGTCGATATCACGCAGAGTCGATACCATCGACCCACGTCGATGGTATCGACGATGTCAGATTAAAGTTTGTTTCAGATTGGCTCTAATCCAACGGTTGTGATATTTTTGCAACCTAACTCGGTGATTATACCTAATGACGGCGGCCAAGAGTAGAGGATCACGTCATTAGCCGATGCACACGTCCCGAGAAGGTGTGGAGAGAAGAATGGAGCCTAGAAGCATGCCGCAACCATTTCGAAATCCGAAGAAGACTTTTCCACCGCCGAAAGGTTGTAGATCACGCATTCTATGCCAAGGAGTGATTGGATCTTCTCCGTTCAAGGGTTTCATCACTTATTCGCATTTTTCTCCTTGTTTCCCCTTTCTTCAATCACGTTTTGCTCTGAGATGAACATGTGGGGCTAATCCCCTTTATCTTTAGGACCAGGAGTAGACCGGGGAAGCATTGTATGCCATTTTTATCATAGTAATTCATAATTTATCTCTTAAATCCGTGGTATGATTTCATTTTCTCAATTATATTGTTATGCTTGATCACCATAATAATAATCTAATATCATTAATTACTTTGAAAGAAGAATTAACAGCTGAAAAGAGATGAAATTCACATTAATTAACAAATCCCTTAAACAAGGTGATGTACGGTTAATGGTGGAAACCCAGAGGTTGATTTTAATGCACCTAGTTTAGGGTATAGGTCACTACGACGGTGGAACCGACCTAGACTTAGGTAGTGAATTGTACCACGACAGTGGACAATTCTGACTACAGTCCACTACCCAGATTGAGATATGAACCTGAGTAACTATATGGAAATTCATACAATGAAAACCCACGGTGAAACCACAATCCTAAAGATCTTCATTTGAATTGATTAAACTAAACACTTAATCAATTCCCTTATTTTATTTTATTTTCTTTTATTTCATAACAACATTCATAACCTTTTTATTGGTCTAGATGATTGTGAGTAGTTAGTAGTAGTCTACTGATAATTCAGTGTCCCTGAGTTCGACTCGGGCCTCACAAGGGCCTGTATTACATTGACGCATACACTTTCATTATACGCACGGTAAAATCATGTCAGTCGACTTCCCCTCAACCTGCCTAGTGATCGGGTAGTGGATCCACTACTACAGAAACAACATTCAGTGTCGCTTTTCTGGGCGTCGGTTATTTAGGAAAACCGACGCCTATAACATTCAACGTCGGTCATCTAGGTCATCCGACGTCTGTAGCCAAGACACGGGTACCGCTTGTATTAAGCGTCGGTTTTTTTGGTAAAAAACCGACGCCTAAAACTGCCGCGAAATCCAATTTTCGAGCAAAAAAAATATGTCACATACGGCATCGGTTATTTACCTAAAGCCCGACGCCTATATAAGATGAAAATTTGCGCGAAAATTTACAGCTTAGGTGTCGGTTATCCTTAGATAACCGACGCCTATAGTGGTTCCCGCCAATTTATTTGGGGCAAATTTTATCTAATTGGACGTCGGTTTTGTAATAGGAACCGACGCTGAAGACCTTAGGCGTCGGCTTTGTTAGATACCCGACGCCCTTTACGAACTTATTAGACGCATGATCGATCGACTTTAGGTCCCCTTTCCTGTTTCATCGTCTTCATCGCCCGACCCTCCGCTGCTCACCGACGCCGCTGCCCGCCACCCTCCGCTACCGTCGCCCGACCCTCCGCTGCTGTTGTTGCTTGTGCGCCGCCGCCGCTTCCTGCTCCTTCTGCTGCCGGTGTCGCCACCGCCTGCCTGCTCCTTCTCCGCCGCCTTCCTGCCCGCCGCCGCCTGCCGCTCCCTGCTGCCGGTGTCGCCTTCCTGCTCCTTCTCCGCCTGACGACCCCCGCGTCTCCGCCGCTGCTGCCACTGCCCTACGCCGCTGCCGCCTCCACTGCCTACATCGCCGCCTCCACTGCTCATCGTCGCCGCCTCCACTGCTCTTCTTCCTTAACGGAGCTCGCTACCGACAGAGCTACTCCTCTTCTTCCTCCACGAGCTCGCTACTTACAGGTACGATTTTATACCTAGTTACACAGCTCATTTTTGCTTCAATCATATTCATCATGTTGTTGTTTTTTATTGCAATTTTATGTAGATATTCTCCTTTAAATCCTAAGAAAATTATACACCCTTTAATTACAAACCCTAATTCACCTCTAGTCACTCACTTCTATCGATTATCCAAATGTAAATTGCCCCTTACTATGTCACCATTCATTCCAATGCAAAACTGGACCTTCCTACGCCACCATTTACTCAAAAGGTAGTTTTCATTTGATATCTAATTATTACATTAAGGATACTGAAAAAACTATATGAGTTACACCTTCATAGGAATGCATACAACTTCTATCTGAAAGAGATCTAAACATGATAAAAAATAATCTAAGATACAACTTTCTTCATTTAGGACTAGTCCAAGTATCTACAAAATCCTTAACTAGAAAAGGTATAAACTATTCCTTACTTCTATCCCTTAGAGACTGTAAGCATCTAAAATTCTCAGATTCCCTTCTTAGACTTCTAGAATCAACACTACATGAAGAATATGTTTCCTTCGATAATATGTTATAACATAGTATGATCTTAATCTGATCTGGATGTTCATAATAATGTAGTATGTTAAATATGATGATTAGGGATACATATAATGTCTAGTAAAGATTCCTAGACCTTTTGTTTGAAACTATTGATTTCTTGATTTATTATTTAATAATGCTCTGTTGATTAGGATTAACCATGTTGCATGTAGTTTATAGACAATTATTATATATAAGAATGCAACACATGTATTTGTTGGCCTAGAAACCCGTCCAAGATTTACTCATTAGGAGTAAATCTTGGATAGTCCCCGGTTTGGGACTGTTCTTGAACACCTAATCTCACTTAGGATGTAAGTGTATAATGTGTATTGGGTTTTTGAGAAACTTTCAGTAGCATTTCCCTGTTTGTTCTCTAAGTACATATGTACTTAGAGAACAGCGGGGAAATGCTGCCGAAATTTTCTTGAAAACCAATTACGCATTATACACTTACTAGTGAGATTAGGTGTTCAAGGATGGGATAGGTGGTACACATTTATTATATATAAGAATGACATCAAATGTGTTTGTTGGCCTAGAAACCCGTCCAAGATTGACTCATTAGGAGTAAATCTTGGATAGTCCCCGGTTTGGGACTGTTCTTGAACACCTAATCTCACTTAGGATGTAAGTGTATAATGTGTATTGGGTTTTCGAGAAAATTTTGGTAGCATTTCCCCGTTTGTTCTCTAAGTACATATGTACTTAGAGAACAGCGGGGAAATGCTGCCGAAATTTTCTCGAAAACCCAATACACATTATACACTTACTAGTGAGATTAGGTGTTCAAGGATGGGATAGGTGGTACACATTTATTATATATAAGAATGACATCACATGTGTTTGTTGGCCTAGAATGTGAACAATCATTGTTTTTTATATTACTTGTACATTGGTATAAATTAGAATGAACAATCACTAAATTATATACTGTTTGTATGGAATCCGGCTTCATTGTAGATATCTATTATTGTTGGCCTAGAAACCCATCCAAGATTGACTCATTAGGAGTAAATCTTGGATAGTCCCCGGTTTGGGACTGTTCTTGAACACCTAATCTCACTTAGGATGTAAGTGTATAATGTGTATTGGGTTTTCGAGAAAATTTTGGTAGCATTTCCCCGTTTGTTCTCTAAGTACATATGTACTTAGAGAACAGCGGGGAAATGCTGCCGAAATTTTCTCGAAAACCCAATACACATTATACACTTACTAGTGAGATTAGGTGTTCAAGGATGGGATAGGTGGTACACATTTATTATATATAAGAATGACATCACATGTGTTTGTTGGCCTAGAATGTGAACAATCATTGTTTTTTATATTACTTGCACATTGGTATAAATTAGAATGAACAATCACTAAATTATATACTGTTTGTATGGAATCCGGCTTCATTGTAGATATCTATTATTGTTGGCCTAGAAACCCATCCAAGATTGACTCATTAGGAGTAAATCTTGGATAGTCCCCGGTTTGGGACTGTTCTTGAACACCTAATCTCACTTAGGATGTAAGTGTATAATGTGTATTGGGTTTTCGAGAAAATTTTGGTAGCATTTCCCCGTTTGTTCTCTAAGTACATATGTACTTAGAGAACAGCGGGGAAATGCTGCCGAAATTTTCTCGAAAACCCAATACACATTATACACTTACTAGTGAGATTAGGTGTTCAAGGATGGGATAGGTGGTACACATTTATTATATACTAGGGAAATGTTGCCTAATCTTTTCCTAATATATACTTGTTTTCTCTGATCATAGAATGGATAGATCATGGATGTCCATTCGTAATCGTTGCACCCCAGAGTTTATATCTGGTCTTGATCAGTTTATTAGATTTGCCGAGGAACATAGGAAAAAACGTACAGATAGGTTCTACTGTCCATGTAGGCATTGCGGTAACAACTTGAAAGTCAACACTGGTGAGGAAATCAAAAGTCATGTCATGTGCAACGGGATTGTACAAGGCTATACAGAATGGCACTGGCATGGAGAGATTTCAAAATTGAAACCAGTAGATGTCGATAGCAGTGCTTGGGTGGAAGAAGAAATTGCCTCTGATGACGTAAATGTGAACGAACCAGTTCCAGCAGACATCGTTGATGCGATGCTGGATAGTTGTAGGGTAGAGCACACCGATCCACCTCCTATCTTTACAAACATTGTGCATGATGCTGAGATACCGTTATACACAGGTTGTGCTAAGTTTACGAAGCTTAGCGCTGTCTTGAGATTGTATAAGTTGAAAGCTAACAATAGATGGAGCGACAAAAGCTTCACTTCATTGTTGACTTTGTTGAAAGAAATGCTTCCTGAAGGAAACGAGCTTCCAATCTCAACATACCAGGTAAAGAAAATGTTGTGCCCAATGGGAATGGAGGCCAAGAAGATACACGCATGCCCGAATGATTGTGTATTATTTCAAAAGGACTATGTAGATTTGAAAGATTGTCCAAAATGTGGTGCGTCACGGTATAAATTGACGACTTCGGGGGAGTCCAAAACTTGTTCTCCTGCCAAGGTGTTGTGGTATCTACCTATAATATCACGGTTTCAACGCTTGTTTGCAAATCCGAAAGATGCGAAGAATTTGAGGTGGCATGCAGATGTTAAGAAAAATAATGATGGGATCCTACGACATGCGTCTGATTCCCCACAGTGGAAGAAGATTGATCTATTGTACCCTAAATTTGGTGAAGAAGATAGGAATCTAAGACTTGGGCTTTGTACAGATGGGATGAATCCGTACGGGACATTGAGCAGCCAACATAGCACTTGGCCAGTCATGCTTGTTATATACAATCTTCCTCCCTGGATGTGTATGAAAAATAAGTACGTTATGTTGTCATTGTTGATATCGGGTCCTAAACAACCCGGAAATGATATCGATGTTTATCTTGAACCTTTGATTGATGACTTAAAGAAACTTTGGGCTGAAGGTGTGATGACCTATGATGCTTCAGCAAGAGAGACATTTCGTTTGCACGCTATGTTGTTTTGCACTATTAATGACTTTCCAGCATATGGGAATTTTTCTGGATATAGTGTCAAAGGAGCTAAAGCGTGTCCTATATGTGAAGAAAACACTGATTCAATAAGACTAAAACATGGCGGCAAGACTGTATATCTTGGTCATCGAAGGTTTCTTTCAAAATTCCATCCGTATCGTAGGAAGCGCAAAGCATTCAATGGATGGAATGATGAACGAAGTGCACCTAAACCTATACCAGGGGATGTTGTTTATGAAAGAGTAAAAGACATTGTCAATGAATTTGGTAAGAAATCACAATGTAGTATGGCCACACGGAGTGACAATTCTTCATTCAAGAAGAAGTCAATATTTTGGGATCTTCCTTATTGGAGTTCTTTGACAGTCAGGCATTGTATCGATGTAATGCACGTTGAGAAAAATGTATGTGATAGCATCATTGGTACTCTATTAAATATACCAGGTAAGACTAAAGATGGGATAAAATCCAGACTGGACCTACGTGAAATGGGAATAAGGTCAGAATTAACAGAATTACGTGAAATGGGTAATAAAAGAACATACTTACCTCCCGCTTGTTACACGTTGTCTAGAAAGGAGAAGAAAACTTTTTGTGAATGCTTGGTAAATGTTAAGGTGCCACATGGTTACTCATCCAACATCCGTAGATTGGTATCAATGAAAGATCTGAAATTGATAGGTCTTAAATCTCATGATTGTCACACTCTAATGCAACAAATATTGCCCGTGGCAATTCGATCTATATTGCCGAAGCATGTAAGGTTTGCAATTACCAGACTTTGTTTCTTTTTCAACAGTCTATGCAGCAAAGTTATTGACCCTGATACTCTCGATAATTTGCAAAGAGAAGTGGTTGTTACCCTATGTCAGCTTGAGATGTATTTCCCTCCTTCGTTCTTTGATATCATGGTACATCTTGTTGTCCACTTGACTAGGGAAGTGAAAATGTTGGGACCAGTTTTCTTGCATTGGATGTATCCCTTTGAACGATACATGAGCGTTTTTAAAGGTGATGTTTGAAACCGTTATCGGCCTGAAGGGAGTATTATTGAAGGTTATGTGGCGAGAGAGGTTATGGATTTTTGCAATGACTTTCTCAGTGGTAATGACACTCCTGATAATGACAAGAATATTGAGGAGGGCAAAGGAATTTTGGGATCACGGGTGAAAGTAATCAGCCGTGAGCAGTTGGAACAAGCTCACTTGTATATTTTACACAATATGGATGAAGTGAGTGTTTATATCGAGGAACATACCAATTTCATAAAGAGACAACATCCTCAAGCAAGTTCAATGTGGCTTGCTAGAGAGCATAATAAGACTTTTACTAAGTGGTTTGAAGATAAAGTCTTACATCAACTATCTCAAACACCACATGATATTACAGAAACTATCAAATGCCTCGCCTTTAAACCAAAACCGAATGTTATGTCTTATGAAGGGTTTGACATTAATGGATTCACATATTACACAAAGCGCCAAGATGATAAGAGTGTCGTCCAAAATAGTGGGGTCACTCTTCAAGCGTCGACTATGTACTTTGCAAGTGCAAAGGATAAGAGTCCACGTGAAGCTAAAATGTCATATTACGGTGTCATTGAGGACATTTGGGAGTTTGACTACATAGATTTCAAAATTCCGCTCTTTAAATGTAATTGGGTTGATAACACCAAAGGAGTTATAGTGGATGAATTGGGTTTCACTTTGGTGAACTTTGAAAAGATTGGCGAGAAGGGTGAACCATTCATATTGGCATCACAGGCGAAACAAATATTCTATATCGATGATCCTGCAAATGATAAATGGTTGGTTGTTCTTCATGGTAAAAGACAGTTCATTGAAGATCCTATAGATGAAGAAGAGTACTATGATAAGTATGATGACTCCAGTCCATTCTCAGTTGGGTTGCCAACTCCACAAAATATTGAAGCTAATGATGACTTATATGTGCGCGGAGATCACAATGAAGGATTGTTAATTGATAAAAGATCACAATTTTAGAGACATGTATGTTTATACAAATGCTAAATGTTTGCCTTTTTCTAGTTAATACAAATGCTAAATGTTTGCCTTTTTCTAGTTAATACAAATGCTAAATGTTTGCCTTTTTCTAGTTAATAGAAATGCTAAATGTTTGCCTTTTTAATGACATTTTCAGATGGCTGACCATGATGAGCATGATGTCCATGATGAGCATGAAGTTCATGATGAGCATGCTGTCCATGACGAGCATGGCGAGGATACTAATGTAAGTTCTAAAAACATATCCTGTATTTCTATAAAATTCATTATCTTCTAGTTATGTCATATATCCTATATTTCTATATTCGGCTAAGTTAGTGTGTTTTATTTTTGTCAAATTTTAGGTTGATGCACCTGTACCCACTGAAGCACTGGAGCAACTTGATGCGCAACACCAGACACTTAACAAGAAAAGGGGCATCACTCTGTTGAAGAAGTTATTAGCGCTAAGTGGTAGTGGATCTAAATTGGTGGTGGAGTTTGATAATGGAGGAAATCCAATTGGAGTGAACCGCAATAATTTTGTGAACTATCTTGGGTGTACCACTCGGAGCCATTGTGGTGTTAAGTATGACAATTGGCATAAAGTTCCTCAAGGGAAAAAAGACTTGATATGGAAGGATTTATGCGTGAGTTATTATTATTTGCAATTCTATTTTGTAGATTACAAATTCTATTATTTGCAATTCTATTTTGGATACTAGTTAATAACATTTCTATTTTACAGAATCTGTTTGCATTGGATGAGAAGTTGCATCGTAAAAATGTGATGCAACGCGCTGGAAAGATGCTTAGGAATTATAGGACAAATCTGAACAGAGAATACATAAAAGAGGGTGATAAGAAGAAGAAGTCAGCCCTTGAACAATGGAACTTCTTGGACAAAGAAGATTGGGACAATTTTGTTGCTTCAAGAAAATCTGAAGAATTCAAGGTATTAGGTGTCACTCCTAATTTAATTAATATACATTGTATTCACCTGTTTCAAGATTAGCATTTAGTGCTACTAACCAAATCATTAATGTGCATACTAACTAGGCCCTCAGTGACGCACAAAAAGCAAGGCGTGCACTGAATGTGCATGACCACACTATGGGTCCAAAAGGCTATGCAAGCGTTCGCCAAAGACTACAGGCGGAGTCTGCGGCTACTCAGGAGTCTGCTCCTACTCAGGAGTCTGCTCCTACTCAGGAGTCTGCCACACCCATGCCTCGCCATGATATCTGGATAGCTGGCAGGCAAAACAAGAAGGGTGAAATAAAGAAGCCTGTAACTGCTGAGGCGGCTGCAAAAATGGTAAAATACAACTCTTAGAGAAATCGTTTGAATATTGATTATTTGTGGTGTTAACTTACCAATTTCTGTTTATGGTGATTAGCGGGAGCTGCACGAGCAGAGGAAACAAGGCACGTTCATCCCTCAGGGCACAAGGGATGAATTGACAGTTGCTCTGGGTAACCCAGAGCATCCTGGACGTGTTAGAGGTGCCGGCGCTGGTGTTGGCATCAAAGCATTCTTTGGGCCATCCCAGCGCAAACCCAGAGCGGGACTTTCTCAAGAAGAGGTAACCTATTCTTTTTTTAGAATGTTACTGCAAAAGGAAATTCATTAATAAGAAGCTAATGTTTCTTTTATCCATGTATAGGAGAATAAGAGAGTTGAGGATTTAGTTGCTAAGAAGATCAACGATGTAGTTGCTGAGAAGGTCAAGGAAGAATTGCTGCGGTGGCAGGCATCTCAGGCTTCCAATATGCCTATGGCGACCCACTCTTCTCCTGATGCACAGACTGCGAGTAATCCTGGAGACCCATCGCCTAGCACGTCTGCTGTAAGTATTGTTTATGACATTGTAGTTAGTCTTTTCAAGTTGTTATGTTTTCAAGATGATATGTATATATGTATAATATTCTTTACGTAAATTTGTAGGCATT
This sequence comes from Alisma plantago-aquatica, assembly GCA_963693085.1. NCBI lineage: Eukaryota > Viridiplantae > Streptophyta > Magnoliopsida > Alismatales > Alismataceae > Alisma > Alisma plantago-aquatica. The sequence continues at coordinate 40,123,341 of OY856411.1, read as the reverse complement.
GAAGCCATGCCGCTTAAGAATGCAAGACTACGTTGTTGCAGAGGCGCAGGCTTACCCGTCCCTTCCTGGGGCAATGTTTCACGGGACTCCAATGCCACAGGGCTACGTTCGTGTGAGCCCGATACGTGTGTTACCTGATTGGAGAGAAGCTACATTGCCATATCCCCACCCGGATATTGATAGACTTGCTGATGCAGAAGGCGGGGTGATATTGTGGCCCAAAGCAGATGTCGTCTACACGACTGAAATTGTAAGATAAATTTACATTGATTTAGACTGTTAATGTGTATATATGATGTCAACTGATCTGAAATTATATGTACAGGTTAAAAAGAAGACACCAGGAGCACCTAGGCCTCCACTTCCACTTCCCGCATTACCCGATTGGGTTCCAACTGACCTAACATACCCGTTAGGTCCTGCTTGTAGGGGAATGGCATGTTGGCTACGGGCACATAATGTACATTGCCCTATAATTATTTCTTTAGATGCAGATTATGCAGGTCAATCATACGATAGCTCTTTATTTATACAAGATATTATTGAGCTGTTTATGTATGATTGGCTGAATACATCAATGATAGAGACATGGATAAGGTGAGATCTTGTTTATACATCCATATACCTTGTGTAAGATCCGGTGATCTGGTTTCTTATATATTAATGCATACGCCTATATGTTTTGCAGCTACCTAGTCGAAGATCATTGCAAACAATTTGCATTTGATCATGTGGGATTTTTGATTCCATCATTGATTAGTTTGGTAGCTAAAGACCCTGATAATGTTCAACAATACTGTATAGATGCTTTTACAATTTTTGGTCAGCAAAAGAAGACGATAATAATAGCTCCATTCAATGTCAAGTAAGTTTACTTTATTTATAATTTGGACTTAAGAAAATTCCATTTTTATTTTGCATTTTGAGTTATTAATTGTTAACTTCTTACTTCTAGCAGTAGACATTGGGAGTTACTAGTTATTGTCCCCGGGACATTCACTGTTTATTATCTAGATCCTGCGGGGAGTACATTGAACACTAAAATTGGACACGTAATGAGAATGCCATTATTCTGGTGAGAAATATTTCATTTTTATATCCGTTAACATCTTTTATTACATTACTATTTACTTATGCAATTTATTGTGTTATATTAACATGTAGGGGTTTAGATGCATTCAAAAAGGCTGGAGGAACGGTCCCAAGGAAAAAGAACCAGCCAATAAATTGGCAGAACGTACAAGTAAGTTCCCGACTCAAATATATATATTATTGATGTGAATTGTGCTTAGTTGTATTATTTTGTATGTTTCAATTTATAGTGTGCTACACAAGACAATGGATGGGCATGCGCATACTATGTGATGCGATTTATGCAGATGATTATCAAATATGCCGCATTGGACATCGATACCATACATGAGGTATTATATATATTCTCATTAGTTAGTATGCAATATATCAATCTTATATTATTTTTATATTATTACTTATATATATACATCATTCTCTTTGCAGGTGTTTAAAACTGACAACACTACAGGTAAACGTTTAAAAAATATACATGCTCCATATACGATGGAAGCATTAAATGAAGTAAGAGAAGAATGGGCAAAAGCCATACAAGCAGTGGCAACTGTAAGATATAATTGGGATGTTGATAGCGATAATGAATGATACTATGTAAATGAATATTTCTGAATGTTAATACATGTATTTGAATGTTTCTATATGTGTGTGAATGTGAGAATTGAATTGATGTCTGAATGTATGTACTTGTGTAGAATTTTGCTTGTGACTTTTGCAGGTTTGCGGCCTGTTTGTAGGCTGATATCAATGGATGTCGTAAACCTGCAGTTCAGAAAACTGAACTGCAGGTTCTCATCCTACTGACCAGCCACAGCAGGCCTGCAAACTGATATGAAAAAAAAAAAATATAAATAGGCGTCGGTTATTTATAGAAAACCGTCAGGAAAGACCTACAGCGTCGGTTTTTTCAATAAACCGACGCCTGATGTGGCCAAAGCAGTCCTGGAAATGGCGTCGGATATTCATATCAAACCGACGCCTATTTAACATATAGGCGTCGGTCGTTTAGTATATAACCGACGCCAAAAGTGTTCGCGCCACAAAAAATGGCGTCATCTAGGGCACTTTATGCGTCGGTCATCTACTAAAAGACCGACGCTATATTCCATAGTGGCGTCGGTTATTTACTAAAACACCGACGCAGAAAGTGCCCTAGATGATGCCGTTTTCTGTGGTGCGAACCCTTTTGGCGTCGGTTCTCTACTAAACGACCGACGCCTATAGATTAAATAGGCGTCGGTTAAAAAACCGACGCCGAAGTGTTCGACCTTTAGCGGCGCCCACATAGGCGTCGGTCGGAAACCGACGCCAAATGGGGTTAAACGACCGACGCCAAAGGCCGTTTCTGTAGTAGTGATCGTCATGTAGGGGCACAAGCCGTGCATACCCCACCTTGTTTGCATGGATGTCAAAAATTAATTAATGGGAATTGTCCTATATAAAAAGATGCAATGCATAATATAAATAAGTATAATATATAATGTATATATATTATACACATTATCTTTCAAATACATTCTATTTGGTGGATGATTGAATGGTTATCGCAAAAAATGAATTTTCATTATGCATGTTGTTGTGGATGAATGGTACTTGCCTTTTGGTTGAAAAGTATTTGTCTTGCATGTCAAGACTCATCTCTTTTATTCCATATGTAATGGTTTATATTTACTTTTTTTCCCCCACAAATGTAAATTCAAGTTTCTCCATATCATGTAATATTATGCAGGCATATAATAAGTTTTGGAGGACTCAACATTATAAGGAAAGTCATTTGTAGTGATGCAACAGAAATGGAGGTTCATGTGGAAGTTCATAGGTTTATGATGCATAATATTCAAAGTAACTTAGGTGTAACATAATCATTTGTGACTCCAAATGATTACACTTGCATGTTATAATCAATGGTGTATGCTGGTGGATAGTTTAGGGGATTGTGGATGTAAATTGTATATGATACATATTATAAGTATGTGGTGTTTGTATATGTGTATGTAAATATATAAAACCCCTCAAATAGAACCTTAATTCTTAGATGATCCCAATGTGAAACACACACAAAAAAAATTGATTTACTATGCATTGGTGTGTCATCTATATTGAGTAAGTGTGTAAATAGATATGTGTGTGTTAGAGTAGGGTGCATATTCTATTGTATTGGTCTTTGTGTTGGACTTTACTAGGTGATTTTCATAGGACTAATAACCTAGAGGCATATAGATGGTTGTGACAAAGGGTTGTGCATCCATCCAATAAAAGCCATACTATATGCAATTGGAATACATACACTACCTAAATAATCATTCTGTGGGCAATCATCCAAAGATGACTCATGACTTGATTAAATATATATTTGACCTACTAGAATATTGTTCAATGTAATATTCCAAATTTATTGTGATGGATACTAATTGTGGATTTATAAGTAATTATATAGAAATCTCTTATTGAGAAAAAAACTATTCAAATCAATATATTAACTCCTAAAAAATTTTCTTATAGATCATATGTAAAACAACAACAACTTTTCATTGTGGTCGGTCCTTTAGAAGAAAAAATTAAATGAAATAACTTCCATGACTGGTTCACAACTCAAAGATTGTTCTCACACATGACTTTAAGGCTGATGCCCTGGATACGCTAAAAGGGATGAACTAGGTCCAAATGCCCTAGGGAGGGAAGGGACACTTATCATAAGCATTCTAATGATGCCATAGAAATCAAATGTCTTGTGTTGTGCTCAATGAATCATGAACTTCACAAGCATCATGAGAACATGGGAGTTGTTGAGATGATAACACATCTTAAGAATATGTACCAATAACAAGCAATGACAGATATATATGACACCTCCAATGTATTATGTAAGTGAAATGTTACAAATGGTGATCCATTTTAAGCCCCATGTACTTTTGAGCGAATTGGGTATATGGAAAGCCTAGACAGATAGAAACTTCCTTTAGGACAAAAGTTGTCCACTAATGTGATTCTTATATTGTTTCCAGATACATACCAAACAATTTTTCAAGAATTAAACAATTTTTTAAACCTCTATTTGAGATGGTTGGTATGTTGAGAAGAACCGATGGAAAAATAAATAATGACAACCCAAATCCATTTTGATGGTCAAATGATTAATAGTAAAGTCCAAGGAAAAAATCATAGTCAAGAAAAGTTCTAAGAATGGCTAGAAGTCTAAGCCTTCAACACTTAAGTCAAATGGGTAAGTGCGTAAAAAAGGCAATTATCATAATTGTCAGATACTAAACATTGGAAGAGAAATAGTCCTCTCTACCTAGAGGAATTAAAGAACAATCCTCAAGTGATATGTTCCTCTCTTATAAAGTGGACCATTACTGAATTTGATGTAAATTTCAGAATTGGAGGGTTGAGATTTTCTAATTTGGCCACTATAATGATCAATTTCACAATGTTTATATTTGATTTGCTCTCTTGATATAAATTTCACTATTTAATATTCACTAATTTGTAAAATATCTTGAACCTTATTTGTATGATCACCTTGCTCTACAATATGTTGCAAAATATCGAGTGTTCATTTATCTTCCCAACGGTACAAAAATTACCTTGTTTGGACCATCCGAGCCCAAGATATGGGTATTTGAAAATTGACCCAAATTGTACATGTTTTAATTACTTTTGTGAGTTTGGGCCTTAATGGGCCTAGTTAGGCATGCGACCCATGCTTTACCCTTGTGCCTTGTTGATCCCCTTTCCCCTTCAAGAAAGTAACGAAGAGCAGTAACTGCTCTCCTTCGTCCCTTCCAAACCAAGAGATGGAGGTGGTGGATGAAACCATCCCTATACACACACCCCCATCTAAACCCTAGGTGTCAAGTTTCTTTCTAAGCCCCCTTGACCAACCCCTTCTTCATTTCCTTCTCGCTCCTCTTCCTTCTCTGGTTCCTTACCACCTGTGTTCCTCCCTGTACTTATTCTTCTAGTCAGTGGTTGGGTCTGGCAGCTAGGCTCACCCACACACAACCACCGCGGTGCACACGACGAGTGAGAACGGCGACCGGCGTGCCTCACACCTGCCCCATCCGCCCTTGTTGTGCCTCCCCCGGGCAGAGAGGGAGTCATGGCTATAGGTCCTGGGGGCAGGGAAACCCTGTTCTTCCCCTGTTTCATGGGCGGAATAGAGGAATCCTGAGCGGGATGCCCGCCAAGAGACAAAGGACACCGCGACCATCCGATATGCTGGCGATGGTCGGGATGGGGACACGTTGAAGCCAACCGCCACCGCCCTGACCGTGTTTGGAGTGGCTGTCAGCAACAATGGACTGATTTTGGGTGTGTGAGTGAAGAATCAGATGCGACCGCTCGATCTTGCATCAACGGTCGTGATCCTCTACATAATCATGGTAACACTATCAATCAGAATACATATAGTTTCAATGTAGAATTTAAAAAAATCATAACTTCCTCATTTTAAAGCCAATTATAGCAAAATTATATATCAAACTAATCCTCTCGAAAAGACCTACAACATGAGCTTATTTATAGACCCTAAATATTCTTCTAGTTTCCTTATATTGATAAATATGTAACCTTTGGATACTTTGAATATGCTTAACACATGATTATGATTAATGATTGGATCTTGATGCTCAATCTACCCCCGATCCTTAAATAAATATCTTTTATGCACCCTTGAATGAAATGAAGGTCATACTCCCCCTAATGCTTATACATGACTCCTTTTGTACATATTTGGCACATTGGACTATAATGATGTACATTGCCCTTTTGATGCTACTCTTGCTACTTAATGATGCAACAATGCCTAATCAATTTCAAATCAGTAATATATGTCTATCTTTGACTCTAATATCAGTCCATAATATGCCCCTTGATATGGTTGATTCTTTTGACACATAATTGCATGTATGATTGAGTATTGCTACCCCATGTTGGATTATGGCGCCTAGACACTAGTGGACATCCCCTTACTTTGAATGTGTCTATTATTGCTAATCTAAACCATCCCTTATGCTGGGCTCTTATTCATTGATTATCTTTGACCTTGATTACTCTATTATGAGTCTTTGACCATATAATATACTTAAGAAACCTGAACCTTGAAATGGTCATAGATAATGTGTGGAACCTCAGAAGAATATGAAACTTGAACCACACTACTATGATGACCTCTAGATCAATATAAGGTCATCAAATGTACTAATTAGAAACTTGTAACCTAACTTGGCCAAAACCCTTCAAATGAAGATAATTAGGGTTAATGATGAGAATCTAATGTATGTATACAATTGTGTTGTTAATCAGGTTTGGCATGTGTCTAGATGATGAAGGATAAGTTAGGTTATGAATCTCTAAATCAGGTATGGGCCTTATCTAGTTATATGACTATCACTTTATTGCTTGAAAAGACATATATTGTATGCTTGTTTGTTTACTGGTCAAATATTGCCATGTTGTATTTATTGCTATGTCTTACTCGATGTTTGCCTTGTCAGTTTTATAACTTGAACACAAATATATATATATATATATAGAACTCCATTATAATGTTTTTGATAAAGGGTTAGCTCTTGTCTATGGCCTTGAGGTCCCTCTCGTATAAAAGGGTTAGCTAATTTTGTAACCCTTACAGACCCTTCCGACGGGAAGTTGGTCAAAGGCCTTAAACATGCTTGATATTGTTGATATAATGGAGTGAAATGACATATAATATGGTTTCGCATTTGTTAAACAATTAACTTGTTTATTCTTGTTCGTTTAGTCTTGAAATCTTTTCAAAATTATGCAAAGCTTATACATATATGTATCTTTCATCCCCATAACACCTCGTTTGTTGACCCGTTTCTTGTATTTTGTTTTCAGGTTTAGGGATGGCTAGAAGGTTGATGGACTTGGTGAGCTATGCTAGTTGTTGTAAGATCCAAATTTAGTGCACATGAATGACTTGTACCTTGACTCTGGAAATATGTAACTGAATTCATGAATATAATGCATTTTGTATAATTTATACTTGTTGAATGTTGAGACTGTGTTGGTGCCTTTATCTAGTTTTTTCTTCATGTGTGCTAAGATTTACGCTTCCGCATCTTGCCTTTAGTATACATTTGGTTCATGGGACTGGGATTTTAGTTCCATGACAGATGGTATCAGAGCATGAACAATAACTACACCAAACATTGCTCACATGAAACACAAACTAAACTCGCCTTACATCTCAACCCTACAAACTTAATGAAATGTCCTTGCGGATTAGGTTGACTTAGCCTCTAGGTTAGAACCTAGATGTTCTAGAACTAGGTGTAGACTTGTGTAAATTATCTCCCTAGACATGATTCACGACATGTTCTTAGGATGTCTACACAAGTGTGCACCATGTTGTTGCTGGTTCTCTAGGTATCATGATACTAGACTGCCTAATGAGTATGGTAACTCATTTTGGTTTTAGTTTTATTCGAATGGAATATGGTGGTTTTCATCGAATGTTTCAACATTGGAGAAAATCTATTTTAAGTACTATTATATGTACCTATGAAAAATGTTACCACACCCAGAAAGGTAGTGAGTATCTAACCAAAGAGAAAGAGATGTAACATCAAGTCTAGATGTGAGTTTAGATGATAGTTTTAGTATCTAGAGTTGTTTAGAGCCATGATAAAGGTTAGGCTAGTGAGTAGCATAGATAACCTAAGATAGTGATGATAATGATAATGATGTTAATGTCGATCTCGATGTTGATGTTGATGTTGATGTTGATGTTGATGGTGATGTTGATGTTGATGTTGATGTTGATGTTGATGATGATGTTGATATTGATAAGACCCAAGTTTGACCTTGAGAGGGCCAAGTAGTTTGATGATATCGAATGAGTTTGACAATGCAACCCTAGCTAGACCTAGCACCTTGTTGATACATATGACTTGGTTGATGTGCTAAACATAACTAGTGGGTTGACATGTTTTCTTGTACCTAGTCTTGTGCTTGTTGAGATATGATATGAGATATATAGTTTGAGACTAACATGGGCCTCAATCTTTTTACAAAGGAGGACCTCTAGCATGGGACATATGAACAGGGTGACCTTTTGATATGAGTCGACCCACCTCGGGATAAGGTTAGAGACCTAAACTCCAAAATATTTGAAATGTTGAAAAATAGGGATGATGAAATACTTGATGACGAGTCCCTTGCCATAATACTTCTAAGTATATCAGTTGAGTGACCTAGTGTGTGGTTTCCTTGAAAATGTCAAACCCTAGATTTCCTATGAAAATATCTAACCCTAGAGAAAGTGGAAATTGAAATTTGGATGCTTGCTATACTTGTGAGGGAGATGTCCCAAGACCCTAAGATAACGTATATGATGTGTAATATCCTCGATGAGCCTAATACTCAGGTTAGTAGTTGTATATAAAGGATTCTAGTGGTTACCCTAGTTCCTCAAAAGATGGGAACAATTTTTGTTATGGGTAGAAGTTTGTGGCTAGCAGGTCTTGTTGGACATATATATGTCTTAGCTTGAGTGGCTTGAGCTTGTGGAGCTCTTTTTGATACAAGTGAGAAAGTTTCAAAACCTTGACGTTGATGATAATGTTGTTCTTCGAATGATGCTCGATATGTGAAAGAATCTCACTTAAGTTAAAATTTTGATAAATGTGCAATGGTCATTCTTGTAAGCTAGACCTAATACAAGATCATACTATACATGAAATATGTAGCTTTGAAATCATAATCTTGATAAGATGATGTTTAGAGATCTTATCTTGAACATTCAGGGTTAACATGACTAAAACCATACCCAAGTGAAAACAAACCAACTTGATATCATGTTTCTCTTGGGGTGATACCTTGAATGTATAAGATGAATAAATTTCTTATTTCAGATCCAAAAATGAGAAATGAAGGACATAATTGTTTAGAGTTGGTAGAAATTTTGAAAAAAAAAATGCATGGAATTTAGAGTAAAGATGAGATACACACTCGATGATAGTCTCTTTTGGTCATGATCACACACATGTTCGCTTGAGAATTTATAAACATATATGTTGAGGATACACCTTGGTCTCGTATGAAGATGTGAACAAAAACCCTAATGTATGGATACTAAGGGAAGGGAAAACCCTAATGACAAGATGATGTCATACTATGATGGAACAACAAGTAATATGTAAATAATTGAGATGAGTACACCCTTAATGTTGACAACCAAAGTGCGCATTCCATTGTGGAGAAAGCCTTGATAACCATGGTTGGATACCTAGACTAGATGGATTTTGGCTTTGACTCTTCACTATGATCTAGGTTGAATTTCGAGGATGAAATTTTTTTAAGGAGGTAAGGATGTGATAACCTAACTTTTCTCTCTCCTCAAGTGATATGTTCCTCTCTCATAAAGTGGCCCATTACTGAATTTGATGTCAATTTCATAATTGGAGGGTTGAGATTTTCTAATTTGGCCACTATAATGATCAATTTCACAATGTGTACATTTGATTTGCTCTCTTGATCTAAATTTCACTATTTAATGATTCACTACTTTGTAAAATATCTTGAACCTAATTAGTATGATCACCTTGCTCTACAATATGTTTCAAAATATCGAGTGTTCATTTATATTCCCAACGGTACAAAAATTACCTCGTTTGGACCATCCTAGCCCAAGATATGCGTATTTGAAAATTGACCCAAATTGTACACATTTTAATTACTTTTGTGAGTTTGGGCCTTAATGAGCCTAGTTAGGCACGTGGCCCATGGTTTACCCTTGTGCCTCGCGGATCCCCTTTCCCCTTCAGGAAAGTAACAAAGAGCAATAACTACTCTCCTTCGTCCCTTCCAAACCAAGAGATGGAGGCGCTGGATGAAACATGCCCGGTACACACACCCCCATCTAAACCCTAGGTCTCAAGTTTCTTTATAAGCCCCCTTGACCAACCCCTTCTTCATTTCCTTCTCGCTCCTCCTCCTTCTCTGGTTCCTTACCACCTGTGTTCCTACCTGTACTAATTCTTCTAGTCGGCGGCTGGGTCTGGCAGCTAGGCTCGCCCACGCACAACCACCGCGGTGCACACGACGAGTGAGAACGGCGGTCGGCGTGCCTCGGACCCGCCCCATCTGCCCTTGTTGTGCCTTCCACGGGCAGAGAGGGAGTCATGGTTGCAGGTCCTCGGGGAGGGTAACCCTTGTTCTTCCCCTGTTTCATGGGCGGAACAGCGGAATCCTGAGCGGGATGCATGCCAGGAGACAAAGATCACCGCGACCATCCGATATGCTGGCGATGGTCGGGATGGGGACACATTGAAGCCAACCGCCACCGCCTTGACCACGTTTGGAGTGGCTGTCAGTGATAGTGGACTGATCGTGGGTGTGTGAGTGAAGAATCATATGCGGCCGCCTAATCTTGCATCAATGGCCGTGATCCTCTACATAATCATGGTAACACTATCAATCAGAATCCATATAGTTTCAATGTAGAATTTACAAAAATCATAACTTCCTCATTTTAAGGCCAAATATAGAAATATTATATATCAAACTGATCCTCTTGAAAAGACCTACAACATGAGCTTATTTTCAGACCCTGAATCTTCTTCTAGTTTCCATATATTGCTAAATATGTAACCTTTGACTACTTTGAATATGCTTAACACATGATTATGATTAATGATTGGATCTTGATGCTCAATCTACCCCCGATCCTTAATTCAGTATCTTTTATGCACCCTTGAACGAAATGAAGGTCATACTCCCCCTAATTCTTATACATGATTGATGTGATATTTTTATCGCACTAACAAACTCACTCGGGGTTGAAATCCGCGAGCTTTTACCTAAACCAAAGTGCAATAATACCACCCACAAGCGGACGAGTCTTATCGTAGTATAGTTAAGGATTGAACCCAAAGGACAACATTTTTAAGGATCCTTGTCAGTCTAGTCTAGTTTGAGTTAAGGCTAATATTTAAAATGATTTGTTGATTTGAGGTTAATTAAACCAATTGCAAGAAAGTAAAAGTTGAATTAAAGTTGGATTTAGATCATTGATATGAAATCGATGGGATGGTATCGGGTTTCACCACCACTACACATGCATGCACATAGGATTACAAACAATCTAGGCAAGATATAACAATCCAAATAGAGCTGCTACAAAACCCCCCATACAGGAGTTAGGTTCGCGTAAGCATCCCCCTAGGCAGCAGATGTCTCGTTACCATCCAGATCACTTACTTACGGCTTCGAAGATATAGAAATCTAATGAAGGTTGTGGGTCCCCTATATAGGCGTTAGGCACACAGAAGCGTCACCGAAGGATAGATGGCTCATCCCCTCACGGATCATACACTTACAACCTCGAAGAAATTCCATTCTATTTCTAGTTTGGGAGTCAACCACATTAATAGATAAGCAAGCAGACGATTAATATACGAGCAAACATTGATGATTAACAAGAAGATACAAAATCCAACTAAGGTTGTGAACCCCCTATACATGCGTTAGGCACACAGAAGCGTCACTGAAGGCTAGATGGCTCGTCCCCTCACGGATCACACACTTACGACCTCAAGGAATCCCATTCTATTTCTAGTTTGGGAGTCAACTTGTTAAATGACATTCTATCCTACATATAGAAGTTCTCATAACATAGGAAGAACAAAGATGAAAGCAAGTAAAAAAATCAAACTACGAACATAACGGTTAACACGAAATGAAAAGTTATATACATTGCCAAGGAAAGTTTAACAAAAGAACATGATTGCATGGGCAGCAGGGCTAGTCCCCGCACCCCATCGAATAGGTACTACTCGCTCATGATTCAAGAAATAAGAAGTATAAGAGAAAAAGGAAGGTTCCACCATGAGCATGATGAAGAAGGTCGTCGTAGCTCGGTAAAGATGATGCGGTCTCCTACATCGTGTCGGGGCAGATCTGAGGAGGAAGAACCACCAAGGCAGGCTGGGAAATTCTTCTTCTTCACCCTCTCTCTCTCCTTCTCTCCTTGCTCGGTGCCAAGAAGAGCAGGTGGGCATGTGGGAGTTGAGGATGGATCAGACCTTGGGTAGCCTATCGGCGTGCTGGAGTCCCCCCTTCCATGAGGACCCTTGTGGTCCTATTGATAGGCTTGGATGAGGTGGGCACGTTTTTGCTGTGAATAGTGCTCCAAATGGTTTGGAGACTGTTTGTCCTTCAAACAGTTTTGAGTCCGTTTGGATGACCAAATGGTCTTGTGTCTTTGCAAATCGAATGGATCCAAACAGTCTCAAAACCGTTAGGATCCAATCGGTCTTAGGATTCGATCTTCGTTCGGTCTTCGTGAAAGTGCCCAAATGATCGGTCTGGGGACCGAATGGCTCCAAATGGTCTTGGGACCGAATGGCTCCAAAAGGTTTTGGGACTGAATGGCTCCAAACAGTTTCGGAACCGAATGGCTCTAAACGGTCTTGGGACCGAATGGCTCCAAACGGTTTTGGGACCAAATGGCTCCAAAAGGTTTCGGGACCGAATGGGTCTAAGCAGTTTCGTTGTCCAAATGGTTTCATTATCCAACCGGTTTCGCTGTCCAAACAGTTTCATTGTCCAAACGGTTTCATTTTCCAAACAGTTTTGGGACCGCTTGGGCTCATACAGTCTTGAAACCGAATGGGCTCAAAATGGTCTTGAGATAGTTAGGACAACCTGCTTGGTGAGATCGATTGGTGAAACTGAATGGCAAAAATTGTTTGGTCAAACCGATTGGTCAGACCGAATGGTGAACGATTCTTTCGTGAATTCCATATGATGATAGAACCTGGTTTAGACCTGCACCAAATCAATATAAATTTGATCAAAAATCATAATAATTGGATTTATCTAGAAAACTTGCAATTTGTGAGGTTTAGGAGATAAAATGAAAGTATTGAATCAGATTGGTTATAAAAAGGGCGACAGAAAATCAGGATGAATATGTGTTCATCAAACACCCCGAACATAAATGTTGCTCATCCTCGAGTAACACAAATATGAAAAAGTCGCCAAATGAATACTTTCGATCATGTGATTACTTCCTCTTCACATCACAATTATTTCTTTTCCTCTTAGTATGATTAAGCATCTCAACTTCCTGAGACCACAAAACACATCTTATAATATCTCTGTTCCTGAGTTCGCTTTCCAACCTCACTTCCTCCTCACTTTTTTCCAGCAACAAGCATGTCAAAGAGTTTTGTAAGAGTCCAGAGATACCCGCAGAATGACAAGTGTGTATCTGATCTGACACATGTGTTATTCAGGGCTTTGAAGGCTTTAATATTGCTTTTAGGTAGAAAAGAGAGTGAAGGGTGGTATGGAAGGAAGAAGTAAATCTCTCCTCTATTCGACTTGAGATTTTTATTATTTTTGCAATTTCATTTATTGCATTTTTGTGTGAATATTTCCTCTATTCGACTCGAGATTGCATTTCTTTTTGTGTGCGCTTTGGCATCTTTTTGTTTGCAAATCCCTCCTCTATTCGACTCGAGATTGCATTTTTGGTGGTACACCCCTGTTTATCTGTTAGGGGTATGTAAGAAGTGCATATAGAGGGAACTGGCGTGGCACCCCGAACTTAGGGTTTGGCACAAATTTGGCTATTTTTGTTACTTTTTGATGAATGGAGGGATATGGAGATGATAGAAGAGGTGTAGAAGAGAGTTCAGATCAGAATGCAACTTGATTTACGATTCAGTGCATCGAGTTGGTCTCTTTATCGTACTCTGCTCAAATAATGACTTGATGAGGATCCAATGGAGATTCCATGTTATTGTTCCACTAGTCAGTTAGGAAGAACGATGTGTTTGATCCCTATCAGTTCGATAGATGCGTATCATTTTTGCATGAGTATCATGATGTTAGGAATCATAAGCTTCATAAGATGATTTCAATCAAAAGGCTTGTTTCAAAAAGTGGTCCTTTTGAGGTTCTACTTCGAATAAGGGGAGTATAATGATTCAAAAAGCATAGCGGGATAGCTAGTGACTTTTGATGAAATAGGAAGTGTCAAAATTCATCAAGTATATGTTCAATTTCTTTGAAAAATATTAAAGCATTTTGATAATTTTATAATTTTTTATCAAGATGTGACAGAGAACACTTAAGTATTAAAAGGATGGGTGTAGGTGGAAAGTGGGGTACATACCACCCACCCTCCACCCCGAACTTAGAGATTTGCTCATCCCGAGCAAACCCTAAATCCAAGATGGAGGGGAAAATTCATGCCAGAATGACCACCAGTAAAGCATCTTGCGTTCCAATCAAAGCACATCTTTTTATTTGAAAATCCAAAAGGTAAAGAGCAATTAGATCTTGAAATAGCATCTTGCAATGCAATTTTTTATTTAATGAAAAATAAACTAGAAGGTTAAATCAAAATTGAATAAACATTCTAATTTGAAAAGAAAAGTAAAACAGATTTATTGATCGGGTTGCCTCCCGACAAGCGCCTTTGTTTAATGTCGATGGCTCGACTGAATCCTTCAGCTTCACGGTGGATCCTTTGGATTAGTGAGTTCCAGTGTTGTTTCAGTGCCCACGTCAGTTGAGGTTAAATATCTCTTTAAGCGGTGAACATTTGTTACAAATTCACCTGACTTTTCACTCCATAATGAGAAGGCACCATATGGGGAGATACTATTGAAGATGTATGGTCCAGACAAGCATGAGCGGAGTTTTCCTGGGAATAACTTCGACCTCGAGTTGAATAGCATAACTTGATCTCCCACTTGTATGTCTTTTCTTTTTAGATGTCCATCGTGCCAAAGTTTTGTGTGTTCTTTGTAGATTTGTGCATTCTCATAAGTTGTCATCCTGAGTTCATCCAGCTCTTGAAGTTGCAGAATCCTGGCTTTGCCTACTTCTTTCATGTCAAAATTCAGTTGCTTAATTTCCTACCATGCTTTGTGTTCCAGTTCTACAGGCAGGTGGCATGACTTTCCATAAATAAGCCGAAATGGTGTATTTCGGAGAGGAGTCTTAAAAGAAGTACGGTAGGCCCACAATGCGTCATTGATTTTCACTAACCAATCTTTCCGATTACGACCTACCATTTTTTCCAATATAGCCTTGAGTTGTCTGTTAGAAACCTCTACCTATCCACTAGTTTGTGGATGGTAGGGTGAGGCTACCTTGTGAGTAACACCATACTTTCTCAGCAGCGCTTTGAAGCTTCTTTCAAGGAAATGAGACCCTCCGTCAGATATCATAGTTCGTGGTACTCTAAAACGGGGGGAAATAATATCTTTGAATAATTTGATGATGGGTTTGGAATCACTAGTGATGGTTGGTATAGTTTCAACCCATTTTGAGATGTAGTCTACCGCCACTAGGATGTATGAAAACCCATGAGAAGATGGGAATGGACCCATGTAGTCCCCCCCCATACATCGAATATATCTACTTCTTACCATAGATTCAGCGGCATCTCATCTCTCTTTGTTATATTGCCTGATCTCAGCCATTTGTCACATGATAAGACAAAGTCATAGGAATCTTTGGGTATGGTTGGCCAGAAGAATCCACATTGCAAAACTTTTATCGCAGTCTTCTTAGAACTCATGTGGCATCCGACTGGGCCAGAGTGGCAGTGCTCTAGAATGAGTTTGGTTTCTTCCTCAGCGATACATCATCTGTAAAGACCATCAACACATAGCTTAAAAAGATATGGCTCATCCCAGTGATATTGTTTCACATCATGCAGAAATTTCTTTAGTGCATTTCCAGTGCATTAAGGATGGATAACCCTAGCAGCAAGGTAGTTCACAAAATCTGAGTACCATGGTACAACTTCTGAGACCTTCATTAGTTGATCATCTGGTAGGGAATCATTGATCAGAATTTTCTCACTATCCAGAATGTGGATGCGACTGAGGTGGTCTGCTACTACATTCTCTGTACCATTTTTATCTCTTATCTCTAAATCAAATTCTTGTAATAGGAGGATCCATCTAATCAACCTGGGTTTTGCATCTTTCTTTGCCAGAAAGTAACGAATGGCAGTGTGGTATGTGTAGACAATGACCTTTGAACCAATTAGGTAGGATCTAAACTTGTCAAAGACATACATGACTGCTAGAAGTTCTTTCTCTGTAGTTTCATAATTCCTCTGATCTTCATCGAGAGTTTTTTATGCATAATAGATCACATAGTGTTTCTTCGCTTTATATGGCCCTAAAACAGCTCCCGTAGCATAGTCACTGGCGTCACACATAATTTCAAAAGGGTGGTCCCAGTCGGGAGCTCTAATGATGGGGGTGGTCGTAAGGGCTTGCTTCAGTGTGTTGAAGATTTTGACACATTCTTCATTGAAATTGAAATTAGTATCCTTTAGTAATAGGTTCGTCATTGCCTTCGTTATCTTGGAAAAGTCCTTTATGAATCTTCTGTAAAATCATGCATGACCTAGGAAAGCATGAACTTCTTTTACATTTTTTGGGATAGCTAGTTTAGAAATCACTTCAATCTTGGCTTTATCTACTTCAATTCCTCTATTGCTGACCCTATGGTCGAGGACAATGCCTTCCTTTACCATAAAATGACATTTTTCCCAATTCAGCACAAGATGCGCTTCTTCACATCGTTTGAGGACTAGGGAGAGGTGCTTTAGACATGAATCTAATGAATCTCCATATATAGAAAAATCATCCATGAAAACCTCCATAATAGTTTCAGTAAGACCAGTGAATATGGCAGCCATGCAACGTTGAAATGTTGTGGGTGCATTACAGAGACCAAACGACATTCTTTTAAATGTGTATGTCCCGAATGGGCAGGTAAAGGTTGTTTTCTCTTGGTCATATGGATGTATGGGTATTTGATAGAATCCAGAATAACTGTCAAGATAATAGAAATATTCTTGGTGAGCCAACCTTTCTAGGACTTGATCAAGGATAGGCATTGGAAAATGATCTTTTTGAGTTGCCTTGTTTGATTTTATGTAATCTATGCGCATCCTCCACCCTGTTATTGTTTGAGTGGGGATGAGTTTGTTGTTTTCATTCCGTATAATAGTTGTTCCACCTTTCTTCAGGACTACATGCACATGACTCACCCATGGCGAATCTGAGATCAGATAGATTATTCCAGCTGTTAGAAATTTAATGACTTTGTGACAGACCACTTCCTTCATATTTGGGTTCAATTTCCGTTGATACTCAATAGTAGGCTTGTGATATTCCATCATAGGTATCTTATACATACACAACGCTTGACTGACCCCAGTGAGGTCACTCATTTTATAGACAATGGCCTTCTTTCTTTCCATTAATTCCTTCAGAAGTTTATTTTCTTGTTCAGCTGTTAGATCGGAATTTATAATAACTGGGCAAACTTTAAAATTGTTAAGAAACACATACTTCAGTCCTTCGGGTAGGGGTTTCATTTCGGGAGCCTATGGTTTTTCGCATTTTTCTTTTGTAGTTTCCATAGCTTTGAGTTCTTCACTAGTGGCTTCAACATCTTCTTTAGCAGAGTCGAGGGATTCGAGACAATCTTTTACTTCTTCGTTAATTAATTCATCAACTGATGGGTTCGTTAGACCAACTTCTAAAGGATCATTTGATTCATGATGCTCTTGAGTCAGAAGTGACATTTGCTCAATGCAGTCGATCAGATATACTTCTTCTTGCATACTTGGTCTACTCATACTTTCAAAAACCTTGAATTCGAGAGTTTCTTTGCCTAATCTGAGCAGTAAGGTACCAGCTTCAACATCAGTCAGGGCAGTTGTAGTGGTGAGGAACGGATGACCAAAGATGAGTGGATATCTAGCATCTTCTTTTATGTCCATAATGACAATGTCGCATGGAACATATGTGTCCTTACCTACCTTGACTGGGACATCTTCGAGGATTCCTAACAGACGTTTTATCGAATTGTCTGCAAGTTGTATAGTCATGCCAGTAGCAAGCAATTCTACAAACCCTAGTCTTTTTCACAGGATAAGTGGCATAATAGAGATGTTTGCACCTTGATCCGCCAATCCTTTCTTACATGATGAGTCACCAATGTGACATGAAATTCCAAAAGATCCCGGGTCTTTTTGTTTCTTGGGCATCTTGCTCAGTATGATATCAAATGTAGTTGTAGCCAGTTTTACTGTCTCATACTCTTCAATTATATAATTCCTGGTGAGGAGTGACTTTAAGTACTTTGTCCATGCCAGTATCTTGGCCAGAGCATCCAAAAAGGGTATATCAACATGAAGTTTCTTCATAGCTTCTTTAATTTTATTGAATTTAGTATCAATCTTGGTTTGCCTTAGACGAGCTGGGAAAGGTATATGAGGCTTATATGCAGGAATATCAGGTCCTGGTGATTCAGTTCCTTCATTAGTAGGTTTCTCAGGACCTCCCTTATGTGTCTTATCATCTTTTGATTGAGAATCTAGTATTGTTGAGTCTTGGACAATCACATGTTCATCTTCATCTATAATAACCACATGTGTCTTTACAGGGGGATCTGAATAGTCTTTTCCTGACCTGGTGGTGATTGCCTTCAACTGTTCAGGATGGTTAGGATTGTTCTCGGGTTGGCCAATAAAGACTCCAGCAGGTGGTTTTATGCTAGCTGCGAGTTGAGCTAATTGAGATTCAATAGCCTTCTGTTGAGCTTGTTGGTTAGCTATCATGGTTTTCCGAGTTTGCAATATCTTCTCAATGGCTGATAGCTTGCCATCAGTAGAAACTAGACCTACTTTTTGTCCTTGCTGTTGATTAAGATTCTGGTATTGAGAGTTATTTTGGTAATTATTACAGTTCCTATTCTGAAAGTTCCCCTTGAAATTTCCTTGATTCCCAAAATTCTATTGTTGATTATACTGGAATCCTGGTGGGCCCCTTGGTTGATTGTTTGAACCAAATTGATGCGAGTGTACTTCTCCAGAGGGGTTTCTGTATTGAAAACTGGGATGATTCCTATTCTGATTCAAATTGTAATAACTTTGACCAGGAATGGTGTTGATAGCATTACAATTTTCCATCTGACCACTATCTCCTTGGCCACATACATTGCTCAGAACAACATCATAGAGAACATTGCATGATAAAGTGGAATGATCGATGCTCTTACATGCTTCACAGAATAATGAAGCTGATTTGATCTGTTCTTGTTGTCGAGTGGGCGAACGTCCTCTTCCAATAGAAGCAAGAGATGATTCAATATGGTCTTGCTTGGCAACTAAGTGTTTTAGAGTTTCAACGATAGACTTGTACTCGGGAGTAGCTTCAGCCATAGCTACTTTCAAGACTCCTTTACCCACAAATCTACCCCAATTGGCTTGATTTTCTGCTCCCAGGGTGACAACTCTCCATGTGCTGTCATAACTTTGACGCATGAAGTTTCCTCTAGATGAGGAATCGAGGAATCTCTTAATGTCATCATCCACACCCCTATAGAAAATCTCAATGAGTTGGTTCTTGGGAATTATGTGGTGTGGACACTTGCGTAGAAGCTCTTTGTATCTATCCCAAGCTTCAAAAAGGGTTTCTCTAGAAACTTGAGTGAAATTTGTGATCCACCCTCTAATTACATAAGTAAGAGATGGTGGGTAGAACGTTTCTAGAAACACATTTTGGAGTTGTTCCCAGGTGGTGATGGGTATTTGACTTTGCAGTGAATTGTACCAACTTATAGCTCTATCAATAAGGGAGTACTTGAATAGACGGAGTCGGATGGCATCGTCGAACACTCCATTTTGTTTTGTCATAGCACATAGATCAATAAATCTCACAAGATGTTCTTGACTATCTTCTGCTTGCTTTCCATAGAAAGGGTTATTCTGAAGCAGGGTGATCCAATGCGCTCGTATCTCAAAATTAGTAGGAGAAGGTTGTACTGGATGATGAACATTCACAGCTTTCGGGATTGAGAACTCTCTAAGATCCTTTTATAGTTCATTTGCTTGCACTGCTAGGATTTCCTGTTGATCTTTCAGCCCCATACTCAACACCTCATGTGTTGACCCATTTCTCGTATTTTGTTTTTAGATTCAGGGATGGCTAGAAGGTTGTTGGGCTTGCTGAGCTATGCTAGGTGTACTTGTTTTAAGATCCAGATTTAGTGCACATGAATGACTTGTACCTTGACTCTAGAAATATGTAAATGAATTCATGAATATAATGCATTTTGTATAATTTATACTTATTGAATGTTGAGACTGTGTTGGTGCCTTTATGTTGTTATTTGTTCATGTGTGCTAAGCTTTACGCTTCTGCATCTTGCCTTTGGTATACATTTGGTTCATGGCACTGGGATTTCGGTTCTGTGACAACACTATCGGTCCCAAGACTGTGACCACCAACTATTCACCCTCTCGACCTGTGCCCCCCGACCATCTTCTCCTCACGGTCCCAAGACCATGTTGAGGCCTCACGGTCTCTAAACCGTGTGAAGAACCTATCAGTTTCCAAACTGTGCGTGAAGATCCTAGAGATTTCAAAACCACAGAGATGCTTTCGGTCTCAAGAACGTGAAAGTCCTAAATGGTCTCAAAACTGAAGATCCAGCCGCCCGCCACTTCTATAAATAGCCACGTCTAATAGCCACATGGGAGAGGGGACCCCACCAGGCTTCCTCACGTAGACTCAACCCCTAGGAGGGAGTTCGATAAACAACAACCACTGCCAGGCTGCGCTTTTAGGCGCTCGACCCCTAGTAGAGGACGATCTCCACAACCAAGCCTTACAGCGGTCTTGCGCTTCCATCCTATCATCCACGCCCACCTATGCCTCCACAAGATGCTCCTCCTGGTACAAGCAAAGAGGACGAGAAGAGAAAGAAGGAGGAGAGAGAAGGTCTTCCGCAGTGTCCCTCGCTCCTCGTCTAGATCTTCTCCGATGTGGCGTAGAAGACCGCAATCTTCACTGAGCTACAATTGTCTCCTTCACCATGCTCATGGCGGAATCTTTCCTCTCTCTTGTTCTTTTTGTTTCTCTCATTATGAGTTAGTAGTTTCCTTTTGCTATAGTGCGGGGACTAGCCTCGTTGCCCATGCTTATATGTCCTTTTATTAAATTTTCCATGGCTCTATGTAACTTTTCATTTTGTTGTTAATTGTTGATGTGTGCTTGTGGATTGATCACCCACATGCTTTTATCTTTTTTCGTTCCTATGTTGGGAGAACTTCAATATGTAGGATTTGAGTGTCAATTAACGCGGTTGACTCCCTAACGAGAAATCAGATGGGATTCCATGAAGTTGTAAGTGAGTGATCTGTGAGGGGATGAGCCATCTAGCCCACGGTGATGCTTCTGTGTCCCTAACTCATGTATGGGGGGCCCGCAACTTCAGTTGGATATTTGTATCTTCAGAGTTGTAAGTGTGTGATCTGGATGGAGATGAGAAATATGATGCCTAAGGTGGGTTCACAACATCTCTATTTGGATAGTTATATCTAGCCTAGATGTTTGTGTTTGCATTTGTTTGCATGTGTAGCGGTTGTGAAACCCGAGACCACCCTAGTGATCCCCATCATTAATCTAGATTCAACTTTAATCTTGCGCTTTGCTTTCTTGCAATTAGTTTAGTTAACCTCAAATCAAACCTTTGTTCTAAATATTAGTTTTACTTGAGTTGGACTCGACTAGCAATGATTCTTAAAAATGTTTCCCTTTGGGATTTGATCCCCAACTATACTACGATAAGACCCGTCCGCTTGTGGGTGGCATTATTGCACAAGGTTTTGGTTAAAAACTCAGGAATTTCAACCCCGAGTGAATATGTTAGTGCGGTAATATACCACGTCACTAGAACCTTATTTTCATATGCAATTCTTTAAATCAGATTCCTCCATCTATTATAATGCTCATTATTCATTTTATGTCCCTCATTGGACTCATGGCAACATTTCAAGGCAACCTTTCTTTTTCGAGCTCGGGCTCATGCGGTCAGCCACTTCCATAGTAACTTTTACTCATATCCCTTAGAGATGGCATACTTGGGTTCAAATAATCATACTCAATACATGTGCTTTCATCTTTTATAGTAGGTGCCATTAAATGGTTACATCAATCCTTAATTGATTTGGTCAACTTACCTTTCTATGGAAGGTCCTAACCTAGGGTGCCTTCATGGCTTGTGGGAGGAAATTTTAGCTCTCTATCCACAACTTGACCCCAAGGGCTATGGTTTTGCCTCTCCCATAGGTCATCTTACCCCTCTTGGGTTGACCCACCCCAAGTTGGCACACAAGCCCTAAAGGTTTCATATTTTCATCATTATGTAATACTTTTTATCATTATAACTTCTCAACCCTTCTTTACTCAAACTCTGGGATACCCTCTCATGGGGTTTGTCCATGCAATGGACTTGGGCCACCTTCCCCTCTAGGAGCTTGGTGCCAACGTCGGCCTTCCCTTCCAGGGGCTTGACCACAATCATCTCAATGACTTTACTTCCATAACCAAATTTCCAGAGATAGCATGAGGGGTGAACAAGTTATATTCGAATTTTTATTTTCATATATATGACCATTGGGTTCTTATATTTCTCAAAACCTTTTACATGGATGTTATGCTCCACCTGCACCATGCATGGGAGACTTTGTCACCTAATTTTTTTCTCATTCCTTTTCAAGATTCATCGGGGTAGAGTTTTATATCGACTCACCATTCTCATTATTTATGATTAGGGTTTTTGGGTTAGGGTTAGGGACTATACCCTACCTCTTAGGGTTTCCATGTCCCTTTTCCTTCTAGAGTTCTCTTAACTCAACCCTAGATCCATCTAGGATTTAACTTTTTAACCCATTAAGCTATCATTATTTTCATGTTATATTATTATTTTTCACATTACATGTACATAATTATTTCATCATCCTTATATGTACATTAACTGGAGGAGGATGTCTTTTTCCTACATCTCAAAAACCCTAACTTGAGATGAGGAGAGAAATTCTTTTTAGGGTTTATTAAGCAAGAAGATGAGAAGTGGATGAATCAAGATGATAAGGAACCTAAAGGTTTTTAATTTCGGGAACAATCTTCCATCTTTGGCTAGGAAGGATGCACGGGTCTGGGAGTCCTCTTAAGTTGACTAGCGGTGCGGAGGAAAATCTTGCTAGCCCTCGGTCATGGTACCTTCTAGACACCTCAGTCTTTAGAAAATGCCCTAATAATTCCCTCATATTTCTACGTATTACTTGAAATTATAGACTATTAAATATTATTAAAAAAATTTGGGGCTCTGATACCAAATGTAATGACCTCACTTTCCGTGTCCCCCAATTAAGGAAATACCTTCAAGTTGAGAGCCATTAGCTAATTTCCCGGGGATCCAGATTAATCAAATAACAAATAATAGAAAATAATTTCAATTAAATTTCAAATATTGCTTACCAATTATGCAATGATATTTCTCGTAATACCTCTTGAGAAGAAATAACTACCTATCAAATCCTACTTGAATTATCTTTAAGTATTTTCAGGTACTTTCCATCTGGTTTAACACATCTGGATATCTTCATAACATATACCTAAAACGCTGACAAACCAAACGGAGGTCAGTATAACGAATTATACCGGTATGTGGGGGAACCAATAATCTTGCATTTAATTGTAATAACATATTGCAAGCAATTATGATTTAACAAAGAAAACTTTATGTTTTAAACATGACTACTCAATCCTTACATACCCTAGCCTCTGTGTTGTCCCTACAGTGGACATGGATACTACCTCTCATATGGTAGATCTCAACTAACCCCCATGATCCTACCTTACAGGTAGATCAATACATAGGGTCGTGGAGTCGTATGGTCCTACCCAAGGGTAGACCAACACATCAACTCGTGATAACCTGATGATCCTACCTCGTGGGTAGACCATGTATTAGGTCATCTATCTCATCATCATCAGAGCTATAGAGGAGGATCATGATCTGAGCTAGACATGCACATATAATTATGGTGATAATCATAGTCACTTTATAGTTGCATGAAATATGAGACAATCAAACAATTATTTCCAAGCAACTGATAAAACCTTGGGAATTGCCGTGAAACTAAAGCGATTTAACCATAAGCGTAACCACATACCTTTGTCTTGCAAAATTCATGTAAGATGTACTTCAAGCATATTATCCAATCAACAAGAAATCCAGGCAATTCAAGAAATCATCCTAATTTGCATGCATATAAATCCTAAAGTGTCACCATCTCATATTATTCCATTTAAACCTTACTCGGTCCTAATGTATGGTTTTAGGGTTTGGTTAAGGAAAAGGGGTACAAACTCTAATTCTATCACACATTTGTTTATTAGAGTTATTAGTCCAAATTAGACATCATGTGTTACCCTATTTAATATATCCAACAAATTTGTTTGTTATGATCACTTAGATCCAATTTATGTTCACTAACCATATCTTAGTTTCAAAACCCTAATTCTCATAAACATGATTATACACATTGGAATCCCTATTATTATCACAATCACCTTTATTTCTCATCTTGTTAAACAATATCAGATAAGAGCATAAAACAAGTGCTTTTAAGGTATTCAACATGTTAATACCCAAATCTAGGGTTTAACTACATTAATCACCACTTTATCACATATGTTACCCTATTTTTAGAACAAAAAGCCCAATTAGATATCAATTATATTTTCTTTTAATTCTACATGTTTATTTGATCAATTTTCATATATTACATGCCTAATTCTAAGTTAACTATAATTAGTTATGATTTTTGCAAAAATAAAGATAATTTGTCCAATCAAGGACGACCACGTCAGTGTTTAACTTATTTATATTTATTTTAGCTAGTTAAAGATTAGGAGGTAAAAAGTTACCTCTTTACCCCCATGGGCGATGTACAGCCCAAGGGCATCTGGGTCCTTTGTCCATCGGTCATCCCCTTCCTCACATCGGGGCGCCTCCAGCCTGATGCGGTTGTGTGCGAGGGGGGCACAATACCTCCTCCCTTCGCTCCAGGATGTCGGGAAGATGGATTGTGGATCATCTGTCTTCACTGGATTTTCTGGGACCATCCCATGCTCTCTGCATAGTCGGAATCTCATGGACTCCTTCCTCTACCCGCATCGAGATCTGCTCCTGCACTAGGCGGCTGAACATTACCCGATGAAGGCAGGTCAATGGCGGCTCACCCCAAGCCCTAATGTCTCCTCACCCTTGGGCGTCATATGGTTAGACAATGTTCTTTGTACCTTCTTCAGGTCCTAGGCTTCATCGGTGGTGGCCGAAGCTGGTGGACAAGGCCCCTTATCACGTGATCAATCAAGAAGAGAGAATGACGGCCATATCACAACATAGTTGGTGTTGAGATTGTAGGAGTCGAATGCTAAGGATCTCTTTAGGTCTACGTTGTAGTCGAGGGTTTCCCTAGCTACCCATCCAAAGCTTCATGGCAGTGGATGTGTAGGACCATGGAACAAGGTGATGTTTTCAGGTGATATGGCTTCTGCAACACTTCTTCCAAGTCATGGTGACCACTGTCATTTCCGTTGTCTAAGGACATGACCACCACTCCCTTTTTGTGTCATGTGATCTAACATGGACCTTGAGGAGAAGTCAGGGTGATCAAGCAGCAAGATATCTAGCGAGAGGGATGAGGGAGGAAGGGTCTACAACACATGCTGACCAAAAAGTTTGGTTCTTTCCTCTTTGACCCTTCTTGCGAACAAGAGGGTTGGGTGCATCATATGAGATGGAGTTTTAGGGCTTAGATGTATATCCATATATATAAACTTCTTAAGAGAACCCTATTGGTCTCTACGATAAGAGAAAAAGGAAGGGAATAAGGAGAGACCCTACGGCCAAAAGATACGATTATTTCCTCATATATTCCCAACCGCAGGTCATAGTCTACTAGTTTGGTAGAGGTTTCCATATACATACAACACCATAAAAGGAATACTTAATCCTCAAGACACGATTAGATATCCCATGGGAAAAATCATTAATGCATTGTTATTCCTTACCATAATCTTTTTACTCGTTTCTTCTATCCAATCTTTGTTGTGCAAAAAGTAAGGTATTCCATAAACATATATGACCACCTTATTATGAGTATCTAGATATAAAACCTTTGTTTTGTTGAATACATGGTCTCCAACTAAATAGAAGAAAGGCAAGGTATTTTTGTTTAGAAAACTATTAAACATGTTCCCTCTATATTGCTTTGTTATATATACATAGATCCAAAGCATCTCTTTTATTCTCTTTATTTTGTTAAACATTATTAATGGATTATTGTAGAGGAATATGCTTTATTTATTTATCTTGTGCCACAATAACTCATGTCAAAAAGGTGATTAACCTTATTATTATTCCATCAATAATACCATGCATTATATTATATAATATAATTTTACAAAAATTGAGGATATTACAAGGGACATAATAAGAATACAGAGTCTTGAGTATATATATGTCCTTAACCCAAACCATATGTCATCTAGTCAAAACATTCTTAGGATAATATAACATGTATTCATTATATCAATACTGAAACAAACATAATAAGTGGAATTACTTCTATTAAGAATCCAATCAAATATAGTTTCTTCAAGTCTAAGGGAGGACAAGTTGTACAAGGGATGACTTAGATGGTACGTACATGTGCAACACAGATCTATAGTGCACCTATAAAAATAAATGCTATTGAGCTAAACATTATAAATAGAAGAAGAGGAAGGCCTAAATTAACATGGGATGAGCTTATAAAGAGAGATTTTGAATCTCTACATATCAATCAGAATATGGCCCATGATAGAGCTGAATGGAAATGAAGGATCCATGTAGCCGACCCCAATATTGTTGGGACTGAGGCTTATATGATGATGATGAATAATCCAATCAAATACAAGGTATCCCTATTAGACTTAACACATGAAGGCTCTCAATACATAAAACCAATATTATCACACTTGCACTAGAGCCAAACACTCATGAATCATATTCCAACTAATTGAACATGACTATCACGCTTCTAGTGTGAAAGTACTTATGCAAGGGATCAACAATGTTTCTTTTAGTTTATATTGTACAAATATTTACATAGCCTCTCTATATGATCTCTTATTTGATATAATATCATTGTAGTATGTGTTTCGAGTGCTGATTTTATCTAGTTTCGTTAGCATGTGCAATGGATCTAGTATTGTTACAATAAAAGCTTCAGAGTGTCTCAATTGTTGCAACGACCCAAAGTTCATTAATAAACTTCTTGATCCATACTTCTTCCGTTAATAAATTGTATATAGAAATATACTCGACTTCTATTGTAGGAATTGATCACTAACTATTGCGTAGGTACTATGTCATCTTACACATTTTTCATTCCAGAAAAAAATAGATCATGATTGTGATTGATAATCATCCTTGTCAATTTGGAAGATTGCATTAGTCTATCCCTTTACAACAATCTTTTCTTCACCTGCTATATGAAGAACCAATCCTTTCTTTTTTTTCAAGTACTTTTGGATATTCTTTATAGAAATCCAGTGACCCTTCATTGGGATCCAACATGTATCTGGTCATCATGCTCAAACGATATGAGACATTTTGGGTGTGTGGATAACATTACATGCATGGTAGATCCAATTTCATATTAATATGGAATCTTAGTCATGCACGCCTTATCTTCCAAAGAGTTGTGACATGAGTATTTAGATAGACTTCAACTATGACACATTCCACTCTTAGAATTTTTCATTCTGAACCTTTACAACACTTTCAATGCATGTACTCTAGATTAGGCCAAGAAGTCTTTTAGATCTATCTATATGGATCATGATTTATAGAATATAGGATTCTTCATGTTAGTCCTTCATGGAGAAGGTATTTCCCAACCAATTCTTAACTCGTTGTACAATAGGTATGTTAGTGTCACAGAACCATTGATTACTCAAATGTTAACTCCAAATGACAACAAAGTGAGTGGTGATAGGTCCTAGGCATTTGTCCCTAGATTTATAGTAACAAAGCATGAATGAGGAAGAGTAAATCTTATCATACATGAACATATAACAAGCTAAAAGAACTAATCGTAATATCAACATTCAACAAGTATAATTATTAATAAACCTTGTCTTATTACAAGTGTCAAATTGTACATGTTTGCTCATGTTCACTAGGGATTTTACAACAAGTACACTTGACCCAACTCACCAATCCCATCAATCCTAACCATATTTGAACCTATAAAATATGTGACACAATTTTGGTCCACACACAAGGTGTTGAGTACAGGGTTGAAAGATACATACAGGGTTGACACAATTTTGGTCCACACATAATAAGTTTTGTATAACTTGAAAAGATTTGTAGAAGTAACAAACAAGAATAAAAAAGTTAATTATTTAGAAAACAATCTTGTGTTTTATGTCATTTTACTCCAATCATACCATCATATCATGTATTCATTAATATCATGTACTCATAAGGCCTTTCATTGACTAACTTCCCATTGGTAGAGTCTATGAGAGTGTTGAATATTAGCTAACTCTATTCTTAAGGGACCTCAAGGGCATCACCAAGAAGAAACCCTTTTATTGACGATTTATCCTATCTTGACATCTCAAGTAGGATGCCCAACCTTATGTCCTTATTAAAAAACTTCAAGCAGGTGCACGAGATTTGTATAATAGAGTTTCTATATTATGTATGCAAGTTGTAAAACAATGGTAATAAGAAAAACATCGAGTACAATGCTAGAATACTACATGGCAATATTTGAGCAAGTAAACAAGCATTCATATGTATTATATTTAAAGCAAGAAAGCCATAGTCAAATAATTATTAAAGCATCTACCTCATTTAGAGATTCTTAACTTAACCTTAACTAACTAGCTCACATGTCACACATGTTAAAGCACAAGGTTACATGCCTGTATTAGATTTCATCATTAACCCTAATTAGCTCCATATTTTAGTGTTTTATCCATGCTAGGTTCAAGGTTAGTTATTTACGTACCTAATTATCTTTTACTGGTTTAGGGTACATCATTAATGTGTGATTTAAGTTTCATGTAATTTCAAAGCTTCCATCTTTTTTATAATGGCCTTTCAATATTTGTATAACTTATGCACATTTTAGGGTCTAAAGACTCATAATAGGGCAAAAATGTCCATGATCATAAAGTCAAGGGTTACATGCATAAAGTATGATATTGAACAGTAAAGTAGGACATATGAAACATATTCAAGACTACACAAATGTTCCTTAGAGTCTTAGCATCATATAATCAACATATACAACATACATTCTCAAGTCAACATACAAGGTCTGTGTCATATTGTCACGAAACCAGAATCCCAGTCCCATGAACCAAACGTATACCAAAGGTGAAATGCGGAA
Source organism: Alisma plantago-aquatica (assembly GCA_963693085.1). Taxonomy (NCBI): domain Eukaryota; kingdom Viridiplantae; phylum Streptophyta; class Magnoliopsida; order Alismatales; family Alismataceae; genus Alisma; species Alisma plantago-aquatica. The sequence continues at coordinate 40,093,925 of OY856411.1, read as the reverse complement.
GTGTAAATCTTAGCACACATGAACAAATAACAAGATACAAGCACCAACATAATCTCAACAATCCACAGGATATATTAAGCAACATTATTATATTACATGATTTGAATTAGATATTCAAGAGTCACTTTGTACAAGTCTACTCATGTATACTATATTTGGATCTTACAACAAGTACACCTAGCATAGCTCACCAAGCGCATCAACCTTCTAGCCATCTCTGAACCTAAAAACAACATACTAGAAATGGGTCAACACACGAGGTGTTGAGTATGGGGCCGAAAGATACACATATATATAAGCTTTGCATAATTTTGAAAAGATTTCAAGACTAAATGAACAAGAATAAACATGTTAATTGTTTAACAAATGTGAAATCATATTTTATGTCATTTCACTCCATTATACCAACAATATCAAACATGTTTAAGGCCTTTGACCAACTTCCCGTCGGAAGGGTCCGTAAGGGTGCTCAAGCTTAGGTAACCCTTTTATACGAGAGGGACCTCAAGGACATCACCAAGAGTTAACCCTTTATCAACAATATTATAATGGAGTTCTATACATATATGTGTTCAAGTTATAAAACTGACGAGGCAAACATCGAGTACGACATAGCAATACTACATGGCAATATTTGAGAAAATAGACAAACAAGCATACAATATATGTCTTTTCAAGCAAGAAAGTGATAGTCATATAACTAGATAAGGCCCATACCTGATTCGGAGATTCATAACCTACCATATCCTTCACCATCTAGCCATATGCCAAACCTGATTAAGAACAAGATTACATATATGCATTAGATTCTTATCATTAACCCTAATTAGACGTATTTTAGGGTTTTGGCCAAGGTGGGTTCCAAGTTGCTTATTGGTTCATTATATGATATTGTACTGATCTAGAGGTCAACATGATTGTCTGTTTTTTCATGCCATTATGATGTTCCATTCGTTATATATAACCATTTTAGGGTTTAAGGAACTTACATGCACATTATAGGGCTAAGGACTCATAATAGGGCAACCTAGGTCATGATTCATCGAGTCAAGAGGTCTATATCTAAAAGATGATCTAGATCAACAATATTAAGTCATTAGAAACATATGACAAGATTAAGTGGATGTCCATTAGCAATAAGATTAGCAATTTGGGGTAACATTCATCATTAAAGTCCAAACTGGGCACATATGTACAAAAGGAGTCATGTAAGAGCATTAGGGGGAGTATGACCTTCATTTAGTTCAAGGGTGCACATAAGTTATTTATTAGATGAGAAAGAGGGTAAAAGTGCACTAAAAGTTCAAGCTTCATCACTATTACACCTTAGATATATTCAAATATAGTCCAAGATCGTATTTTTAGTAAAACATGGAAAGGATAAGTCTTATAGGGTATCAAACTATTCCCAACATGTAGGACTTTTCGAGAGGATCAATTTGACATATAATTTTGCTATATTTGGCCCTAGGATGGGAGAGTTATGATTTTTGAAAGATTTTGCATCAGAACTATAGGGATTGAGGTTGATGGCGTTACTATGATTCATTGACGAATCCCAGCTGCCAAAAGACGATCCAGCAGTTTGCATTGGGCCTCTCACAGGTGCTCTGTGGTCCAAGCTCTTCCGTGACGTGGCCCACGACCATTAGCTGCCGCCATCACAGCTCCTCACCTTTGGCCCACGCTGCCCGCGAGTCACAGTTGGATGAGGGATCGAAGGTCCTACCCTGCCTGCCCCGCCTATGAGCCCAAGCTTGGAGTCATCTGCCCATAGCCCCCGTTCCGTAGTCTGCACACAGCTCCCCTGTTCCGCACGCAGGAATAGAGGAAAAATAGGGGATGATGCCCCATCCCGTCGGCGGCCATCTGTGCCTGCAACGGTTCGGAAAGAAGGATATCGAGGAAAGGTGTTGGAGGTTCCGTGATTGATGGACTGGATTTCGGCATCCAGGGCTCACGGTCTGGGCATTGGCATCTCTCTGAGGTGTTTCTGGGCAGAAAACAAGAGCGACGGAGGGGGGAAGAAGGATAGAGGTTGTTGTCGGCCAGACCTAGAGCGATGAAGGGGAGAAGCAAAGGCTGAAAGGGGAGTTATAAAAGGACTTAGGGTTTAGGGTTGGGAGATCAATGCTCCCGTCAGTTACCAAAACCGGATGGAGGCGGAGAAACTCTCTCCCTGTCCTTCACTGGTTTCCTGAAGAGGAAGGAGAGGGAAAGGCAAACTGGGCCATGACGTTGATTTGGGCCTATGTAGGACAGCCCTACAGAGAAAAGGGCATATGAAAGGGCTAAACAAAGTATAAATAGCAGAATATCAAGGTGTCATAACTTGGACTCCGAAGGTCCAATCGATGTGCTTTTGTTCCGCTGGATTCGTAATTGAATCGTCTACAACATTGTATACAAATGAGAGTAGTATGATCTTATTGATGGGGTTCCAAAATGATTCAAGATGATGATGTAATAAATGATAATACTAAGCTCAATACTAAGCTCAAAGTGTTGATTGATGTCACACATTGTGAAAATCATGCATATAGCGATCAAAATGGGTCATCAATAAGACAAGTCATGAAATTGAACTCATACTGAGTGATGTGAGTCACCAATAGAGAGAGGAATGGTATAATAAAGGAGAGAGAAAAATTGGGGTTGTCACACATATGGTCCCAACATATGGATTAGATGGAACACTCACACCAATGGCATCATAATGATAAAATGTCTCTGATTAGAGAGGGAATGAAATAACATTAAGATCCACAACATGAAATAGAGCACAACAACATAAAATAAGGTACTTTTAGCATATAAGGGGTCAATATGTGTAGATTTGGTTCACGTACAACATTGTAATTCAAAGGCATCCGTCCCTATAGAAACATATCACATCCCATCATAAATTACTAATTTATGATATTTACTATAGTTTGGTGAATTAGATAGATAAACAACTCACATGGACCAAGATATAACCAAACCATCACACAATTGGGACACAAGAATGCATTAGGTGTCATATAGAACAAGTATAGTAAAAATGGGATTAGGGAATTATCCTTGTATCATGGATGCATAGTAGTTAATGAATTCCAAGTTGATTAAGCATTTAGTTCAAAAGGAAACAAGAATAGTATAAATAAGGCAAAGTACATCATTAAGGTCCAAACAAGTCATATATGCACACTTAAGGTCATTCATGAGCAATAGGGAGATTGTGACCTTCATTAGGGTCAAAGAGTATAGGATATACTAATTTGATTCTTAGGATGGTAAAAGTACAACAAAGATCCACATTTCTTCATAAAGACACATTAATTACATTCAAAAGATTAAAGTTAGAATCTTTTAAGGGAAATAGGGAATAAGAAGTGGAGTTAGAGTTTCTCATTAAGCACATTGTGTAGGTCTCATCGAGATGATTGATTTTCATATATATATTGTGTTATATTTGGACAAAAGAAGTGAGTTATCATTTTTACAAAATGTACATTGAAAACTATAAGAAGGGAGGCTTAGAAGGTTACATCTCATCTATGCAGAAATCTTGGCTGTTCGATGTGGATTGTGATATCCTAGAATTCAAGGGTTTTGTGAACCATTGGATCTATATGAAAAGAAGGATTAAAGTACACATGAAATCCTAGATTATGATTGTGCATAATTTTTTGAAGTTTTAAATTCACTAATTTTTGTTCCTTGAGGTAAATTTAATTAATTGATCCATACTTATGAAATATGATATGATACATGGATTTTTTAGAGTTAAGAAACTGATTTCACCTCTTATCTATTAGACATATAATCAAGAAAAATTTGGAGGATTTCATGAATGTTTAGAGACAATACGAATTTTTTTTTTGTTGAACCCAGCGTCACAATAAGAATATTAAGTAATTAAATGATATTGTTTACGAGATTTTAGTACACATATGATCGAAATATCACTTAAAATGAGCATAATATTAAGTAATTAATTGATTATGTTAATGAATGTTTCATTGAGATCCTAACTATCCATGAGGTTTACCGAAAAGTAGTGGATCTGTAATTAAAAATTCATGAGATTTGAATGAACGAATTAGGAGATAATAGGACTTTAAAATTGTGGTTCAATTTTCATAAATAGGTTATTAGTTCAGTTATGAGCCTCTTCTCTTTCACATGAGACAATCAATTCTTTTGTTGGGAGGTATTTAGGCATGGCATGAAGCTGGGAGACATGACCAAATACCAATCCTCATAGGTAATCTAATGGCCTACCTTTTTTCTTCAATCTCCAACTTATCCAAAAGGAGAGATCTTTACCACCTCAACAAAGAGCACATATATCTTGGATCTTTTGTAGGATATGGGTATAGTGATGTAGTTTAACCTATACATCTGATGAATGCATATTCATCTTAGTTTTAGTCACCATTTTTGACCCAGTTTTGCACAGAAAGCTCACATATACCCTCTGAATCTGCTCATATACAATTTTCCTCAGTTTCTGTTGATTATTTAGAGTTTTGATCAAATTCATTCGTCTCCATTGCAGTATTAAGCATCACACTATGTGCACCAGTGTAGGAGACGGTGGTCTCGCTAGTCGGTGGCTAGTTCCTTCATCAGAAAGCATCTTCAAAAGTGAGAGGATTCATCAACGTAGGCCCATCGACCCATAGCAATATCCCCCCTGTGGGGGTGGGTTTGTTCCATGGTGTCGCGAACACATCACAACAACTCAATCGCGGCATACCTACATGACCGCGGAAATCACCTCTACTGAGGCCAACAAGCGCGACCTTGACCGAGGCCCACACTACCTTGACTGCAACCAGCCAGCACAACCGCGACCAGTGTCTCAACCACGATGTTAAGTCAGTGCTCTCCAGATCTACACCTATAAATAGTTGACCCCCTCCTTCATTTGAGGCATCACTTCCTCTCCATCCATCCTGACATGTTTCTGCTATGTGCTCAGTCAGGGAAGACGATATCTTCCACCAAAGACTACCTTTGTCCTTACTTCTCTGCCATCTCCGCTCCATCAAGATCTATCTTCTCACCACAAAAGTGCTGAAATTTCATATTTGTAGCACCTTCATCCATCAGCCACCCACCACTCCATCTCATATGGCAAGAGCACAAGAAGAGAAGGAAGAAGGAGAAAGAAGATCATCCTCTTCCGTCCTGGTGCTCTTCCCCTCCTCATCTAGATCTGCCCCGCCATCATGTAGAAGACTGTTTCTCCACCAACTTGTGATCATCCTCTTCACCATGACCATGGCGGTATCTTCCCTCTCTCTTGTTCATTTGTTTTCTATCATGGGGAGCGAGTAGTCCATTTTACTGGTGTGCGGGGACTAACCCCGCTGTCTGTGCTTACCTGTTCATCTTATAACATTCCATGGCTTGTATATAACTTTCCATTTCATTGTTAATCATTTAATGCATGCTTTGTGGATTGATCACCTACCTTGCATGATCTATTATATTCCTTTGTTGTGAGAACTTCAATACTTAGGATTTTAATATCAATTAACATGGTTGATGCCCGGACGAGAACTTCCGAAGGGATATCTCCTGAGTAGTAAGTGTGTGACCCGTGGGTAACAAGACATTGAGCCAGTGGAGATGCTTACGCAAACTATATTTCCTAATGGATGGTTTGCTACTCCATTTGGATAGTTTTATCTTTCCTGGATGTGTTTTGGATGTGTTTGCACGTGTAGTGGTGGTGAAACTCGATTCCCCCCCAGTGATTCCCATTATTAATCTAAACTAAGTTTTAATCCTTCTCTTTTACTTTCCTTACAATTAGTTTAAGTAAACCCAAATCAACTCTTGTTCTAAATATTAGTCTTAGTTGACCCAGATTCAACAAGTAAGATTATTAAAAAAGTTGTCCCTTGGGATTCAATCCTTAACTATATTGTGATAAGACCCATGCTCTTGCGGGTGGTACTATTGCACAAGGTTTTGGTAAAAACATAGGGATTTCAGCCCTAAGTGAGTTTCTTAGTGTAGTAAAACCCACATCAACATCTTCCCCTCCATTTCTTCTCACAGAGGAAAAATTAGAAGACTTATGTTTGGTAGATGCTCTAGAATGAAAGAGAGAGGGGAGAACCCACCACTAGACTTAGATCTAGCAAGTGACTTGTTTAATAGGGCCATACTCCTCGATCCCCATGAATGCCCAACTAGCTACTGGTGGTGGAGGGTGCGACCTGCTTGTGATGTCTCGGTCATTCCACCATGTACGTTAAGGCTTTTCTAGCATACTAGAATCTTTAGAGGACGATAAAGGCACTATGGGTAGAAACCCCCGATCTGCTTACCATGGTCTGACTCTTTGTAGAACTCGACTTTTACTAGAAGGTGGGAAACACAGAGTGGGAGCCATCTATTCGTGCCTCAACGCCATGAAGCTTTTCTAGAAGGCTATGTAGGAAATGAAGAAGGTTCTAGCCGTCTCTATATGCCATGGGAGTTGATTGCTCACCAAAGTGCCTCTGTATGGCATTGATTCCATCACGAGCAGAGGATGTGAATCTCTAGAATTAGGGAATACTACTTTAAACAAGTGGGATTCCATGGCCATCAATCATGTCATCTTGGAACCGGAGGAGACCTCTTGGGGTACCTGGAGGCTGCAATGCCTCCTCGTTGATGGTTGAAGGTAACTACAAATTTATGGCTACCAAAGGGGGTGAGGACCAAGCTTCAGATCTTGAGATAAGATCTTTACTTATGGTGAGCACTTGTGCTCACAAGAATGGCAGATCCAGGTGTGACGACACCTCTCTTACAAGAAGTTTGAGAAGGCACTCAAGAATATGAAGATATGAAGGAGAGGGGAGTGGGTAGTTCACCAAGATGAACCCAGTCATAGCTACTAGTCCAAGCCAGGCTAATATGATGAACCCACCATATTTGAGGTCATACGGCAACCATGTATGGCATCTGGAGTGGAGATCCAGCGGGCTACCTTTTTCTAGAAGGTAAATAAATCCTAACATCCAAGTTTTACCCCTAATCTTGTAAAATTCCTTATAATTAGCTCTAGTACCTAATAAGTCCCCCAAAATACCCTCAGACCCCAAAAGTTATCCTCTTCATTATTGAATAACTAGATCAAGATTTTGAAGAATTATTAATGATTATTTCTAATATAGTTGATAATACTTCTTTTAAGATGTTAAAAATGGTATAAATGACAATTGATCGAGATAATTTCTCAAAAATTGAAATTAGAATCTTTATTTAGTAGAGAAGAGGTTTTCTTACTCTAATCTTAATGAAATGTCCAAATATGAGGTTTTTTGACATTAAAAAGCAATTAAGTGCTTTCAACCTCATATTAATTCTAGAAAATGGATAAAACATCAAAATATTATGAAACTTGTAGTAGAGCATAACTACGATCTTTTGATCAGTATAAGAATATATAGAGAAGTTTAGATCAGTTGAACTTAGATTTGTCTTGAAACCCTAAATAGGACCTAAAATGCCATTAACTATGGCCAACCTTATATTAATCATGATTACTTGCATTCATCAGGTGATGACCAGAGATGTACATGGACCAGAATATAATGAACTCATGTATGTGATATATCTAAGTATATGACTAGTTTTCCTTGTGTGAAATCTAAATATGATGTATTGCTTGTTCTTATATGAGATTATTGCTTGGATATACTTTTATGTATTGATCTTCTCCATGTCACTAAGAAACAACAAAGAATATGGATGGTATGTAGCTAGTAACATAAGGTTGGCACATCCCCATAGCCCAAGGGGAGGGGATACCCATAACCCAAGGGGCGGGGAAATATGAAGTGTGACACCACTTAGTAGTCCAATCACATCAAAACACATCTAAAATATGAGTTTACCAGATTTTTTCATTAAATAATGTTTTCTTTTACTTTTTCATTTCTTTCTCAAATTATTTCAATTATGAAATCATATTAGAATGTACCTTTATACCCACATACACCACACCTCATGTGTTGATCTGTTGGTTCATGCATGTTTTAGTGTAACACCCTATTTTCCATATCACATGAGTAGAAGCATTTTTCTCAATGTGGGTGTCACAATATGTTAATCATGCAATTAAAGGAAATAAAACACTTGCATTAATTCAAAATTTATTGATACATGGTTCTTAATTACATAATGCTCATATATCAAATCTAATCTAGTGGATACTATGACTGAACATAACATGAATTATATCTAAACCTCTAGATTGACATGGTAAATGGCACCCACCAGGCAAAGATTGAGGATCTCCTAATCTTGATTTTATCTTTTTTGTCGTTCACTTGCTCCAAGTCCTTTGGACATCTCATCCCCAGTCATGCAAAACAAACATCACATCAGTAAGCGGTATTTGGCACTTATGACATAAAAGTAAATATAACTTGACATGACATACTTGACATAAACTTGAACATGGATTTTTTTAAGCATTCATTATCCATAAATTACATGAAGAATTGAACAGTAAGTATATGCATCCTCTATAACACACCCTTAGGAGCACATGATTCCTATGAAATCCCTTGATGCTAGGAAAGCCCTTCATGACCACATGAGGTCCATGATTCTTTTTTTTTGGGAAAACCCAAGCCTCAACTTGGAAATCTCATAAATTATCTTGAATAACGTAAAACATATGAAAGCTACTTTGTTCTTCTAGAAGGACCTTAGAAAGAAATGGGGGACAAAAAACTAGGGGGATAGGAGTGTCCAACTGCTTGATGCAGTGTTTTGCCATGAGATCTGCCAGGGTGTTGAGATTGCGCCGAACATGGTATATAGCTTGAATTATGTCCGACTTCCATTCTTCCTTTATTGCTTGGACCAGTAGCGTATATTTGGATGGTGGTCGATGCTGGTTGCTTACCCAGAGGTAAGAGTGCTTAGAATTGGTGATGATGATGCCTTTATGAATGTCGTTTGCGTTGATGTACTGGACGCAGTGGAGAATTGCATATAGTTCACCTTTTTGGGGATCAGATCCTCGGATAAGTTTAGAGATTCCTACCACCCAAGCCCCCATGTTGCTTCTGGCTATCATGCTCGTGGATATGATCTTTCTGTTAGTGTCAATTGTTGTGTCTACGTTGAAGATTGTAGTGTCTGAGCTTATGTGGATGGTGGATCTGGATTGGGTCTGTATGTGGATAGATGAAGCCTCGCCGTTGAAGGCCTGTGAGTAAGCAACTGCAGAAGAGAGGCGTGAAGTGGCCAGGACAGAGGAAGGCACTCATGTTTTCTCAAAGATAGTAGCATTCCTGTCTTTCCAAATGAACCATCAAGTGGTGGCTAATAAAGCATTCCAACCTTTTACCTTTCCTAGAGTTTTGAGGTTGTAACCCACCCATGAGGCAGTGGAGTCGTGAGTAAAGAAGTCAGTGGCTGCGCTGGGGAGGACTGTCCGCCATGTGTCTTTGGGTACCCTGCAGTCTCTAAGGGCATGGAGAACAGTTTCATCAGCGATCTTGCATCGGCTGCAGATTGCTGAAGGGGTCAGGTTCTTCTTCTTTGTGAGCTCGTTGGTGAGTAGCTTGTTCCAGTGTGTTAACCAGAGGTGGGCTTGTACTCTGTGTGGGACGGGGAGCGCCTATATCTGAGTGAAATGGTCGATCTCGATCCTAAGAAGATTACCCATCAGAAGTTTGTAGGTTGAGTTAACCGAGAAATTTCCATCAGCGGACTATGCCTAGATCAGTTTATCTAGTCCGTAATGAGGTCGAGGAGTGGGCATTTGGAGAATATCTTGCTGGGTGGTGTCTTTGAACCAGTGGTACATGAAATCAGTGTCCCAGGTTCCGTTGTCTTTGACAAGGCATGTGGCCTATAAGTCTTGAATGTCATCCGGTATTTGCTTGTTCTCTTGTAATTGTGGTTTGAAGCCTTCTCCAACCCATGCATCCTACCACACATTCATATACCATCCTGATATGACTCCCTTCCATGAGTTCCCAAGGAGAGTGGCGAGGAGAGAACAGATGCCGCGCCAGATATGGGAGCCCGAGAGGTTGTTCAGGTTCTGATTAGAGTATTTTGCTCTCATTAGGCCAACCCACAGAAGTACTTCATTCTGTAGATAGGTCCAGGCAGCTTTCATCAATAGTGCCTTATTGAAACTTCTAGCGAGGCAGATATCCAAACCTCCCTGGCTTCTAGGTTTGGTGACATGTTTCCACACCACCAGATTAGTTTTTCGTCCTTGAGAGGACCCTCTCCAGATGAAGGTCCTAACCATTTGATCAATTCTATCGCAACATGACAACAGTAAAAGTGCAGCTTGCATGGTGTAGCAGGGATGAGAGCTCAATATAGATTTAGCTAACGTGATGCGGCCAGCCAGGGAAAGCAAACGATTCTGCCACTGGTTGATATGAGCATGCATATTTTCTAAAAGATGTCGGAAATGAGCCTTAGCTTTCCTTCTGTGAATAATGGGCACCCCCATGTGTCTACCCATGTCCGAAGTTTCTGTGATCTGTAGCTTGCGGCAGATGCATCTTCTGAGAGCACGAGGTGTGTTATATGAGAAGAATATAGAAGATTTTTCAATGGAGAGAGTTTGACCTGACGCTTTGCCGAAGGCACGCAGACACTACATCATTGTCCGAGCTTGCGAGATGGAAGCGTCTCCAAAGAGGATTATGTCATCTGCAAAACTTGCGTGTGAGTAAGAGAGCATTTGTCTGGTGAGAGTAATCGGTTTCCAATTCCCATTGTTGATTTCAGATTGGATAAGTTGACTGAAATGTTCAAGATAGATAACAAAGATGTAAGGTGAAAGGGGGTCTTCTTGTTTCACTCCTCGAGAGGGAGAGAAAGAGCCAATATTCTCTCCTTTTCATACTATAGAAGTGGAGCCGGATGTGATGATCTACATAATGGTGGAGATCAACTTCTCTAGAATGGGGGTTCTATGTAGGGTGTCTTCAATAAAATCCCAGCTCATAGTATCGAAAGCTTTGATGAGATCAATTTTCAAAGCTAGCCTGTGTTTCTTGCACTGCTTTGACTCCATGGAATGAATGACTTCTTGCACTAAGTTGATGTTATCACCTATGTGGTGACTAGGAATAAAACTAGATTGGAATGGCGAGATCCACTCGTGTAGAAAGGGCTTGATTCTATTAGCAATAATCTTGGAAAGAAGTTTAGAGCACACGTTGTTGAGGGAGATGGGGCGTAACTGTGAGCATGCCTCCGGGGAAGGAACCTTAGGAATGAGAACCAGCAGAGAGTTTGCCACCTCGGGGTTGAGCCTGGTGCCTCAGAAAGGTGCTTGCATGAACTCGGTAAGTTGGTTCTTCATTATGTGACAATGCTCCTGGATAAAGGAAGCGTCCACTATGTCTGGTCCAGGAGCCTTTAGGGGAGGCATCAAGCGGAGAGTCTCCCAAACTTCATCTTGGGATGGGATCGCCTCCATGGAGCGCACCGCAGGGAGGGTGAGGGCAGGAAAGACTCCAATTAAGCGCTGACTTGCAGACCGCCTGGTGTCCAAGTCCAATTCCTGATAGACGTTAGTGAAAAAGGAAACGATTAAGCTCTTAATCTGACCTTCATCTTCTATCCACTCGTTCTCAGTGTTCTTCAGTCATACAATCTTGTTCCTTCGGCGCCTTTCTTTAACCAGAGACTGGAAAAACTTAGTATTGTGATCGCCTAGCTTTACCCAGTCACAATGGGCCTTCTGTTCCAAACCTTCTCTTCTCTTTGGAGGATCAGGTCCAGGTCTGCTTAGAGTTTGCTTGTCGTTGTATCTAGAATGGGGTCAAACTTTAAGGCTAGACACATTTGATTACATCAGATCTTGTTGCTGATTTTATGGTTGTCTCTTGAAGCTTGCTTCTTCATAGCTTTGTCCCAGGTGTTAGCCGATTTTAGGAAGGTTGAGGCAGCCTCCGTAAAGGATGTCTCCACATCCCAATTGTTTGCAAGGAAGCTTTGGAAGCCCGGCGTGCTGCTCCAACCAGCAGATGTGTGCAACTATCTGCCAGCGGAGTTGTGAGGTGCAGAGGATATCAACATGAGTGGGGCGTGGTTGGAATGTGAGCGTTCCAACACTTGGATGGGGTTGATGTGTTCCGAGCTAAGCCATAGGTGGTTGCCCAAGGCCCTATCCAGGATCTCGTGCAAGAGTCCTCTTCTAAACGTTGTACGTGCTCCACAAGATCCCAAGTCAAAGAGCTGGCAGTGATCCATGGCTTCAGTAAAGTCTCGGCTGTTAGCACTGTCGAAGGAGTCACTGTCGAATTTCTCGAACGGGTACATCACCACGTTGAAGTCTCCGAGAACTACCCAAGGAGAGTTGATGTTTTGGCTCAGGTTCTGTAAATGATACCAAAGCAACTTCCTTCTGCTTCTTGTCGTGCCCGCATACACGAAAGTGTAAAGGTGGTTAGCAATAGCGCAATGAATGAATTGTTTGTGGGAGAAAATGATCCTGAGATCTACTGATGATTTCCAAAGCACCCAAATTCCTCCAGAGAATCCCACCGCTTCCACTTTATGGGATTGGGGGAAGCCAAGTTTGTGAATTATGCGTGAAGCATTTGGACCACTACATCTAGTTTCGAGCAGAACCATGACAGAAATTCTTTATTTGTGTGCTAGGACTTTGATCGTGATTTGGGTGTCTTTGTCGCAGACACCCTGGACATTCCAGTATATGATGTTCATTGATTGGGATCTTCCAAGATGGAGGTGCCCATCTTCCGTGCTTCATCTTGAAGGTCTTGGATAAGGGATGTCTTTCCTCTTTTTCTGGTGGAATCCCTTCCTGGATCACCTACGTTCACCACCTTCCTATTGCGTAGGTGGATGCCCGTCGAGGATTTGGCGGGGCTTCTATACGAGACGTAGCTCGGACCCCCTGTGGAAGCATTGCCGAGGGAAAAGGTGAGTGGGGTGGATGTGTCCGTTCTTCCTAGGATGATGGAGTCCCCATGCGGGGAAACAGTGGTGCGATCAGAGTTTTTCTTCTTTGTTTGCTTCTGTGGTGGTGGCGGGATTTTGGACTGCACGTCTGACTCTGGGTGATCGGGTGGTGTCAGGTTAGCACGGTTTTTAGATGACATGTGGAGATGCTTTCTGGCACGCTAGTCTATTCCTTCTGTGACTCGCTTCGCTATGCCATCCACGTCAACCTCTTCTTGCAATTCTTCATCTTCATCCTCGGTGTCAGAGAGATTTTGGAACATGTTGCTTGTTTTTAGGCTTTTCCCTTTGGGCTTTTCCTTCTGTTGTGGCATCAGCTTCCGTTTGATAGGTTGCGCATGAATTGCTTCAGAGAAACCCTCCATCCTTTGCGGTGGGGCATGGATGATAGAGCCCATGATTCTGGAATATATAAAAACTAATTAAATTTCATTGAACTTGATCATTAACATGACATTAACATTCTCATTAACATTAACATGATACTTGAACTTTAACATGAAGGGATTTCTCCCCTTGAATCATAATGGGATTTTTCCCACATAAGACATAATAGGGTTTCCCCTTTTTGTACATGATTCATTAACACTAATTCATAGTCAATAACCATAATAAGGGTTTTGTCCATAGACCATAAACAATCAATCAATCAAACAATGATAAGTGTACATGATATCATCTTGAGAAAGCATTCGTAATTCATAAAACATACTAAAGTGCATAATCATAAATAACATGCATTAAACTAAATTACTTGTGCCAAACATGCATGGCCTGCCTAGAGAAGGTCACCTTAAGGTCAAGTCCCTTCACTTGATTGAGCCCTCTAATCACGTAATTGATAACATCATAATATGTTTATTATTTCATAATGCCTACAACCCTAAACTTGGTCTTTGAAGTATTGATGTGATTGGATGTACAAAATAGCATTTGAAACTATGCTAGATTGATACAGAATCAAAAGAGCATTCCAACACATAATTTTGCTCATTTTTGTAAGGTTGTATGTAATTTCTATAAATATTATCATACCGACCAATCAAGGGAGTAGGAAACCTTATGTGTGACATCATATAAATCAAAATAATTTCTATGTAAAAAATAGAAAAGTACCAAAAACTCTTGGCACGCGTGACACATGAATCAAATGAGCAGGGGAAATTGTGTCATTTAGTAAAAAAATATCACACATCAACTATATCAAAGGCATGTTAAAATTACCAATATGACCTTGTGATTAAAATCATTTGATTAAAACGATGTGGGAATTTGGGTCATTTCATGACCCCAGATCTTCCTTCTCAGGCCATGATGCCCGAGCAGCTTGATCTGAGCTCTTAGGCTCTGATCTAGAGTGGGGGATGATGCCTCCCTGGAAGAGATGACCCTCCCACCAAGTTCCTAAAAAGGAGTCGAACCCGTTGAGCCTATGCTCGGGTACTGAAGATTACATGGGCTTGAGTAGTCTCATTGAAAGAAGAAAAATAGGGGAAAGGGAGTTCAAGCATGGATACAAAGGAGTTGAGTAAGATGAGTGAAACAAAGTATAGGAAATTGTTCCTTGTGATCATACAGACCCTGGGGTGAGCATTCCTTCGCCAGAGGGTCACTGAGGGACCACACCAGCGGGCATCGATGATGGAATCAAAGAATGATATAGGGTGTGGTACTAGAGACAACCATAGAGTAAACTAACATTGGGAAATAAATAAAGGGTCATTGCATAAGCGTAAGAGCAGATCAATTTCACCGGAGGGTATGTCTGTGATCCGAAGAGGTCATCGAAGGACCAGTCAAGTACATCAAGGAGTATGGAGTCTATTAAGCATAAATTGGGGCAGGAGGAGGGTCATTCGGGGCATGGACATTCTTTTGGGTTCACAATATGTACAGTAGGGGCTCCATGGTGGCGATTGTAACCCCCGCGTGGAGAGGGGGTAGAAACCCTATTTACGCATTTCCTCACCAGTGCAAGATAGAAGGCAAGTAAACTACCATTTGAAATGGGGAAGAGATACTAAGATGATGTTGAAAGAATCTCACAAAATCATTAAGAGACGAGTGAGAATCAAGTATGCGAATGAAGCATAGTGAAACAATGTCATTATGCGGAGATGACAGTGGAAGAGGATGATGGATTGGTTGTTGGATAGCGAGAACTAAATGTGATGGTCGTAGAATGAGCATGCAAGAAAGGAAAATGAATTAGAGTAATGTGTGATAGTTAAATAGTCTGTGATCATAGTTCCAGACAATATATTAAATGAAATTTCATTAAATCCTGGTTAAAACTTTAGGAAATTGTTTCCTAATTAATTTGGAGGGTCAAATATGGCCCTAATGATCCCAAATTTTGATTGCATGCCCAAAAACGAGTCTAGATTCTTCCTATGAACTTAAATTTATATTTTACATATGTTTTACCCCTAATCTCCATAAATGTCATTTTTCTTGGTTTTAATGTAAAAAAATGAGTAATGTGGTACAATTTCCCCATAATTTCTTTTCCTTGAATAAAAAATGAGGTAATAACTTATTGATCACTAGTAATATCATTTTTGAACTTCAAATCTCTTGTCTTGATCTTTTATGTCCTTTAAGCATCATGAATGATAGGAGAGAGAGAAAATGGAAAAAGGAAACCAAAGGTATATTATCTTTGGATTAATTGAAATTCATAATGCACATATGAAAGGGGAAAAGTATTCTGAGTCACATTTTTTTATTATCACTCCATAAACCACCATGAAATTTTCTTTCATAATCTTTTTGCATTCAGTCCCTCAACTAACTTTTATTTAAGTAAAACTCATTCTATGTTTTAAATTGTCTTTAAAAGTTGGGATGTTACAATTCTACCAACCTTAAATAAATTCCATCCTCAAAATTTTCTAGGGTACTACCCACCTTAGGGTTTTTCTTACTTCTTCATTTAGTGTTAGATAGCATACTAAAATTTTGCGTGAAAGGAAATTTATTTCTTAAAAGGTCCATGTATGTTGAAAATTTTGCATGAAAAGGGTTATGTAACATATGAAAGTTAAGTTTTGTATATTATCTATGTGAGAACAAATGATTATTAACCTACTCATCTTCTCAGCTCATACTTAGGGTTTATGAAACTAAACCTATCTTTACACTTAGGGAACAATAGCTTCAACTTAGGCATAACTTTCTAACATCGGGAAAAGGTGATTATATACTCTTAGGACTTTTAGATAACTCCTACATTCCTAGAAATGTAGTGATCAATCACATACCTAGAGATGTGGGATCATGATATGGTACCTCTCACTAACCTACTAATACATGTGTCCCATACCACATGTAGTAGTAAGGAGATATGCATCAAATTTCTAATACTTATGACATCCCTCTTCATTTCTCAATTGACTGACCATAACCATTGTGAGTGGAGAGGATATATCATTATCTAAGGTTAGGTTTATATATGTGATCTAAAGTAGGTAAAAATCTACTTTTGTCATCTCTATCCTTTCTAGGGTGAAAAATTTAGTCATATAGGTCATAGAATCTTTCCTTGGGAATCCATTGCTAATCCCTAATTCATTGTAGGGTGACTGTGAGAATCATGTTTGTCTAGTCTCCATTTACCAAAATCACTTAGATACCATAATGTAACACACTATTTTCCATATCACATGCGTGGAAGCATTTTTCTCAATGTGGGGTGTCACAATTTGCTAATCATGGAATTAAAGTAAATGAAACAATTGCATTAATTCAAAAATGATTCATAGATAGTTCTTGATTACATAATTCTCATCTATCAAATCTAATCTAGTTGATACTAACACTGAACATTACATGAATTATATTGAAATCTCTGGTTCGACTTGGTAAATGGCACCCCACTAGGCAAATCTTGAGGATCTCCTAGTCTTGATTTTTCCTTTTTTTTCCTTCACTTTCTCCAAGTCATGCGAACATCTTGTTCCCCATACATGAAAAGCAAACATCGCATCAATAAGAGGTATTTGGAAATTTATATGACATAAAAGTAAATATGACTTGACATGATAAATTTTACATGACATACTTGACATAAAATTGAACATGAATTTTGTAAAGCATTAATGATTCATAAATTACATGATGAATTGAACAATAAGTATATTCATCCCTCTATAACACCCCCTATGGAGCACATGATTTCTAGGAAAGCTCTTGATGCTAGGAAATCCCTTGATGACCCCTTCTGGTCCATGATTTGGGAGCATATAAAACCTAATTCAATTCCATTTAACTTGATCATTAATATGACATTAACATTATCATTAACATTAACATGATCCTTGAACTTTATCATGATGGGATTTCTCCCCTTGAATTATAAGGGTATTTCTCCCTCATAAACCATAATAGGGTTTCCCCTTATTTATCATGATTCATTAACCCTAATTCATACTCAATAATCATAATAATGGTTTTTACCATAGACCATAAGAAATCAATCAATCAATCAAACAATGATAAGTGTTTATGATACCATCTTGAGAAAACATTCATAATTCATGAAACTTACTAAAGTGCAAAATCATAAATAACATGCATTAAAACTTATTACTTGTGTGAGACACACATGGTCTGATTACCTATAGTAGGTCTCCTTAAGGTCAAGTCACTTCACTTGATTGAGTCCTCTAATTACATGTAATTGATTGACCTCATAATATGTTTATTAGTTCATAATCCCTACAACCCTAATCTTGGTGTTTTAATTATTGAGGTGATTGGATGTGCAAAACAACATTTAAAATCATGCTAGATCGATAGAGAAACAAAAGAGCTTTCCAATGAATAGTTTTTCTCATTTTTCTGAGGTCGTATGTAATTTCTATGAATATTATCATACTGACCAATTATGGAGCAGGAAACCTAATGTGTGACATTATATAAATCAGAATAGAAATGTGATGTAAATAAAATTTGGAAGTACCAAAAAATCTTGGCACGCATGACACATGAATCAAATGAGCGGGGGCAATATCTTCATTTAGACATAAAACAATATCGTGTGTTAACTATATCAAAGGCATGTCAAAATTACCAATATGACCTTGTGAATAGAATCATTTGATTAAAATGATGTGGGCATTAGGGTCATTTCATAACACATGATCTTCCTTCTCAGACCATGGCACCTTAGAAGCTTGATATGAGCTATTAGGCTCTGATCTAGAGCGAGAGATGTTGCCTCCCTGGAATAGATGACACTCCCACAACATTCCTGAGAAGGAGCCGAAGCCATTGAGCCTATGCTCGGGTACTGAAGACTACATGGGCTCGAGGAGTCTCATTGAAAGAAGGAAAAATAGGGGAAAGGGAGTTTGAGCATGGATACAGAGGATTTGAGTAAGATGGGTGAAACCAAGTATAGGAAATCATTCCATGTTATCATACAGACCTTGGGGTGAGCTTTCATTGGCCAGAGGATCACTGAGGGTCCATGACGGTGGGCAGCGGTGATGGCCTCAAATGTAGCGATAGGGTATGGCACTAGAGACAACCACAGAATAAACAAGCAGTGGGAAATAAAAAAGGGTCGTTGCAGAAGCTTAAGAGTAGATCAATTTCACTAGAGGGCGTGTTTGTGAGTCACAATGGGAAGACGTCATCTGAGGACTGGTCGAGCAGGTTGAGGCATTTGGGGGCTTCTGATCATCAATTGGGATAGGAGGAGGGTGAGTTGGGGCCTGGGAATTCTTTTGGGATCACAATATGTACAATAGGGGTGCCATGGTGGCGACTATAACCCACATGTGGAGAGGGGGTGGAAACCCTATTTAAAAGTTTCCTCTCCAGTGCGAGATAGAAGGAAAGTAAACCACCATTCGAATTAGGGAAGAGAGATTAAGATGATGCTAAAGGAATCTCATAGAATCATTAAGACATGAGAGAGAACAAGGTATGTGAATGAAGCACAGTGAGATGATGTGATTCTATGGAAAAGAGGGAGGAAGAGGATGATGGATTGGCCATTGGATCGTAAGAACTGCATGTCCTAGTCCTCGAGTGAGAGATTGATCAAGAAAGGAAAATGAATTAGACTAACACATGATAGTTAATAAGTCTGGGATCATAGGTCCAATCAGTACATTAAATGAAATTTCATTAAATCTTGGTTAAAACTTTAGGAAAACATTTCCTAATTAATGTGGAGGGTCAAATATGGCCCAAATGATCCCAAATTTGGACCACATACCCAAAAATGAGTCTAGATTCTTTATATGCACTTAAATTACCATTTTACACTATTTTACCCCTAGTTTCTAGAATTGTCATTTTACTTGGTTTTAATGTATTAAAATGTGCGATGTGGTACATTTTTCACTTAATTTCTTTTCCTTGAGTAAAAAACGAGGTAATAACTTATTTATCACTAGTTATATCATTTTTGAACTTCAAAACTCTTGTCTTGATCTTTTATGTCCTTTAAGCATCATGAATGATAGGAAAGATAGAAAATGGAAAAAGGAAACCAATAGTATATCATCTTTGGATTAATTGAAATCCATAATGCACATCTGTCAGGGGAAAAGAATCGTAAGTCACATTTTGTTATTCTCACTCCATTAATTACCATGAAATTTTATTTCATAATATTTTTTCATTAGGGCCCTCGACTAATTTTTAGTTTATGTAAAACCTCATTTTAAGTTTTATATGTCATTGAAAATTGGGATGTAACAATTCTACCCACCTTAAATAAATTCTTTCCTTGAAATTTTCTAGGGAACTACCCACCTTAGGGGTTTTCTTACTTCTTCATTTAATGTTATCTAGCATACTAAAATTTTGCACAAAAGGAAATGTATTTCTTAAAAGGTTCAAGTATGTTCCATGAAAAGGGTTATGTAACATATGATAGTTAAGTTTTGTACATTATATATGTGAGCACAAATGATTATTACCCTACTCCTCATCTTCTCAACTCATACACAGGGTTTATGAAACCAAACCTATCTTTACACTTAAGGTAAATTAGGTTCAACATGGTATAACTTTCTAACATCAGGCATAGGTGACTATATACTCTTAGGTCTTTTAGGTAACTCCTACATTCCTAGATATGTTGTGATCAGTCACATACCAAGAGATGTGGGATCCTAATATGCTACCTCTCACTAACCTACTAATACATGTGTCCCATACCACATTCACTAGTAAGAAAGGAGAAATGCATCAACAGTCTAATGCTTATGCAATCCTTGTTCAATTCTCACTTGGTTGGCCATAACCATTAAGAGTGGAGAGGCTACACCATTAGCTATGGTTAGGTTCATATTTGAGATCTAAACTAGGTAAAAGTCTACTTTTGCCATCTCTATCCTTTCTAGGGTGAAAAAACAAACCATATAGGTCATAGAATCTTTCCTTGGGAATCCATTGCTAGTACCTAATTTGTTCTAGGGTAACTACGAGAATCATGTTTTCCTAGTGGAAATTTACCAAAATTGCTCTAATATCATAACGTAACTACGAGAATCATGTTTTCCTAGTGGACATTTACGAGAATCATATTTTCCTAGTGGACATTTACATATAATGAAGGATTGATATTCCAATGATAAAAATATGTAATGTGAACTTGATACAAATATTACTCTTTCTTTATAGCATTTGTTTTATTGGTTTATGTTTGAAAATATATTTGATGCTGAAGAATGCTATAATGTACTTAAATAATCAAGATATCATGTAGAGCCCGGACCATAGATCCATCATTGTCAGAAAACACATGATGGTGAAACAGGTTTCCTAAGGGAATTCCTGGAGCACATACTTTTGAGTATGTGGGGGTTATGGACGCGAATATCCTTACGTCCTAATGTTGGATTTGATAAGAGATGTACCATTAATCTCTCAATCCTTCATTATATGTTTATGCCGAGAAGATGTATAATTAATCTCCCGATGATGGTGTTAATGCCACATCGATGAGAGATAAAGAAGATATCCCTCGATGGCGAAGAGAGTACAAAACGCCACTGTAGCTCTAAATAGCGAAGTTTCCAGGATACCCTGGAAAGCTATTATAGCAGAGACACGAGATGTCCTACATAATGATCCTCATACTGACCGAGGAGTGATGAGGTCATAGGAATCCAGCTCTCCTGATGACCTATGTATGGTACCGATTGCGATCTAGTGATGGTCGGTTGGAGTATGAGAGGTGTAACTCATCTCCTCAGGGCATAAATATGTTTGTAAAATGTAATCAGCCGCATAGCATATTTTCTTAGGTTGAACTATGAGAAACAATGATTGATAATACATTGTTCATAGTGCTCTAGTTAAGTAACTAGTATACATGTTCTTCATACTCCTTATTGTTATATGTTTTGTCATTCAATTAAGTTATAATTGAAATGATTACTTATAAGGATGCTACTTCACATAGTTTATACAATGTTACCTGCTGTTGATTGTTTATAATTCTACTGTTTTATGTTATTCCCTTATTGCAATAACAAAGCTTGTGGCGGAGAGTTATAACTCTCACTGGGACAATTATTAAATTGTCTCACCCCCGTGGGATTCGAATTTTTCAGTAGACGCCGAGGACGAAGGAACCCACCAGTGGGTGAGCAGCAACAGTAGTAACCTCAGGGACAGCAGTGAGCATCAGGTGGAAACACTATCTATCACGTTGTGTAGTTAGTGTGTCCTGTGTCATCTCTGTACTCTCAGGTCCTAGGAGTCAGTATATCTGAGATTTTGGCATGATGCCTCAAGATTTTGTATCTTACCTCGTACAGTTAACAAGGTGATTGATGTTGTAATCCTCAAAATGTGTTTATTACAGAGATGTAATGATGGATCAGTTTGTAAACAACTTATCAAGTTTCGTTATGAAAGAGTTTTATCATTTAATGATCTCTTCACAAAAAGTTTTAATTTTTAGTGAATTTTGATAATTCTGCTGCCAATCGCTTCCGCATTCGTTGATCTTGTTTTCATGATTCGATCATCTCAATTTAGTGGTATTAGAGCTCTAGGTTCGTTGAGTCTACAGAGACATAGGACTTAGGATGTTGAGTCTGTTTTAGTGATTTCCAGTATGTCTAATCGTGTGTTCTACTCCTCAGGAGAAGAAGATAAGACTAAGGATGTCTGGACCACATGAGGAATAATGTGCAGAGAGTAGTGTTGCTGCACCCAGAGAAGGTGAAAGAAACCCAGAGATAGAACAACTTGTGCCTGAACCACCCTAGTTCAATCCAACTAACATGGGGAACCCAGCCGTCCAGACCATGTTTGGGCAGTTTATGACTTCCATGACACACATAACTGATAGGATACCTATGCATGTACCTAGGGCACATATCCCACCTGAAGGACAAGGAATCAGCAAGATGTTTGAACAACTTCGCCGAGTTGGAGCCACATAGTATTTTGGAACAACTGATCCCGTAGACACTGACTTGTGGTTAACTGAACTAGAGAAGGCCTTTAGAATCCTGAACATCCTAGAAGCTGAGAAGGTTAGACATGCTGTCTATCTTCTTAAGGGGAGTGCTGGTCATTGGTGGACCATGGAAGAGTAGAAGAGGTCTGGTGTTGAGGTTGCCTGGGAAGACTTCCGACGAGAATTTATCAATAGATATTTCCCTAAGACATTTCTGGATGAGAAAATCTCTCAGTTTGAGAGGATACGGTAGGGTCCAATGAACATTAGCGAATATGAGGCTAAGTTCATGGAGCTTTTGTGGTTATGTCCGCACATGGGGACCACAGATGAAGAGAGGATTAGGAGTTTTGAAAAAGGGTTAAATGCTGAGTTGACTACTCCCGTGTCTGCCCTACAGAATAGAGAAAGGTTTGCTACCTTCGTGGAGTCTGTCAGAAGGGTAGAAAGGTCTGTAACAGAGAAGAGACAGACCCAAAACAAGAGAATGTACCCTCAGTTCCAAGGATCTTCACCAAAAGGTTTCAAGAAACCTAGGTTTTCTGCACCTATGCCACCACCTAGATCCAATACCCAGATGCAGTTGACGCCAAATAGGAGTAGTGGATGAAGCCTACCACTAGGAGGAGCCCACAGTTCAGCATCTATGTCGGTTAGGGGACCACCCAGACCACAACAACTAAACAGAAGTTGTTATATATGTGGAAAGATGGGACATTTGATGAAGGACTGTAGGGCGAGAGAGGTGAGTGTAACTCAACCTTAGAGGCAAAATCAACAACGATCTCAAAGGCGACAGTTTCCAGGTAACGCTAGAGGATGTGGACAAGCGTCCCAAGCTGGGTCATTGGCATCTAGTCATCAAGCACCGAATCAACCACTGGCGACGGCAAGATTCTACGCGATGAATCCACCTGATGCAGTTATCAACCCTCGGGTTGTAGCAAGTCAGATGAAGTTATTATATTTTGATATGTCTACATCTTATGTTGTATCTTTTTTAATTGATCCAGGTGCTACGCACTCCTTTATCACTCGAAGAGTATTTCTTGACTGCAATTTAACTATAAGTCATAGAGCAGATAGTTTGTTGTTAGAAACTCCTTTGAGGGGGTCTTCTTTGTTGCAGGAGGTATGTTCTCCCTGCATCCTCTTCTTTTCTGAACATCGCATTCAAGTGGACCTTATACCACTTGATATGCATGGATTTGATATAATCCTTGGGATGGATACCTTAGAAAGGTATAAGGTTGTCTTGGACTGTGAGTCCAAGCAAGCTGTGCTCGCTGGTGATAGTGACACATGGATCTTTCAAGGAGAGAGAAAGATTCTACCCACCTGTCTTGTATCAGCTATGGTTGCTGAGAAGCTGATGAGGCAAGGATGTTATGCATTCTTGGCCCATGTGGTAGATACTACCATGGATAGTCCTAACCCTGTTGAAGTTCCTATAGTCAGGGAATTTGAAGATGTATTTCCTGAAGAACTTCCAGGTGTGCCACCACCTCAGGAAATTGATTTTGAGATCAATTTAATCCCAGACACACAAACTATAGCACAAACACCGTATAGGATGGCGCCTGCTGAGATGGAAGAACTCAAGAAACAACTGAAGGAGTTGCTTGAGAAGGGTTTCATCCGACCGAGTACTTCACCTTGGGGTGCTCTAGTGCTCTTTGTTAAAAAGAAAGATGGATCAATGCGGTTGTGATCAATTATAGGCAATTAAATAAAGTAACAATAAAGAGTAAGTATCCTCTGCCGAGGATTGTTGATCTCTTCGATCAGTTGCGTGGTGTAACTGTCTTTTCAAAAATAGATTTGAGGTCGGGATATCACCAACTTCGTATTAAGGATAGTGACATACCAAAGTCTGCCTTTAAGATGAGGTATGGTCACTATGAGTGCACATTTATGTCATTTGGACTAACTAATGCACCAACTGCATTCATGGAACTCATGAATAGAATCTTCCAACCTTTTCTCTATCAGTGTGTAGTTGTCTTTATAGATGACATCCTGATCTATAGTAGAGATGCTCAGCAGCACAAACAACATCTTCGTCAGGCTCTAACTTTGCTAAGAGAACATAAGCTTTATGCTAAGTTTAGAAACTGTGAGTTTTGGTTACTAGAAGTATCTTTCCTTGGACACGTAATATCTTCTTTAGGAATACGTGTTGACCCTAAAAAGGTAGAATCTGTCCTGCAATGGGAGCAGCCAAAGACACTGATAGAAATCCGTAGTTTCTTAGGGTTGGCATGCTATTACCGGAGGTTCATTAAGAACTTCAGTTCCATAGCCTTACCCTTGACCAAGTTGACCAGGAAGGATGTTCCTTTTGTCTAGAATGACAAGTGTCAGTAGTCTTTTCAGTTGCTGAAGGAGATGTTGACAAGTGCACCAGTGCTTGTATTACCTGAGCAAGGGAAAGGATATATAGTTTTCTATGATGCCTCCTAGAATGGACTTGGATGTGTGTTGATGTAGGATAAACAAGTAATTTCTTTTGCTTCCCGACAGCTTAAGAAACATGAGGAGAATTATCCGACACACGATCTGGAGCTAGCTGTTGTGGTTCATGCCTTGAAAATCTGGAGACACTACCTGTATGGAGAGACATTCCATATTTTCTCTGATCATAAGAACCTTAAGTACATCTTTACTCAGCATGAGCTTAACATGAGGCAACGCCGCTGGATGGAGCTAATCAAAGACTATGATTGTACAATCGATTACCATCCAAGGAAGGCCAATGTAGTTGCAGATGCTTTGAGTAGGAAATCAGCAACACCAACCCAAGATAGAGCACAACTAAATTCCCTGGTATGCTCTAGAAGAGATATGCTTATCTCCTTAAGACAAGACAATGTACAATTGAAAGTATCACTGTTAGCTGGGTTGTTAGCTAAGATGCATATAAAACCTACTGTAAGAGAGAAGATCAAGGAGGCATAGCAAGTTGATGTTGCAGTTCAACTGATCAGGACGGAGTATGGTAATAAGAAATGAAATGGTTTCCATGACTCTGATGATCAAGTAGCATGTTATCATGGAAGGATGATAGTGCCGGATGTGGATAACTTGTGAAAGTTAGTCCTGGAAGAAGCTCATTCTTCGATGTATGCCATGCATCCAGGAAGCACCAAGATGTATTGAAACTTAAAAGATATGTATTGGTGGCCTGTAATGAAGAAGGACGTTGCTGAGTTTGTTATGAGGTGTCCTGTGTGTCAGCAAGCTAAAGCTGAACACCAGAAGCCTACAGGAACAATGCAACCTTTATCCATACCACAGTGGAAATGGGATCATGTAACCATGGACTTTATTGTTGGCCTACCTAGGACAAGCAAATGACATGATTCCATTTGGGTAATAGTTGATAGGTTGACAAAGATAGCACACTTCCTGCCTATCAAAACAACCTATTCTGCTGAGAAGCTAGCATAGTTGTATGTTGAAGAGATAGTACGGCTGCACAGAGTCCCAATTACCATTGTTTCTGACAGAGGTTCACAGTTTACAGGTCGTTTTTGGGAAAGACTTCATAAAGCCTTAGGCACACAATTAAGGTTTAGTACAACCTTTCATCCTCAGACTATTGGACAGTCAGAAAGGACTATACAGACCTTGGAAGACTTACTTAGAGCATGTGTTCTTCAGTTTACAGGGAGTTGGGATCTGCACCTAAGCTTCATAGAGTTTTCCTACAACAGTAGCTATCAACATAGCATAGACATGGCACCTTATGAATCTTTGTATGGTGGATGTTGTAGATCACCCATATGTTGGTATGAAACTGGTGAATATCAACTGTTAGGTCCTGATCTTATGCAGCAAACCACGGAGAAGATTAAAATAATACAACAACAGATTAAAACTGCACAAGATAGGCAGAAATCTTACGCTAATAAATGTCGTAGACCTTTGGAATTCCAGGTTGGAGACAGAGTGTATCTCAAAGTCTCACCTTGGAAAGGAGTCCTTCATTTTGGGAGGAAAGGGAAGTTAGCTACAAGGATTATGGGGCCATATCCAATCATTGAAAGGATTGGAAAAGTAGCCTATAAACTAGAATTACCACCAGAGTTACAGAAGTTACACCCAGTGTTTCACATTTCCATGCTGAGGAAATGTCATCCTAATATAGAATCAGTTCTGGAATGTATGGAGGTAGAATTGAATGATGATATATCTTATGAGGAAGGACCTGTATCGATCCTTGATAAAAGAATTAAAAAGCTGAAAAAGAAAGACATTAGTCTTGTAAAAGTTCTCTGGAATCATCGTGGTGTTGAAGAATCCACATGGGAACTAGAGGAAGATATGCAAAGGAAATACCCTGCTCTTTTCTCTTAATATGTTTTTGTTGATATGTTCTATTGATTTCGGGGACGAAATCCTTGTAAGGGGTCGATAATTTGTAACATCCCTGACCTGAGTTATGAACTAACCCTAGGTGTTTTGCTTAAGACATGTGATTAGATGCTTGTGGTTATATTTGGATATGTAATTAAATCTCCTGAAGAACATATATTTCCATTTCTGTCCTTCTTGAACAATGTTGTAATATTGTTTTGTTAAAAGTGGACCTATGTGCAAATTACCCAATTAGAGGGGTTAACTTGCAAATTTCACATGTTAAGATGTTCCTCTGATGATGAGACATCATAATAATGAATATGATGTGGTAATATGGATTCTCCAAGCTTGGGCTCCAAGATATAGCTTGTAGAGCAATCCTTGTGCTTTAAAACCTAGTTTTGGTGTAAAGTGCCATTTACCCAAAACATAGGATGCAATATGTAAAATTTGCCATCTAGAGTATCTCTCATGCATATTGGCATCAAGTAGAGTAAAAATAATGAGGAGGGTGCCTCATTTGAGTAATTAAATAAGAAAGATAATCCTTATATCTAAATGACCAAGTTTTAAGCAAGATGACCCTTTTATATGTATAATTTAATAAGGTGTTTGGTTCCTTAATCCTTAACCTTGGTTGAGAGAGGGGTTTTGCATGTGAAGAAAAGGGAGGAATGTGGAAAAGAAGTGGTGATAATCATGGAGGATTTAGATGCAAAAGAGAAGAAGTAATAATCATTATCTTGAAAATATACCCAAAGTATATAACACATCCCTTCTACAAGAAAGGGATCGTTTCCCTTCATTTCCTCTTCTTATCTCTTTGCTTTGGCCGACTTAGAAGGAGCTCAGGAGCAGAGGAGAATGGCCAAGCAGGTTTGGGTAAGTTCTAATGGCCATCTAGGTCGAATTCATGGAGGAAATCTCATTACAAGGTTGGTTTGCTAGTTTTTCTTACACCAATCTTCTTTCTAGCCATCTTCTCCATCCAATTCTTGAGGAAAGGACCTTAGACGACCTGTGGAGATCAAGCTACCATTATATCTACAGAGCTTGGAGCTCAAGATCAGATCCTAAGGTGGGGTTTATAACTCTAAACCTTATGCTTTGTTTTTGCATCTTTTTCTCTTAAAAACGTTGCTAGTTCTCCTTCCTTTCACATTTCTAAGTGTTCTTGTAACCAAAACCGTGAAGAACAGATCAGGTTCTTGAGGTAGAAGAAGGTGGCGTTAATTACAAAGTTCATCCTGATCCTACTTTATCAAACGGTCTCCACCTTGTGCCCAAACGGTTTGCAAAACTGTTTGGAAGCAAACGGTTTCAAAACCGTTTGGTGGGTAAACTGTTTCACAAGACCGGTTGAGGAAAATGGTCTCCAAGACCGTTTGGTTGAGTTGACCAAGCATTGACCGTTTGGGGATCTGTTGTACACATTATGAACTAATCATCCACCAAGAATTATTAATGAATTCCAAGTAAATCTCAAGATGAAGGCACTTCAATCACCTAAACTCTAATCGGGTTCATTGTTGTTTTCAATGGACCAATCATGTTGAAGTTTGGGTTGAGTGGCCCAAACGGTTTCAAAACTGTTTGGAGATCACTCAAACGGTCTCTAAACCATTTGGTGATCACCCAAGACCGTTTGGAGGTCTAGGGTCAAGTAGGGTCGAGCAAATGAGGGTCCAATCACATCAAGTTGTTGAAACAATCAAAATGCTGATTTTATGACATAATTAGGGTTCAACCCTTAAGTGATTGACTTAGTTTTTAATAAAATAATGGGAAAACGGTCTCAAGACGATTTGTAGGATGTCCAACTGATCCCAAGACCGTTTGGGGTCAGGTCATTACCCAATTGAGTGATGATTCAATGGTTTCAACTTCAATTAGACTCATGTTGATGAATGTTGAAGGTTGATCGATTCTAAACCCCAATTCAATTGGTCCCAACCTTAATTGGTTATCAAATGAGGGTCAATTGAGTGTCAAATCAGTAAAGGATTAACCTAGTTGACTTAATTCATACGTGTCTAACAAGTACAATAATGATTGAGGGGTTCAACATTGAAAACCCTAACTCAATTGCAAGTGTCGATACACTTTTGGGTCCATGAGGTTTTGAGGAGTTTGGACCAAACGGTCTCAAGACCGTTAGAGGACAAACAGCCTCAAGATGGTTTGGGACCAAACGATTTCAAGACCGTTTGGGACCAAACGGTTTCAAAGCCGTTTGGTGACCATGCGGTTTCAAGGTTGATTTGTCCATACGGTTTCAAAGTCAATGTTGGCCAAATGGTCAACGGGACCAAACGGTCTTCACCTCACCTAGGGCAAACGTTCTTGATGGTGTACTTGGCCATGCAGTATTAAAAGTCAAAGGGTCCAAACAGTCAACAACTCCATGCGGTTTCAAAACCGTTTGGAGGTTGAAAGTGCAAAACCATTTGGGGTTTTTTAAGGTCAAGAATGGTTAAAACTTTCAAGGCTTAGATGGTTCAATGGTTGATTAATCTAAACCCTAATGATACGTAAAGACATTAAGGGAACAAGTAATTAGTTGGTTGATGCATGTTATGATCAATGGTGGACATTACTAAAATACCCTTGATGGATTTAAGTAGTCAACACCCCTTGGTCAAGCAAACCCTAATGACCATATTAGTGATGACTTGACTGATGTTATCAAGGTTGGTTTGACCTAATCTAATCATAAGAGATCTAAACATCATCTAAATGATAAGAGGAGAGAGAAGACACCCTAATATGAATGAGAATCAAGTAATATGCTTATAACATATATGAATGCACATAATTAGGGTATGATCCTTCATTATGAGATCATGGAAACCCTAATCATGATGATTAATGAATCTTAACCTTATCAAGGTCATGAATGAAAGTAATCTTCATATATGATAATGGAATGACCCCAATTCACTACAATGTGAATAGTAAACCCTAATCTAGGGTAATGTGGTCTAATGCGAATAGTAAACCCTAATCTAGGGTGATGTGATGATGTGAGCAAGTAAACCCTAATTCTGAGATATGCTTTTAAGCATGAAACTCTATGATTGAAGTATGAAATAAGGAATTACTATTCCTAATCAAGTTAAGAGGATGAATAACTCTAAATGGATCGAATAAGAATCCTAACCCTAGAAACCAGCCGTGGTGCTATGACACGGTCGTGGTGAATCCTTTGTTGCACGACCGTGAAATGAAGCACGGCCGTGGTGGCTTAACTTTTGCACGACCGTGCAAGATAGCACGGCCGTGATATCCTATATATATAAATTAAAAAAGAACTTGTATTGTGATGATATAGTTACAATGTACATGTTATTAGTAAATGTTAACCATGCAGGTTTTCATAATGAGATGATCATATCCAGGTAAAGGTTATGATGTTATATGTATTGAGAATACTTTACATGCTTCAAGTACTATAATATGCTATGTTACCTGGTGAGTGGTAACATATGAGCTTGATAGACTGAATGCGCCATGAGAAATATATGCATTGTTATAATCAAAATTCATACTGGATGATAAAATGTTACTTGGTAACAAGTGTTATGATAATTCAAGGATTTGAATACCCACATTACTGAATCACAAAGATGAGATGGTTAGGGATTGATATTCCAATGGTAAAAATATGTAATGCGAACTTGATACAAATAGTATTCTTTCTTTATAGCATTTGTTTTATTGGTTTATGTTTGAAAATGTACTTGATGCTGAAGAATGCTATAATGTACTTAAATAATCAAGATATCATGTAGAGCCCTGACCATAGATCCATCATTGTCAAAAAATACATGATGGTGAAATAGGTTTCCTAAGGGAACTCCTGGAGCATATACTTTTCAGTATGTGGGGATTATGGACGCGAATATCCTTACGTACTAATGTTGGATTTGATAAGAGATGTACCATTAATCTCTCAATCCTTCATTATATGTTTTTGCCGGGAAGATGTATAATTAATCTCCCGATGATGTTGTTAATGCCGCATCGATGAGAGATAAAAAAGATATCCCTCGATGGCGAAGAGAGTATAGAATGCCACTGTAGCTCTAAATAGCGAAGCTTCCAGGATACCCTAGTAAGCTATTATAGAAGAGACAAGAGATGCCCTCCATGATGATCCTCATACTAACTGAGGAGTGATGAGGTCATAGGAATCCGGCTCTCCTGATGACCTATGTATGGTACCGATTGCGATCTAGTGATGGTCGGTTGGAGTATGAGAGGTGTAACTCATCTCCTCAGGGCATAAATATGTTTGTAAAATGTAATCAGCCGCATAACATATTTGCTTAGGTTGAACTACGAGAAACAATGATTGATAATACATTGTTCATAGTGCTCTAATTAAGTAACTAGTATACATGTTCTTCATACTCCTTATTGTTATATTTTTTGTCATTCAATTAAGTTATAATTGAAATGATTACTTATAAGGATGCTACTTCACATAGTTTATACAATGTTACCTGTTGTTGATTGTTTATAATTCTACTATTTTATGTTATTCCATTATTGCAATAACAAAGTTTCTGGCGGAGAGTTATAACTCTTGCTGGGACAATTATTCAATTGTCTCACCCCCGTGGGATTCGACTTTTTAGGTAGATGCCGAGGACAAAGCAACCCACCAGTGGGTGAGCAACAACAACAGCAACCTCAGGGACAGAAGTGAGCCTCAGGTGAAAACACTATCTGTCACGTTGTGTAGATAGTGTGTCATGTGTCGTCTCTATACTCTCAGGTCCTAGGAGTCAGTATATCTGAGATTTTGGCATGATGCCTCGAGATTTTGTATCTTACCTTGTACAGTTAACAAGGTGATTGATATTGTAATCCTCAAAATTTGTTTATTACAGAGATGTAACGATGGATCAATTTGTAAACAACTTATCAAGTTTCTTTATGAAAGAGTGTTATCATTTAATGATCTCTTCACAAAAAGTTTTTATTTTTAGTGAATTTTGATAATTTCGCTGCCAATCGCTTCCACATTCATTGATCTTGTTTTCATGATTTGATCATCTCACCCACAGTCTCTAGCGATTCTAAACCAATCATTAAGATGTTCAAAGATATTATTTTTCCCATATTTGGAGTTCCCCGAACTGTTATATCTGACGGAGGAGCCCATTTTCTGGAGCGAAGTTTTGAAGCCCTCTTAATGAAATATGGAGTCAACCATAAAGTCACCACACCTTATCATCCACAAACCAGTGGCCAGGTTGAAGTCTCGAATAGACAAATAAAGGCTATCTTAGAGAAAACTGTCAATAGACACCGAACCGAGTGGTCCACCAGGCTTTCCGACGCCCTTTGGGCCTACCGAACAGCCTACAAAACACCAATCAGAACAACACCGTTTCGTTTGGTATACGGGAAATCATGGCACCTCCAGGTAGAATTAGAACACAAGGCTTGGTGGGCTATTAAACAGCTGAATTTCAATCTCAAAAGCACTGGCGATAACAGACAACTACAGTTGCAGGAGCTAGAGTGTTACACCCCGATCTCACAATTTCCTCAAATCATGAGATTAGGGCATAAGATAGGACTTATATGTAATACAAAGAACACCCTTAACTTTTTTTTTCTTTTCTTTACTTTTCTGTTAAAACTCTTGTTTCTTCGCATTGAACCACATAAATCATTTTAACAAGGGAATCTGAACATTTCTTTTACTAATCAGGCTTTAATAGTAAAGATACATGTATAAACATTCATGATGTCTCTCACACCTTATGCACATAAGACCTACTAATTAGCATACATATCAAAAGAGGAACAATATTACACATCGTAATTACAACTCTCTCTCCCTTATCTCTTAATGAGGACCTAGAGTGACAAGGACCGACTGACTCAACTAATCTTGTACTTAACTCTTGTGGAAGATCTACACTGAGCTCTGACCATCTTCAAGTCCACGCGGTTAACCCTAAAATGTTTGAGTAGAGTGGTGAGCCTACTCGCTCAGTGAATGAGTACTTCAAAGAAACAGTATAAGGCACTAATGTGATTACAGGTATAACTTTGAATAAACGATATGAAATTTAACAACAATAAATACTACACTGAGCAGTTCTAAAACAATATAATTGAAAGAACAAGGAATGTAAATATTGCATCCAAAGAATAACTACTAGAAGACTATGCTCTAGTCTTCCTTAGCTCATTCATTCATAAGGAACTCTGTGAACCTATATGATCATATTTTAACTTATGCCCTGATCTATGCAGTGTACTCTGCATAGAGACTCGCAGTGCACTACGACCACACCGTACAAGACTTAGCGACACACCCGGGAAATGCTAAGTCTGACTTCTCGTCCTGGTCTTCACAGGACCCACAGGCTCTCTGGCATCCTCTGCACTCACCATGAGTGCTCTAGACTCCTCCTCTAACCTGAGCACACAGGCGCAGGGAGTCAACACTGGGTTACCACCAGAATTACTCAACCGGTTGGTGTTGGATAACCCTTTACTTTATTTATTATTTTTCCCCAGTGCCACCGAAATTACTCAATCGGTTGGTGTTGGACACTGTCTATCAACCCTCGTGCCACCAGAATTACTCAACCGGTTGATGTTGGACACGAGTTTCACCCCTAAGGTGCAGACCTCTCAAAGGGGTTCTACGGTGTTCAGGGAACCTAAGTCTAACATTAACATTATGGGTACATTTTAAACAGAAATCATAATTCATTTAACATTTCTCACAAGGCTCACACAGCCTGCCATATCATATCATAAGAAGCATCATAACTCATGTATTCAACATATATCATGTCTCAGTAACATCCCTTTCTAGGGCATGTCATATCTCATCACCTGCAATTTACGAGATATGTATTGAAAATAAGAAGCCCTGCAGTATGCAGATATCAACTCAGAGAGAACAAGCATATAAAGTTAAATACACTAGAAACATACAATTCAACAATTAAGCATCTCCACATCTCATATCGAGACCTTTCATATCACCATAACATGATTTATTGAACACCCTATCCTTAGGGTTTCATTTGCCTTATTCATTCATCACATGCCAACACCCTACTCTTAGGGTTTCATTCGCCTCATTCACCTTTTCATTTACCTCATTCACTTGTCACATGGCTCTCATAAGGATTTCATAGGATATAAGCATTCACTAAATAAGGATTGTTTTCAACAAATCATATACAATCGATATACGTATGAAACCATGGAAAGTGAACTAAATTTAGGTTTCCATGATATTCACTGAGATATCATGCACCAAGGATAAAAATTCAAATAAGATAATCCATGAGGTACATCCTAAACACTTATAAGTTTACTAGTCCTTTTTCAATAAGGTTGAAACTCTAGTGATGTCTCAATTAGGTTAAACCCTAATCACATCATTTGATATAAATCTGAAAAGCACTCTCACTAGGAAGTGTTGTATATGTTTCTGATATGAATCTACCATTTAGGAATCATTCAAACAGAGAAGGAATCCATATCATATCAATTTGCAACAATCTTAAATCAAACAAACATTTTAGGTTTTAGAATCACATACTAAGCAATTAAGGATTTGGATGCTATAATCAAATTCGTGCATTACACTATTTGAAGGAAGAACCCACTCACCCTAAGGTGTGAAAACACCTCAAAAATGCAGCTCAACTCAGGGAATCTCGAACTCACATCAAATCCCTAGCAAATCTCCCAATTCTTCTTCCATTCAACTCGGGAACCTTGAAAATGAGGGATTATGAAGAAAGGGTGAGAAAAGAGGGAATTTCGACATCATCTTGGATCAAATAAGAGCATGGACGGAATCTTGACATGAGAGAGAAGATCAACCATAAAAGTCTATGCAAAGAATCCAAACTTACTTGATTTCACCCTTCCTGGAATCGCAAAACCCTAATTCAGCAATTCCCCCACTTTCTTCTCTCAAACCCTAACTCTCCCTCTCTCTCTAGGGGCTCGTTTCTATGGAATGAATGATGAAGAATGAGAGCTGTGTGTGTGTGGTCGATCATATAAGTCAATTGAGCTGCTTGGGTCAATTGCATATTGACCCAACACTCAACTTTAATTATATTGGCTGAATATTCAGTTATACAAAAGTTAATGTAATTCGTTTATTTCAGAGAACAAACATTCTCCAACAATTATGGGAATTTATAAAGTTGTTTATAATTGATATATAAATCTTCAGTTAAAATTTGAGATCATTTGGAGTTACCAATAAATAATTAAAAATAGAACAGTGCACTCCTATATTGCAGTCTGCAATATATTCGGCCGAGTTTGTCCTGCACAGAACTCGACCGACACCCTTACTGTAGAGATCAAAAAGTCATCCAAAAATTATGCCAATTTAACAAAGTGTCTAAAACTGTGGTTTTCAAGAACAGTTAAAATTTGAGATCAATTGGATATACCAATAAAAAGATAAAATTCAATTACCACACTGCTGTAGAATTCTGGAAATATGATCGGTCGAGTTTGAAACTCGGCCGATAAACAGGTCAGAGGATTCTTCAAAAATTCTGATATTTTCCAATGTTGTTCACATTTTATGTATCCAAATTTGAAGTAAATCATAGTTACACATAAAATACTAAAAATCATTTAGTGAGACATTCTACTTATCAAATTATGTATTCATGTATCATCAAAACCCTATTTTGGGCCGATTAGGGTTTATGTTTCTCAAACCCTAATTCTCAAGACAAAAGAACATTTAGACTTATTATCATAGTTAAAACATCCTAATTGAGTTATCGTCATTAATTAGATTTCCAGAATGATTATTCCAATTAATCTTTGCGATTGTCTAGGTAAACCCTAGTTTACCAATTAAGCTCAGATGGGTCGTAACAACTCTTCCCCCCGTAGAATGTTTCGTCCTCGAAACATAAACCTACAAAAAAGATACATTCAAGGTTATTCTAAGCTTATAAAGCCTTCCATGTCATCATATTCTTGTATTTCATACCTGAATGTAGTTTTCAACATTAGATCTTTTAATTCTTTACTAAATCACAACATGTTTCAAATAGTTCTCGATGATATCAAGCAAATTCTTTATGCGACAGTCAAACATAGAATGCAAAGATAAACCACCACGCTTTCACTGCGCAACTCTGATACTCTGAGACAACTATCTCAACTTATGCTGCTCAGAGAGTTCTATTGTTCTGTATCACCTTTAAGTAACAAAAGCAAGTTCACCATGATGTTTTAAACTTTAATAACATGCTACTCAAATAGCAAAACAGTCCTGAATTAAAAGACTAGATTCAACAATCAATTGCACAATACTACTCTTGGCATCCCCATTGGATCATGGATGCATGAGGTGAAGCATTACCACCTCATTCCATACTATCCTGTTTCGATCCTGGGATCTGTGGGTTATGGGCCCACACACAATTCAAAGTGTGACCATCGCATTATATCATTTAAGGTTTCAACAACAGTAATAAGGTAATCCACGATTGTATCAGTCATTCAAGCATTAATCATACTCAATTACCATCACTCAGTTATATTAGAGCTAGGTATAACAAGCTACACCTCATTAGGGTTACTTGTCCAAACAATCTAATTATCATCCCTTTCTATTAATGTGAGTGAATAAGTATGACTACCTTGTTCAGGGTATCTCTCCATATGTTCTGACATCATCCAAACCGTATCACCATATCACAAATACACAATAGTAAGATGCATATCAGGTATGAATTACTACAACTATCATACGCCTTTAATTTAACATATATCTTACACAAATACCCTGAAATCATATGTAGAACCAACTTTCATACCTTAATATGCCTTCAACAAATCATACATGTAAAAACAAATTCACATATTACACAAAGCTAGTGTTTTCCCATATCTCTCTGCTCATTCATTACTTCTTTACTTTTTGCTACCTATCCTTTTCATATGATTATATACAATAAACATCATTAACATTGAAGCATTTAAGATAGGAATAGATTATTCATCATTCTTGCTATCACACAAGAACTTATTTCTTATCACACTTCATCATTTTGTATGTCACCATTACATTCACTAGATGACCCCACCAAGGTAGTTATGCACCATATATGACTCATTTTCTCTTATCATTTCATACTTATTTCAAAATCTGAACATCACTTGAAAACACATATATATCATTTGTCATCTTTAAACATGACTCAGTATCACATATCCAGTTTCAATGCTAAACATCCATTTTAATCAACGTATACATTGCAACTGTAATACAGGAAATTCCATCATTTTCATCAATCATATTACGTATTTCATGTTCCAATGAATCTATCATACTCTATTGTATGTGATACACTATTTAGGAGTTATACCAACTGATACTGAAGCAATTAAGCACTTCAATTGAGTTAAATAATGATTTCTGAATGAACTGCCACTCATAGCTCTGAAACTCGGCCGATTGGTCAGAAACTCGGCCGATTGCTTCACAACTCAGCCGATCCACTTAAAACTCGGCCGATCAACTTGTTGTTTGATTTCTTGTAAAAGAAACTCGGCCGAATCACATACAACTCGACCAAATCGCGTACAGACTGAAAACTAAAATGAACCTGCTGGTGTCGATTTCACTCGAATCGACGGGCAAAACTACCGATTTCATGTATACCATGTTGCACATATTTCCTTCTTTATCTTTATACTATTGTGAAGTTAACGTTCTAAATTAATAGTCCTTTTATTGGTTTTTCCTCATGTTGAATACATTACATATTCTTCATTTCATTTTTTTTTTAAGTCAAGTGGATCATGCATGGGTCAAACATAGTTTGTCTTTCAATCAAGTTTTTCTCTTCTGAATACAGTCCACCTTTGTATGACTTATTCATTCGTTAAACTACACCTATGTTCTTTGCTTAGAAACTAGTTTGTTGTTCTAGTCTTATGAATTACATGTTCATACGATCCTCTTCACTTTTACTCTTTTGAAGACTCTTTACTTCTATGGACCTATTGAATGCTCAACCCTATTCTCTACTTATCCTTTGCTTTAGAGTTCATAAAAGCATTATACTCTATTATATGATTCATTCTTCATGATTGATTCTTGCTATCTTGAACCATACATACATTTCACATGTCTTTTCTATATTTCATATGTATAGTTCATATAATATTAATCAATAAACTGATTATGAACTTCATATCATGTTCTATTATTCCCAATTAAGGGTTTCACCTTTGAGACCCCAGAGTTGAACCTCAGATATCAGTTCCAAATAATTCTTAGTTGTTCTGATCTTGCCCATATGTTTCAACATCTTACTGTATGTACATTCTTACTCTGATGTGGGTCTAATTATTCAAAGTCTATTCTTATTATTAATAGGAGTCATTAGATCCCAGTATCGCATCCTGCCAGCTGGACCAGGCCAAGCCTGAAGTCCTGAAGCCAAGAACTACTGAGGATTACTCCACTCCTATTCATCTCAGAAGTGTGGAAGGAAACTTATCCACTAACAAAAGCTCATTTCAAGATGATTTCTAATCTACATGTTACAAAGAATGAAATCAATAAATGCAACAACTGCATAGTGTGCAACAAATATTAAAGACCCATATTTCAAAGTATTGAATATTTCAATTCAAACATATAAGAGCATTTCTATACATTTCCAACAAAAACAACATTATGAAATGTAAGTTCTATCTCCTTTTACATTTATGCTCTTAATTCTTGTTTCGTTTCTCATTTTCTAACCCTAACATTTGTAGGGTTCATCTCTAGCCTATTCTTCCATTGTATACCTGACCAGGGTATACGTGAAAGAATAGACAAAGTAGCTTGTACTGGTTGATCCAAGTACTCAGATATCGGGCCAGGATATCCAAATACTCAAATCCCCAAACTAACATCAAAACATCTCCTATCTGCCACACTTAGGACTCTAACTTACTAACTTAATGGTCCTTGACAACTCACCCTAAGCTCTGATACGAAGCTGTTACACCCCGATCTCACAATTTCCTCAAATCATGAGATTAGGGCATAAGATAGGACTTATATGTAATACAAAGAACACCCTTAACTTTTTTTTTCTTTTCTTTACTTTTCTGTTAAAACTCTTGTTTCTTCGCATTGAACCACATAAATCATTTTAACAAGGGAATCTGAACATTTCTTTTACTAATCAGGCTTTAATAGTAAAGATACATGGATAAACATTCATGATGTCTCTCACACCTTATGCACATAAGACCTACTAATTAGCATACATATCAAAAGAGGAACAATATTACACATCGTAATTACAACTCTCTCTCTTATCTCTTACTGAGGACCTAGAGTGACAAGGACCGACTGACTCAACTAATCTTGTACTTAACTCTTGTGGAAGATCTACACTGAGCTCTGACCATCTTCAAGTCCACGCGGTTAACCCTAAAATGTTTGAGTAGAGGGGTGAGACTACTCGCTCAGTGAATGAGTACTTCAAAGAAACAGTATAAGGCACTAATGTGATTACAGGTATAACTTTGAATAAACGATATGAAATTTAACAACAATAAATACTACACTCAGCAGTTCTAAAACAATATAATTGAAATAACAAGGAATGTAAATATTGCATCCAAAGAATAACTACTAGAAGACTATGCTCTAGTCTTCCTTAGCTCATTCATTCATAAGGAACTCTGTGAACCTATATGATCATATTTTAACTTATGCCCTGATCTATGCAGTGTACTCTGCATAGAGACTCGCAGTGCACTACGACCACACCGTACAAGACTTAGCGACACACCCGGGAAATGCTAAGTCTGACTTCTCGTCCTGGTCTGCACAGGACCCACAGGCTCTCTAGCCTCCTCTGCACTCACCATGAGTGCTCTGGACTCCTCCTCTAACCTGAGCACACAGGCGCAGGGAGTCAACACTGGGTTACCACCAGAATTACTCAACCGGTTGGTGTTGGATAACCCTTTACTTTATTTACTATTTTTCCCCAGTGCCACCGAAATTACTCAATTGGTTGGTGTTGGACACTGTCTATCAACCCTCGTGCCACCAGAATTACTCAACTGGTTGATGTTGGACACGAGTTTCACCCCGAAGGTGCAGACCTCTCAAAGGGGTTCTACGGTGTTCAGGGCACCGAAGTCTAACATTAACATTATGGGTACATTTTAAACAAAAATCATAATTCATTTAACATTTCTCACAAGGCTCACACAGCCTGCCATATCATATCATAAGAAGCATCATAACTCATGTATTCAACATATATCATGTCTCAGTAACATCCCTTTCTAGGGCATGTAATGTCTCATCACCTGCAATTTACGAGATATGTATTGAAAATAAGAAGCCCTACAGTATGCAGATATCAACTCAGAGAGAACAAGCATATAAAGTTAAATGCACTAGAAAAATACAATTCAACAATTAAGCATTTCCACATCTCATATCGAGACCTTTCATATCACCATAACATGATTCATTGAACACCCTATCCTTAGGGTTTCATTTGCCTTATTCATTCATCACATTCCAACACCCTACTCTTAGGGTTTCATTTTCCTCATTCACCTTTTCATTTACCTCATTCACTTGTCACATGGCTCTCATAAGGATTTCATAGGATATAAGCATTCACTAAATAAGGATTGTTTTCAACAAATCATATACAATCGATATACGTATGAAACCATGGAAAGTGAACTAAATTTAGGTTTCCATGCTATTCACTGAGATATCATGCACCAAGGATAAAAATTCAAATAAGGTAATCCATGAGGTACATCCTAACCACTTATAAGTTTACTAGTCCTTTTTCAATAAGGTTGAAACTCTAGTGATGTCTCAATTAGGTTAAACCCTAATCACGTCATTTGATATAAATCTGAAAAGCACTCTCACTAGGAAGTGTTGTATACGTTTCTGATATGAATCTACCATTTAGGAATCATTCAAACAGAGAAGGAATCCATATCATATAAATTTGCAACAATCTTAAATCAAACGGACATTTTAGGTTTTAGAATCACATACTATGCAATTAGGGATTTGGATGCTATAATCAAATTCGTGCATTACACTGTTTGAAGGAAGAACCCACTCACCCTAAGGTGTGAAAACACCTCAAAACTGCAGCTCAACTCAGGGAATCTCGAACTCACATCAAATCCCTAGCAAATCTCCCAATTCTTCTTCCATTCAACTCGGGAACCTTGAAAATGAGGGATTATGAAGAAAGGGTGAGAAAAGATGGAATTTTGACATAATCTTGGATCAAATCAGAGCATGGACGGAATCTTGACATGAGAGAGAAGATCCACCATAAAAGTCTATGCAAAGAATCCAAACTTATTTGATTTCACCCTTCCTGGAATCGCAAAACCCTAATTCAGCAATTCCCCCACTTTCTTCTCTCAAACCCTAACTCTCCCTCTCTCTCTAGGGGCTCGTTTCTCAGGAATGAATGAC
The DNA here is from genome assembly GCA_963693085.1 of Alisma plantago-aquatica. Classification (NCBI taxonomy): domain Eukaryota; kingdom Viridiplantae; phylum Streptophyta; class Magnoliopsida; order Alismatales; family Alismataceae; genus Alisma; species Alisma plantago-aquatica. The sequence goes on along the minus strand of OY856411.1, from coordinate 40,052,640 downwards.
GAAGAATGAGAGCTGTGTGTGTGTGTGGTCGATCATATAAGTCAATTGAGCTGCTTGGGTCAATTGCATATTGACCCAACACTCAACTTTAATTATATTGGCTGAATATTCAGTTATACAAAAGTTACTGTAATTCGTTTATTTCAGAGATCAAACATTCTCCAAGAATTATGGGAATTCAGAAAGTTGTTTATAATTGATATATAAAGCTTAATTTAAATTTTGAGATCATTTGGAGTTACCAATAAATAACTAAAAATAGAACAGTGCACTGCTATATTGCAGTCTGCAATATATTCGGCCGAGTTTGTCCTGCACAGAACTCGACCGACACCCTTACTGTAGAGATTAAAAAGTCATCCAAAAATTATGCCAATTTAACAGAGTGTCTAAAACGGTGTTTTTCAAGCACACTTAAAATTTGAGATCAATTGGATATACCAATAAAAAGATAAAATTCAATTACCACACTGCTGTAGAATTCTGGAAATATGATCGGTCGAGTTTGAAACTCGGCCGATAAACAGGTCAGAGCATTCTTCACAAATTCTGATATTTTCCGATGTTGTTCGAATTTTATATATCAAAATCATATCCAAATTTGAAGTAAATCAGAGTTACACATAAAATAATAAAAATCATTTAGTGAGACATTCTACTTATCAAATTATGTATTCATGTATCATCAAAACCCTATTTTGGGCCGATTAGGGTTTATGTTTCTCAAACCCTAATTCTCAAGACAAAAGAACATTTAGACTTATTATCATAGTTAAAACATCCTAATTGAGTTATCGTCATTAATTAGATTTCTAGAATGATTATTCCAATTAATCTTTGCGATTGTCTAGGTAAACCCTAGTTTACCAATTAAGCTCAGATGGGGTCGTAACATAGAGGAACTCAGAATGACTGCTAACCAAAGTGTCAGAATTTACAAAGAACAAACCAAAATGTGGCACGATTGTCATTTAAAAAGAAAAGACATCGCCATTGGAGATAAAGTCCTCCTTTTCAACTCCAGGCTCAAAATGTTCCCCGGAAAACTCCGCACAAAGTGGTATGGGCCTTTCACCATCAAACATATATATCCGACTGGAGCCATCATAATTATCGACGATAATGGAGGAGAAAGGGCAGTCAATGGCCATTGATTGAAAAAGTACTATACTCCAGCAGATAAAATGCTGAGACAAACCATTCAGATCAGAGACCCCACAATGTCAACATAACAACATCAAAACTTCATCGAGCCAACGACGTAAAACCCAGGCTCTACTTGGGAAGCAACCCAAGATCCAAGAGCTACCTTTTATCTTTATTTTCTGTTCCTTTCGATTAACTTAGGATCATCATATGAAAATTATAAAAATTCACATAACCAAAACAAACATAAAAATATAAAAATCAAAATAACCTTAACCCTCCCAAACGGTCTTGAAACCGTTTGGAGCCAGACGGTCTTGAAACCGTTTGGAGCCAGATGGTCCTGAAACCGTTTGGAGCCAAATAGTCTTGAAACCGTTTGGAGCCAGACGGTCCTGAAACCGTGTGGAGCTAGACGGTCAAATGGTCTTAAAACCGTTTGGAGCCAAACAGTCTTGAAACTGTTTGGAGCCAGACGATCTTGAAACCGTTTGGAGCTAGATGGTCTTGAAACCGTTTGGAGCCAGACAGTCTTGAAACCGTTTGGAGCCAGACAGTCCTGAAACCATTTGGAGCCAGACGGTCCTGAAACCATTTGGAGCCAGACGGTCCTGAAACCGTTTGGAGCCAAACGGTCTCGAAACCGTTTGGATTCCAAACGGTCGCCAAACAGTTTGACCTGAGGGTTTTGTTAGGTCAACCCCCTGAATCCTATAAATATAACCTCCCCCTCCTTCTTCTTTCTTTCAACTCCCGAGCTTTCTAAAGCCCTTACGCAAGCGTTATTCCATCGCCTCTGTCTTCCTGTTCCCACGCATCTTGGGTTCCCTCTTCCACCATCGACCCAGTTCCCGTGCTTCTTCACGGCGACCTCACCACAGTGCCACCACTTTTCGCTTCACTATCGTCGTCTCCACCAACTACAAAAAGGTAGTCGCGCCACCTTTGCCGACACCTGTTTTGTCGTCGCAGCTACCTGCACGACCACACCGTTGGCCTTTTTGCCTCCGCTGCCGTATTTCCCACCATCGCCACCTTTGGTGCCGACGTAGCTTTCCCCTTTCTATCGCTGCCGTCTTTTCTTTCGCCGCCCAGTTTTGCCTCTCTTTTGCCCACTGTGCTCCCGACGTTTCAGCTTCCAAATGGTCTTCAAACCGTTTGGGACCAAACTGTTTGGGACCAAACAGTCTTCAAACCGTTTGGGAACAAATGGTCTTCAAACCATTTGGGACCAAACAGTCTTGAAACCGTTTGGAACCAAACGGTCTTGAAACTGTTTGGCCTTTCACACCCACCCGCATTTTATTAAAACATAAAAACACATAAAAACACATACAATCTAATTTTAAACGTGTTACTCTAACGCATGAATTTCCATTTTCAGAAATGGCTTCACCTGCAAAGCAACCAATAGGAAACGAAGACGCCCCTTTCTAGACTGAGGAGAAACTCCGAGAGGACCGAGCCAAGCTCCAAACGGTCATAGATAACTACAACAAGACTGGAAAGGCCCCTCCAAAGGTCAACATCATGGTGGTCTTGTGTGAAATAGACCACATCAACAAATGCCTAGCTAAGGCACCTGAAGAAGAAGTGGAAGAACTTTCTTCCAGTGATGATGAGGGCTCAGAATATGAGCTGACTCCTGAGGCGGAATCCCCCACCACAAAAAGCAAAGGGAAAAGGATGGCCCAGGAAGTCACCACAACTCAGCAACCAAAGAAGCGGGCAAGGAAGCAGGTTCATCCTGTCACTATAAGGGAGCAAACCCTGGCAGGAAACATTCCACCAACCACCACCTCCGCTGTCGCTCCCGCCATCATCACCATTCCTTCTTTCCCTCCCATCACCACTACATCACCACCACTGACGCAATTTTACTGTGCGCTAAAACGCAAGTGAACGCGTGGAGTAGTACAGGACTTTGTGAGGCCCGAGTCGAACACAGGGATACTCGAAATTGTTGGAGACTCCTACTATCTATTTGCGATCAGCTAAGCCGAATAACAAATTGAGGGTTGTTGTTAAAATTAAAAGAAAATAAAAACAAAAACGAAACAAACGATTGATTAAATGTTAATTTAATCAATTCAAAAGGGTATCTTTAGGATTGCGGTTTCACCGCGGGTTTTCATTGTATTAAATTCTATATAGCTACTCAATTTTATCTCTCTTTCCGGGTAGTGGCCTGAAAACAGAATTGCCCATTGTCGTGGTGCAATTCACTACCTAGGTCTAGGTCGGTTCCACCGTCGTAGTAACCTATACCCTAAACTCAGTGCATTATGAACGATCTCTGAGTATCCACCATTAATTTTACACCACCTTGGTCAAGGGATTTATCGATTAATGTAGATTTCGTCTCTTTTCAGTCGTTAATTCTTTTTTCAAAGTGATTAAGGCCATTAGGTTATTATTATGGTTATTTTTTCAAAACGAAACTATACCACGGATTTAAGAGATAAAATATGAATTACTATTATAAAATTGTCATACAATGAATCCCCGGGCTACTCCCGGTCCTAAAGACAAAGGGGATTAGCCCCGCATGGTCATCTCAATGAAAGACAGAGGAGTAGAGAAGAAAAACATGGGAAACATGGAGCAAACTCGTGTAACCCCTGATACAAAGGTGTTCCTAGAGATCCTCCTCGAGAAACGTGCATTTTGCAATCTTCCGGCAACAAAATCACCCGTCGGAGGTGCCCGGATCGCTCGGTTGACGGCCTTCGTCTCTCGTCTCCTATATCTCTCTCTCTCTCCTTCTTGGATGTTGTTCAACACAATGTCCTCTCACCCTCGGGCCGTCCGTGCTCTTCTTAGGTCATATGACCACTTTACAGCTCCAAAAAAGCTCAACCGTCGGATTAAAACGCTCCGTTTTAGTGCTGAAAATCGCCAGATCCCGACGCTGTCGATAGTATCGACCCCAAGGTCGATGGTATAGACCATGGCACAGGTTATTCCTTCCACGATCACGTTTTGGGGTTGCTTTTTGATGAAATGTCGATACTATCGATCTGGGGGTCGATAGTATCGACTTCGGACAATGCAAAAGTGCCTGAAAAAGTGCCGAAACATGTGTATAAGTTCGGGGACTATATAAAATCATATAAATATTATAAAAGAAGTATAATTTGATGCAAAAAGAGTTTAAGGGCCAACTATAGTGAATTATGCAAATATAATCAAGAAAATGACAAATACATGCATAAAATAGATATAAAATAAGCCTATAAAAGTGTCTCAAAACCCATGCATCAAACTCCCCTAAGCTTAAACCTTGCTCGTCCTCGAGCAACAAAACTTTGGATCTGGTTGAGATAAGTCAGCAACAAGACATAAATACATGAAATGCATCTACATCATCCCCACTTTCTTTCCACAAACCAGCCCTCATTGACCACTGAACACTAACTGCCATCCAGGCGACCAAAGACCTATGTAAAAGATGTCTATCCCCCAATCAGTGAAACACTATCAATTAAAGCAGTTAATATGATAAACTCATCTGGTCCATACTTGATGCATCTTGTGATCTCCTATCTACGTTGCTCATTTCCTAACTACCATCTAAATGGAAGCAGATCTCCTAATATTAATGAATGAGGAGAATATCATGGGTGGCCTACCAATTAGAGCAACAGGTGGATGGGATAGGTGGTTGTGGAAGAGATGGAAGCACATAATAGTCAATCATGCAATACAAAAATTAATGACCTATCATGATGCAAAATGCAAGTGAAAATGTCCTAATGTTACATTTTTGGTGGAATGATGCATGCACTATCATTCCGTCTCAAGGTGAGATGGAATATCTAAGAAAACTACACCATGTGCTTATTCTTCTTAGTATGTAAGTGAGAACATGTTCCTATCTCCCTCTCATTCCTACTTACTTCTCAATTCTTTTTTTTTTCTTTTTTTCTTCTATTTTTTTCAATTTTTTTTTCAAGCCCTTATTTTCATAGATGACAATGAATTATCTGTTGGGCTCACTTCTTGTTACATACTTGTGCATCTGAAGCATTCTATTTGGAGGGTATGGAACAAGTTCATCACCTTTAATGTTTTCAGAGTAACATAAGATACATGGTGTACAATATGCTCAAAAGATGTAAATGCAACTACATAATGACAGTTATGCAACTACTATGACATGCACCAAAGGATAATGTGCATGTATAACTACTCTATCTTTTTTTTTCATTCTCATGCAAAATATGTGAAAATAGTTGTAATGCAATACCTATCTACATGGTATGCAATCAAAGAGTGAAAGACAGTAATGTGCTCCCATTTCTTATGGTGGAGTGTGAATGAAATTGCGGTGGATCAGATCACAAGACTAATTGACAGAACCTTCCGAAAATATCATATGTCCCTCTCTAAAGACCTGTGTACATGGTAACTGAAGGATTTCTCTCTTAAACTTTAGTCTAAGGTCACGTTAGCGTTTAGTCGGTTTGGGCTCAAACATCCTTGTCAATCACTTTTCCTTGGACAATAAAGATGGTCATTCATGTCCCCGTGTCCTGAAGCTGACTCACCCAAGCACTTCCTCAGTTATGCCACTCAATTACTCACAAGAATAAGCTCAAAAAGTTTTCAATATGCTCATATTTTCATGTGCCCACAACCCAAGAGTAAAACTCCCAATTGAAACCATGCATTTATTGCTCCACAGATTACACTAGATAGATGTGGATCCTACAAAAGCGGTAAACCTAGAAATAAAAACAACTAATATCTCAAAAGTAAAATCAACATGAATAAGTAAGTAAAAACTAAGATATAGGGTTGTTCCAACACCCCCCCAAGCTTGAATATGACTATGGCCTCATAGTCAACATTCTCACTTAAGAGGTGGAATAACGGTACCGTTCGCTTTGAAGTGTGGTAAAGAAGGATGGTTAGATGCTCAAGTAAACCAAGTGATGCTTGCTATCTCCCTCCTTTTTGTGGCCCATTTTTGTGTCTTAGTGGTTCTAAGACGTGACTTGCTTCATCCATCTTTCCTCTGCAAAAAACGGTTCAAAAAAATCTCATTTCGATACCTTTTACGGCCTGTTTTATGTAGCTGTCCTGCAGGTGTCGATACCATCGACCAAGGTCGATGGTATCGACCCAGACTCAGCGATTTTGTTGAATCGATGCATCTAAAAGCCTGGGAACTCAAAAGTGTCGATATTATCGACCCTAGGGTCGATGTTATCGACTTTACTGGCACCAATTTTTCTATAAATCTTCAGGAATCTCGATACTATCGACCCTAGGGTCGATGGTATCGACTTTTCTTCATCGTTTACTTCTCCAAACTCGATACTATCGACATGGGTGTCGATAGTATCGACCTTAACATTCTTCACACTTCAAAACACGAGTTAGGGTACCATTTTTACAAAAATTATCAAAACCTAAGCAAAAACTAAGTAAAAAACATAAAAGAACATAACCAAACATAAAATTGAACCTAAAGTTGGGTTGCCTCCCAACAAGCGCCCTTGTTTAATTTCCTAGGCTTGACATAAAGATACCTTTAACCTGGGTTGTCAAGAGATGTCTCCAATGAGTCATGTGGCAATTTGAATTGAACTCGATCCTGTCCAATCCCCAAGGTCAATGTACCTCTTCCAATGGCAGCGATGACATCAGTCGTAGCTTGGAACGACCTTCCCAATAGCATCTCGCAACTTTGGAGCTGTGGCATGTCCATGACAACAAAATCTACAGGGAAGATGAACCTGTCTACCTTGACGAGTACATCCTCACACACTCCATATGGCCTTACAATGGACCCATCTGCCAATTCAATTGTCGCGGCCGACTTCTTGATTTCTTTTAACCCAAGTTTCTGAAATGTCGCCAGAGGCATGAGATTTATGCTGGCGCCTGAATCACATTGCGCTTTAGGAAAATGTTGATCACCTATCGAGCATGGAATGTAGAAACCTCCTTGGTCTTTTCTCTTCTTTGGCGAACTCCCGTGAATCATAGAACTCACCGTCTCATTCATCCGACAAATATCAGCGTCTTTTATCCACCTCTTCTTATTGATGATTTCTTTGATGAACCTCCCATAGGCGGGAACCTTCTCGATCATCTCCACTAATGGAATATTGATGTGGAGTTTTCAGAATATTTCCAAGAATTTCCTAAAATGACGATGCTCTTTCTTTGGCCCTGGATTTCCTGGACTTGACACAACTGCTGCACTCACACGCCTGTGAGGTGGCACATATGAGCTTTTCGGGGCCAAATCCACTAAGCTTGCTTCAATCACTCCCTCTGACGTGGGCTTGGGCGAGACATCATCAACAACAATAGCTTGTTGTGTTTCCTCTCTCGCATTAGATGTTTCCACACGTGCACAAACAACCTTCAATTTTTCTTCCTGCCTAGATGGAGATGCAATATTCATAACTCGCTGTGATTTTCTAAAGAACGAGTTTCCGCCTGACAGTCCATAGTAAGTGCGTGGATACGGTATCGCCGGTGACGCATGCGTATTAAAAGTCATTTTTCTTTCTTCTTTAGCTTCTTGCACCTGAGATTCCTCCTTATTGCTTACCACAGACATATACTTGACCTGATGGTGTGCTTGGGCCACGTTTGCATTCTCGGCCGGTTTCTATTGATTGGCGTGCTTGATGGCCGCCACTTCACTAGAAATCTATGCCACGGTGGTTTCTAATGCCCGCATTTGTGCTCCATGGCTTTGCAGCGTCTGTCCAAACTTGGTTAGAATATCACCTTGAGATTGCAATTGCTTACCAAACATGGCCATCATCTCCTGGTTCTGCTGTATCATTTGACTCAGTAGTTCAATATTCTTATCCTATGCTCTAGGCTGTGGCTTGGCATCCGGATCCTGCAGAAAATTATTCGGATCCTTCCATGAAAACTTTTTATCCTTCCTCCATACATAGTCATTGTTTCTATAGCCTTGTTGTTGCATGAATTTCACTTGGGCTTCCTCATCCTCAGATGCATCTTCCTTAGATAGCAGCTTCTTGGCTAGAAGATCTAACTTATCGTTCAGCTCCTTAACTACTCTGGATTCGCCAGCAGCTCTGACCTACTCCACAGCACCTCTGTCACCCCATGACTGTTTCCTAGCCATGTTCTTTAATATCTCCCAACATTGGGTATCTGTATTATTGAGAAAGAATCTGGATCCAGCTGAATCAAGGTTACTTCTATCGTGCTCGGAGAGAGCAAAATAAAAGATCTTCACCTGTGTCTCTTTATCCAACCCATGATGTGGGCACCTCCTCAGCATAACCTGAAATCTCTCCCAGGTCTCAGAATATGTCTCACCAGCCTGTTGGGTAAAGTTGTGAATCTTCCGGATCATGTCGTTAGTCTTCTCAGGAGGGAAGAACCTCTCAAAGAAAACCTCCACCATATGGCTCTAGGACTCCACAAACTCATCATCCAAATTATATAACCATTCTCGCGCGGCTCCCGCCAATGAACTCGGGAAAAGCTTGAGATACAGTGCCTCCTGTGGAAACCTATCGATTTTTACCATGTCACAGTTCTCAACAAACTGGCTGATGTGTGCGACGGGGTCCTCATTCTTGAGCCCATGGAAAGAATTTGATTTCACCAGATTTATCAACGCCGGATCAATCTTATATGTAGGTATGTTGATTGCCTGCTTCTTTATAGGCCCTTTTGAAGCTGATGAGGAAGAAGCCTTGATCTTGTCCCATATAGTCTGTGTCTCGGCCATCTCTTCCTGTTCAAGTTCGGAATCTACCTCTTCTGGTTGCTCTTGCTCGTGATAATCCTCGTCCTCAGGTCCCGGCAACGGAACCTCGGGTGCGCGACCTGCGTAGTCAGTACTATGTGTCCGCACCATGCACAATACCTGAAATGAGAAAATTCGAGTTCAATACAGTGCTATGATGAGTATAAAAATTATCAAACAATTTAAAAATATTTGAAGTTGTTTCAATCTAAATAAAAAAAATAAAGTGGCCCAAAATGGCCGCTCGTAGCACTCAATGTGCCAACGATTCGCCGTATCCCCGGCAACTGCGTCAAGTCCACCAAGGACTTGACGCAATTTTACTGTGCGCTAAAATGCAAGTGAACGTGTCGAGTAGTACATGCCTTTGTGAGGCCCGAGTCGAACACAGGGATACTCGGAATTGTTGGAGACTCCTACTAACTATTTGCGATCAGCTAAGCCGAATAACAAATTGAGGGTTGTTGTTAAAATTAAAAGAAAATAAAAGCAAAAACGAAACAAACGATCGATTAAATGTTAATTTAATCAATTCAAAAGGGTATCTTTAGGATTGTGGTTTCATCGCGTGTTTTCATTGTATTAAATTCTATATAGCTACTCAATTTTATCTCTCTTTCCGGGTAGTGGCCTGAAAATAGTATTGCCCACTGTCGTGGTGCAATTCAATAACTAGGTCTAGGTCAGTTCCACCGTCATAGTAACCTATACCCTAAACTGGGTGCATTATGAACAATCTCTCAGTATCCACCATTAATTTTACACCACCTTGGTCAAGGGATTTATCGATTAATGTAGATTTCGTCTCTTTTCAGCCGTTAATTCTTCTTTCAAAGTGATTAAGGGCATTAGGTTATTATTATGGTGATCAATCATAAAAATATATGGAGAACACGAAACTATACCACGGATTTAAGAGATAAAATATGAATTACTATTATAAAATTGTCATACAATGAATCCCCGGGCTACTCCCGGTCCTAAAGACAAAGGGGATTAGCCCCGCATGGTCATCTCAATGAAAGACAGAGGAGTAGAGAAGAAAAACATGGGAAACATGGAGCAAACTCATGTAACCCCTGATACAAAGGTGTTCGTGGAGATCCTCCTCGAGAAACATGCATTTTGCAATCTTCCGGCAGCAAAATCGCCCGTCGGAGGTGCCCGGATCGCTCGGTTGACGACCTTCGTCTCTCGTCTCCTATATCTCTCTCTCTCCTTCTTGGATGTTGTGCAACATAATGTCCTCTCACCCTCGGGTCATCCGTGCTCTTCTTAGGTCATAGGACCACTTTACGGCTCCGAAAAAGCTCAACCGTCGGATTAAAACGCTCCGTTTTAGTGTTGAAAATCGCCAGATCCCGACGCTGTCGATAGTATCGACCCCAAGGTCGATGGTATTGACCATGGCATAGGTTATTCCTTCCAAGATCGCGTTTTGGGGTTGCTTTTTGATGAAATTGTGATACTATCGATCTGGGGGTCGATAGTATCGACTCCGGACAATGCAAAAGTGCCTGAAAAAGTGTTGAAACATGTGTATATGTCTGGGGATTATATAAAATCATATAAATATTATAAAAGAAGTATAATTTGATGCAAAAAGAGTTTAAGGGCCAACTATAGTGAATTATGCAAATATAATCAAGAAAATGACAAATACATGCATAAAATAGATATAAAATAAGCCTATAAAAGTGACTCAAAACCCATGCATCAACCACCAGAAAACCTCTTCATACACACCCTTCCCTCCATCGATAAAACCCTAAAACCTACAAAGTATGTCTGCTCCAGCGTACTGCTCAAGATGGGGATCTACGATAGAATCCTCACCATGCTAGACAATGCCAATCTTTCAAGGCTATGTTTTGTACCTCAAATCTCCTACACTGAGCCTACAACTAAATTATTCACTTATCTCAATAAAGAACCTGTCGACATCATGGATAGATCAAGGGATGGAGGTGACCGTAGTCTGGTCACCAAACTCTTCAGCAGCAAGGTTGTCATAATAGAAAATATGCTGAATGAAATCTTTATAGACAACCAGGAGCAGCTCAAAAAAGCCAAAGCTGTTGGAACAGACAATACTAGTTTCAACAGACATAACTTTTGGAAATCCCTGACAGGGATCCCCACCTACGAGGCACAGACATGCAAGGCCTCAAACATACAATCTGGACTAGTGCGTACTTTACACAAAATTCTTACAAGCGCACTCTTCCCCAGGACAGAAGGAGGGAATGTCATAATTTCGGATCTCTTTATTCTCTGGTCAATTCTATATGGGATGTCAGTCAACATTGGCCGCCATATGATCCAAAAGCTATCCGCTTATGCCCTGGGGAAGGAAATTTGCATGGGGGGTCATGTCACATCTATCATCAAATACCTCAAGATGGACATACCTCTACCAAGATGCACGCAGATAAAGGGTGACATCCTAACAAAAGAACACACTTTGAAAAACTCCTACATCCTCAGAGACAAGGATGTAAAGTTATTTTACATCTTCTTCCCTACAGTCAAATCCTCTAGAACCCTGCTATTGCTCCCGAAGCTTACAAATTACGACAAGGAAAAGCTCCTCTTCACCGACGAGGAGCTTACAAAACTCATAGCTACAGTCAAAGTACCAGGGAATAAAGTAAAAGAGGGGCAGACAGAGCTTAGCATAACTACCCCGACAGCTAGGGTAACAACAATTCATGTCAAACGACCCTCCACAAGTCTTTCATAGAAACAACAGCTGTCGGGGACACCAACATCAAAACCGCATCCAGAAACAGAAACCCCCCTCCCCGATGAACAAATCACCACCTCATCTCTAGACTCCTTCATTATGAGTCTAACTGCTGGGCTTACCACCACCACCTCACCACCCTCCACCTTTCCACAATCCACCACTCTTCCATCTTTCTCCACAACTACACCACCACCTACATCCTCCACTACCTCACCCATTTTCTCTTCGGGCATCCCCTTCTCCACCACTACGCCCGAATTCACCACCTTCGTCTCCATCCCGACAGTTTTTCCCCCACCACTATCAATCCCACCATTTTCACTAGCAATATCACCACCTTTCCCATCCACCACCACCCCAACACTGTTGGTGACACCATCTATAGTCACCACGCAGTTTGTGGAACCATCAATAGTGTCTCTTCCGCAAGACACTACACCCTTCCCATCCAAACCCCAACCATCCCACCCTTCCATAACTGGGGTCCCCTTCACAAATGTCGGTGCGGAATTCGGATGTCAATTTGACATCATCTGAAATCTCCTCAGTGACCCTTCTAACATAATACATTCCATTTTTTCTTGTGTGCAGGGAATATCCAAACAGGTCGCCAAGATCGACGAGAAGAATCGTGCCTTGCCAAGCATCTTCCAAGGTTTTCAGCAACGACAAGATATAGTGGCCAGGAAAGTTGATCACATCGAAAGCCACTACAACAACTTGCCCGAGCTGATCCTTGGAGTACAAAGCCAGCAAGAAGTGATAGCCAAGCAAGTAGATGAGATCTCTACGTAGACTCAACCTCTGCCTAAGACTCTCTGCGAGCTCAAGAAGCAACAATCAACTCTTAGCACACGCTTGGATGATATCAGCAACACTCTCACACAACTCAACAATTGCCAAGAGGAGTCGACAAACAATGAAATCCAACAATTATGAGCTACAGTAACAGATCTTATAGTGCAACTCCTCTCTGCCGAGGGCTAATACACAGATCTCAAAGAAACACACGACGCACTGCTCAAAACACACGAGCATGTGCAAGTGGCGTTTGATGAGTTATAAACCATCCAATGGCAGTGCAAAAAGACAGCACACAAGAAGCTAACAGACAAAGCAACAACTGACAAAGAAGGCGATGATGAAGATGAAGATGACTCTGACTCCTCAGCTGATTCTAACGACGATACCACCTCCTCAGATGACAAATCTGATGACCCACACAATGCTGGGGAGGGCCCAAGCTGAGGAGCAGAACCTTCTCAGAAAGGTTATGACAAAGACCACCAAGAAGGTGGACATCATCCCAAGTCCCCCACCCACAACGAAAATGTAAATATATCATATGGGGACCAATTCCTCAATTACTCTGCTTTGGGATACATAGGGGAGTCTGCAAAAGACGCGACCTTTGCTGTGTTCCACCAATGTATTTTAGGAACCAGCGCAAGCCCACCAGCAACTGTCACTCAACATTTTCCCGCACATGACCAATCAATGCCCTTTCCACCAGACCAGGAAGACTTAGAACGAGTACATTTACATACAGATGAAGAACTCGATTCTGCTTCCGATTCAGATGAGGATCTGCAAGAAGAGTTGGAACAACCTTCCCCCCCCTCTGTAGGAGCTTCCCCCACCACCACCTCTACCGCATAAGATGCACGATTTAGATATGGCGACCATCTCTACACTAGATGCTCAGGACATCTTTATCCTGAACACTATTGTCGACGATGCAAAAGAGGGGGGAGACATCATCTACCACAACACAAAGACTAAGTGCAAGTTGACACGTGAAGACTTCCGCAACATCCTGCGACCACGGTCAACGATGCCAATGGCAATCTTTCGTGTCCTACTTGCCAACAACATAGAAGTTTACAGAAGCTCAAAGAGATAGAAGCCAGTTTTTCATGCCTCACCTGCTCTATCTATAGGCTTTCTATACAAAGAAATACGTGCAAAGTCAATAGAGCGGCTACGTGCTGGTTTAGCATGGAGGGCATGATATCTTATTGTGCCATTTCAAGTTTTCGATCACTGTTTTTTCATGATTGTGGACACCGAGGCTCGGGGCGCCAAGGTATACAACTTTTGCACTACTGAGCAACCAGCCAAAACAATAAATTTTGTTGGAGAAAAAGCAGGAGAGGCAAGATGTATACCTTTCCGGCTTCTTAAACTAATTTGGGTTGCACACCCGTCCCTCCGTCAGGACTGGAGCCAACCATGGTTCCAAATAATTAACCCACAAGTCCAAGCTACTGAGGGATCTGGGGACTGCGCTTTTTGTACTATCCATCACATTCAAGCGCTAAACCAAGAAATTCCTTTCACCGAGCTTGTCGCCGAAGATTTTCACTCCCTGCGAGGGCGTTACGCCATGGAACTTATTTGTGATAGAAGGTTCTTCAAGGACCCGACAATGGCACTAGATGACGTCCCCCGCTACCTCTTTTCAACAATCCAACGTCTGCAAAGGAGACCTTTCAGACAAACTTTAAAAGAATTGGAGAAAAACAAACAACCAGCCATAGTTCCTAAGAAAAGAAAATGGGACCCTTCCAACCTTGATCTGACGTAGGAAAAAGGGGACATAGATCTTTTGTCAGGGGCAACTTTTAGAGGTTTTCCATCACAAACGATGCCACTATCTGCCATAGAACCAACTTTCCCAGATTTCGACCCCAGTGCTTGTAAAATTCTCTCTGACAATGAACTCCAGCTCATCATGTCAAGGCTTTCCGCCGAGAATGATGACCTCGTCTTCATGTCTGGGGACATTTTGGTCATGGCAGATGCATTACGAGAAACTGTACAGTTCAAAGTGTCTCTATCTGTGAGCTTGATGACTGCCTATCAATTTCTTCTCGGATGCAATCACCCTACAACCTATATGGCATCCGCATATATGAAGGACGATCTCCTAAATCTAAGGAACTTCGGAACAACTGAAGCCCTAATTTCCTCCCTACAACACACAACACCAAAGATTATCATGCTACCCTTCCTTCACCATGAGCACTGGATGCTTCTGGCAGCAAACCTACCCGAAGGAACAACTACTATCTACAAACGTTCTGACAGCCAATTCAATCCACGACAGAAGAAATATGTAGTGACACCAAAGATGCCCACAGAGGAAGTGGAGAAGGAATGTGCAGACAAACTCATAGATCTTCTAAGTCAGCACACAAGGGCATACGACAAAGACCACTTCCATCGTCCATCCTTCAACCACAATTGTCCCCAACAAATTCGGGAATCAAACGATTGCGGCTTCCACGTCCTCTACTGGATGTACACCATCATGGTCCTTCAAAGACCAGTAGAGGACATGACAGAGGTGGACTACCACACACTATGTGGAAAGCTTGCTGCTAATCTCCTCCGCACACATGGCACATATAAAGGACTAACAGACGCCTGAGGCCCTTGTCCTTGTACTTCTCAACCTATCACTTTGACACTCTGCGGACAGAGTGCATGATAAGTTAGGGGGGGAGTACACTGGACAAGGGTGAGGTATCAATTCTAAATCCTTCCCTCTCTATCTTCTTTCTTTAATTCTACATAAAAAATTTCTTAGCTTTCTTTGCATATACTTAGTTTTTACATGACTAACTACCTTGCTAAGAACACCCAGCCCGTGTTGCACCCTACCGCTCCGGCGATTAGGGCTTTGCACAACGTGGTCGTCTCTCTCCCTTAGATTAGGGATTGCCCTTACAGGTTCAAGCGTGTTGTGGCAGTGTTTTGGGTCTTGGCTTCATGTCAGCAGAACTGGTGGATAGATATGCAGGTATGCGACTGTCGGATGAGGATGAGGAACCACTCGACGTCAATCCAACAGGGAGCGACGAGGGGGAAGAAGACCACACGGAATTGGCCCTAGTAGGGCGGATACTTACGGATCGAGCATATAACTTCAAGGCGATGGAGAGAACGTTAACGCAAGCATGGAATGTGAAGGAGACGGTCGATTTCAAACAACTCGAAGGCAATGTGTTCGTGATGCAGTTCCTCCATTGGCGGGACAAGCAAAGGGTCCTGGATGGAGCACCCTAGAATTCTGATGGCCGATTACTGTTGTTCAAAGAAGTGGACAAAGAGGAGCAACCAGGAAGACTTTCCATTAATCAATCTCCTTTCTGGGTGCGATTATATGGATTGTCGCTGGGTTACAGGGGGGAGAACACGATCCGGGAGGTGGCAGGTTGAGTAGGATCAGTGATTGCTACTGATAGAGATGTATCCGGTTGGGACTCATCCATTAGAGTCCGAGTTCTACTGGATGTCACCCGTCCTTTGAAGAGATCGCTGAAGATCAGGGTGAAGAGCGGTGCTATCGTGGATGTCGAAGTCAAATACGAGCGATTAGCAATGTTCTGCTTCAACTGCGGGCTTCTGGGACACATCGACCGGGATTGTCACCAACTGGAGGAGAACGAGGAAGTTAGGCAACGGTGGGGTGGCTGGCTGCGAGCATCACCATGGAAACAAAGGAGGCAGGAAGAAAATCGAAGTACCGAGGGTGCAAAACCAAGGAGAAAACTAATCTTCAGGAAGGGCGGGAGCTCGGGTGAGGGGGGATCGAGGACGACAGAGGAGGTGGGGGAGAACATCAATTATGGCTGGGGGATAAACTGGAAAGGAAAGGCAGAGAACATCGACGGGGAGCAGAAGATAGTGGATGATAAAGGAGGAATAAAGGGGATGGGTGGGGGAAGTTTGGGTGGCGAGGAACAGGAGGAAAACAGCTCTAACGCGGGGGTCGGCGGGGAGGCGGGAGAGGGGTGGCGGGGAAGTGGGTATTGTGAGGGAGAAGGGGAGGGGACGACGAGGGAAAGAAGAACGAGGGACCGAGGGGCGGGGGGTAGGGTGGAAGAACCAGAGACCGGAGGTACACCTTTGCTAGACGGAGATGCCGGGAGGAAGGGCCAGTGGGTGACATCAAAAGAAAAGAACAAGAAGATGCATGAACAAAGAATTGTCGTCTATACGTCGGACGAGCTGCGAGGAATAAAAGAGTCGATGTGTATTGCGGAGACACCTGAGGAGGGAACAAATGACAGAGTAGATGACCAGCTTAACAAAGACATGTACATATACTCAAAACAACAGTGGCTGACGGAGATAGAAGGTGAGAGTTGAAAAACCACTAGAGGGGGGTGAATAGGGTTTTATGATATTTTAATAATAATTCAACCAAATTAAGCAACCACAAAAAGATTGGATAAGGGGACAAAGATTTAGAGTGGTTCCAACCTTAGCAAATACTAAGGCAGTCAATCCACTACCCGGTTTCTTACCCAACCGGGATTTTGAAAGAATCAAATTTTATTACCTCGTAAGGACTTTACATAAAATTACAATTCTTTCACCAAACCCTTCGAACAACCTTCACCTAGAAGTAGTTGCACCAACTTTGAAGCAGCCTTCTTGAAGTAACTTCAAGCTCCCCCTTGAAGTAGCCTTCCTCTTGAAGTAGCTTCCCGTTGCAACAGCCTTCTTGAAGTAGTCCGAAGTCCACCTTCTCCACCGAGAAGAACCTTCTCCAATCCGCAGCCTCCAACCCTAGGAGTAGCAAGGAGGATACAAAAGATACAAAGGAACAAGAAGGAAAAATAGAAATTACAATACCACTTTGCAGCTCAAGGCTTGATTTCCTATATCAAGAATTTTGATCTCCTAACCAATGTATATAGAAGTGTAATTGTTGTGGATAGGAGATGCTAGCCTATAGGACACGAAATTGGAGCAAGGAGAAAAATAGCCAATGCAAGTGTTGCTCAATTTCTCAAAATAGATTGCCAATTGCAAGTGTAAGCTCAAGTATAGCACAAGTGTATATGAGTGAGTTTAGGTTTCCTAAAGCATGTCCTATTTATAGGAATAACCTACAAGTGCTTAAGGACGTTCTAGACACTTTCTAGGGGGTTCTTAGTGCTCAACTAGTCGTTATGTGTCCACTAATTGCATTTGCAACGACTAGTTAATTGACCCTAAAAAGTGCAGACAAAACTCTTCTCGGTCGAAGATTTGTTGACCGAGAGTCCTTCTCGGTCCAAGATTTGTCGACCGAGGGACTTCCTGGAGCAAGTGTTTACAACGTTCATTTCCAACTCCCAACCACCTTGTCTGCTGGGTCTAACGGCTAGTAGGGTCTATTCTCGATCGAAGATTTTGTCGACCGAGAGTTTCTCGGTCGAAGTTTTTGTCGATCGATATTTTCTCGATCGACGATTTGTCGACCGAGAATATTACTGACTCAATGTATTCATTTACTAAGTGTGTGTATCAATGTGCAATTGTGATACTATCTTGGGGAAAGACCTATCTAAGTGTTGTGAGTGGATAGGGAAGATCTAAACGCTTGATTTACATGATATCTAATTACTTGTACATTATATACTTGTACAAGCTTTTACATTTGATTACAATCATGAAAATAAAGAGATTTTATCAAATTATTCTTCCAAGTCTTTGTTATCCACCACCTTATATACTTGTTCCTGAAATACTCAAATAGCACGTTTAAACCACAAGAATGAAATGTTTGTCATTATCAAAACAAAGGGATTAACATAATGTCCAATTTAGCCAAAAATCTCCCCCTTTTTGAAGATGACAAACATTTCCTAAATATAAAATAAGGAAATATAAATCATATGAGTTTCAAACCTGAAGTTTACCTTTTGTAGCCATTCTTGTGTTTTGCAAGTGGGTGCTGGCTGAGATATTATGAAACTCATTTTATTTTATGTTTTTGATTTTATATTATTTCTCCCCCTTTGTCATTTCAAAAAGATATCCAAGTTTACTTTGTATTTCTCCCCCTTAATTTTATGCTATGCTCCCCCTTAAAGAGATATTCAATTTAAAGTCAAGGGATTAATATAAATGTAAGCCATTTATTGTCGAATTTAGCCATAATGTATCTCTAACCAAATACATGGGATGTTAAGCCTAAATTTGTTTAGAGAATTCCATTAAGAACAACATATATGTCATATTCATGAATTTTGTAGATTTCTTTGTTTTCATAACAAAAATTACTTTCAAGAATACTTAGGTCATAACAAGCTTCAAAGTTTTGTAAACTTATTAATCTTATAATTAAGACAATTTAAGGATTCAAAGGTCACAAATGATTTTTAAGATTTGATTTTGACATTTTATTAAAGCTCCATGTTTTCAATATGATAAACTCATTTTGAGTCAAGATATTAAGATGAAATGCATTAAAATGACGTACAAATAAGCATTTTGTCAAGCTTATTTTAGGTCGACCTTGACTTCGACCATAACGCCCCTTGGTCAAATTTAATTTCAACCAAGAGGCAAATTCTGCATATTTTCAATTTAAACATTCATATGCGAAGTATAATTTCTGCAGATAGCTTTAAATAAATATCAATTTGAAGCACGTTAAGAGATACCTATTATGAAGACTTAATATGGGCATCATAGTGAAGTCTTTGACCTTGATTTTTTCTGAAATGTATGTTTTACATTCATTGTGAATGATGTTTCAATTGAAAAACCACTAGAATGAAATGTTTCATAAGCTTTGCTATGGGTACATAAATATCAAATCCCATTTCTTCTTGTACCCTTATTTTCAGATTAACCATAAGATTCTTTAGAAATATATATCTTGAAGGAAAGATTAATCTTAAAGTCAAGATTTTTGCTTTTGATTTCTTAGAACAAACAAATAGATAAAAACATTAATATTTTTGTTCTAAGAGACACCGTTTGGCTGGTCATAGCATCATCATTCATTTATTTCAAGCCATTCTCACAACAATCATTATCTATTATGTCAAGATGCATTTATGCCATAGAGTTTTACTGTTATGCAAAATGGCACTTTCAATGATAGCATCATCTATATTTGTAATGTGTTGAATCACAATGATCATCCATTTATGGTTTGTATATATAGATCAAGATTATTTTAGACAAGACAAGTAAAACTGAAACACAATGATCATGGTACAATGATTTTGATAGAATAGTAGAATCATATAATTTTAATGATTATAATCATTTGTATCAAAACACATGATTCTTATATGGATAGACCAAGAATTACTTTAGGAAAACCATGTGGATAATGATAAAACAGTAATTTCTTGTAAACTAATCATGATTTTTAGTTTTAAACTATTTAGAGGATAAACCAAAATAATCTACATTTAGGTTCATAAGTTTTTAATTTTAAGATAAGCTATATAACTGATCATACCTAATAAACTTTTTCAATCAGTCTTCATATGTTACTTTTCAGTTTTCATATGTTACTTTTGCAATATGTTTAAGGATTTTCATATTCATAATATTTATCTTAAAAAATATTTTGTTTCAAGAATGGTCTTTGGCATTTATTCTTGTTTTGCATGTAAAATCAGTCATTAATAATAAATTGATAGCAAATAGATTACTTGAAAACATATTCAGCAGATTTATTGCAGACTTGACAACAGAAACCTGCTCGGTCGACGATTTCTCGACCGATAGTGTTCTCAGTCGAATAGTTTCTCGACCGAGAATGTTTCTGTACTGTTTCAGAATTGTTTTAAGTAATTGTATACAAGTAAATCATAGATCATTTTCAATTCAATTATGCAATTTGAAACTCAGTTTAGTTGAGATAGAACATATGAGTATCAAAGGAACATTTAGGTCAAATCTCAACTAATTATATACAAATCTTTACATTTTGAAGACCCTAATTAAAACAGATTTGTAAAGATGTGTCTTTGCAGATTTATTTAAAATGTGTAGTTTCAAGTTTAGAAGTTTTAATTACTTGAATCAATTTGTTATCTCATTATGTTTAAGTTGAGATAGACATATAGATTTACAACTAGAGTCTTTGGTCATATCTCAACTTTATCTTATTCATTTAGTTTGGGGGTTTTGGAACCCATACTAACTCAACTTCCTTTTTCTTGTAAGGACATGAAAAGGAATAATGTCCAAGACGCAAACAGTAATGACAACATATAGAATCAACCTCATCTCTCTTTCTATGATTTTGTTCTAGGTTATTCTTGGGTACATATGTATATTTTCCTTTAGGTATATACATAGATTGATTTTCATGTGCTTGTGTCTTTCTCCAACTAGGTTTTTGATAAGCTTTTCCTTTAGGATTATAACCTAGTCCTCTCCTTCCAATTTGATGATAAGAATTATTTAAAATTTTATCAAGAGTATCATTGTTATTCAAACTACTAATCTTTTGTTGTAGCTTGACAATCTCATTCATTCTCTTATTGATGTCTAGCTTTGCTTGATCTAGATTAGATAATAAGGAATCTCTTTCTTTCACAATAGTATCATAATCTAGATGTGTACACAAAACGGGTTGTTTTTGAAGATCATTTACTTGGGTTTGCAAATTTATCTTTTCTAGGGATAGAAGATTGCAATCTGCTTCTACTGATTTTAGTTTAATATTATGATCTTCAATAACCTTTTTGAGATCTTCATTTTCAGATGTGAGAGCAATAATTTTAGCATGTAGCTCATCATTTGCTTTATTTGATTTCTTTAATTTCTTCTTACACTCAATATATTTTTCATGTGTTTCTTGAATACTAGCAATCAAATCTTCTTTAGGTAAATCAAAAAGGCTTACCTCTTCTTCTTCTTCACTTATTGTAGCAATAAAGCATCCTTTATGCACATCTTCCTTCTTTTTCCTCCAAGGACAACTGAGTGTTGTGTGGCTTGTTCCTAAGCACCATGTGCAGCTTGTTAAAGATTTGTCCATTCTTTTCCTTTGCTTGCAGTTGTAGACACCACCGCCCTTCATTCTTCAAGACTCGATTAGAGCTCCTTGAAGCCCGCTCTGATACCAATTGAAAAACCACTAGCGGGGGGGTGAATAGGGTTTTATGATACTTTAATAATAATTCAACCAAATTAAGCAACCACAAAAAGATTGGACAAGGGGACAAAGATTTAGAGTGGTTCCAACCTTAGCAAATACTAAGGCAGTCAATCCACTACCTGGTTGCTTACCCAACCGGGATTTTGAAAGAATCAAATTTTATTACCTCGCAAGGAATTTACATAAAATTACAATTCTTTCACCAAACCCTTCGAACAGCCTTCACCTAGAAGTAGTTGCACCAACTTTGAAGCAGCCTTCTTGAAGTAACTTCAAGCTCCCCCTTGAAGTAGCCTTCCTCTTGAAGTAGCTTCCCGTTGCAACAGCCTTCTTGAAGTAGTCCGAAGTCCACCTTCTCCACCGAGAAGAACCTTCTCCAATCTGCAGCCTCCAACCCTAGGAGTAGCAAGGAGAATACAAAAGATACAAAGGAACAAGAAGGAAAAATAGAAATTACAATACCACTTTGCAGCTCAAGGCTTGATTTCCTATATCAAGCGTTTTGATCTCCTAACCAATTTATATAGAAGTGTAATTGCTGTGGATAGGAGATGCTAGCCTATAGGACACGAATTTGGAGCAAGGAGAAAAATAGCCAATGCAAGTGTTGCTCAATTTCTCAAAACAGATTGCCAATTGCAAGTGTAAGCTCAAGTATAGCACAAGTGTATATGAGTGAGTTTAGGTGTGCTAAAGCATGTCCTATTTATAGGAATAACCTACAAGTGCTTAAGGACGTTCTAGACACTTTCTAGGGGGTTCTTAGTGCTCAACTAGTTGTTATGTGTCCACTAATTGCATTTGCAACGGCTAGTTAATTGACCCTGAAAAGTGCAGACAGAACTCTTCTCGGTAGAAGATTTGTCGACCGAGAGTCCTTCTCGGTCGAAGCTTTGTCGACTGAGGGACTTCCTGGAGCAAGTGTTTACAACGTTCATTTCCAACTCCCAACCACCTTGTCTGCTAGGTCTAACGGCTAGTAGGGTCTATTCTCGATCGAAGATTTTGTCGACCGAGAGTTTCTCAGTCGAAGTTTTTGTCGACCGATATTTTCTCGATCGACGATTTGTCGATCGAGAATATTACTGACTCAATGTATTCATTTACTAAGTGTGTGTATCAATGTGCAATTGTGATACTATCTTGGGGAAAGACCTATCTATGTGTTGTGAGTGGATAGGGAAGATCTAAACGCTTGATTTACATGATATCTAATTACTTGTACATTATATACTTGTACAAGCTTTTACATTTGATTACAATTATGAAAATAAAGCGATTTTATCAAATTATTCTTCCAAGTCTTTGTTATCCACCACCTTATATACTTGTTCCTCAAATACTCAAATAGCACGTTAAAACCACAAGAATGAAATGTTTGTCATTATCAAAACAAAGGGATTAACATAATGTCCAATTTAGCCAACAATCTCCCCCTTTTTGAAGATGACAAACATTTCCTAAATATGAAATAAGGAAATATAAATCATATGAGTTTCATACCTGAAGTTTACCTTTTGTAGCCATTCTTGTGTTTTGTAAGTGGGTGCTGGCTGAGATATTATGAAACACATTTTATTTTATGTTTTTGATTTTATATTATTTCTCCCCCTTTGTCATTTCAAAACGATATCCAAGTTTACTTTATATTTCTCCCCCTTAATTTTATGCTATGCTCCCCCTTAATGAGATATTCAATTTAAAGTCAAGGGATTAATATAAATGTAAGCCATTTATTGTCGAATTTAGCCATAATGTATCTCTAACCAAATACATGGTATGTTAAGCCTAAATTTGTTTAGAGAATTCCATTAAGAACAAGATATATGTCATATTCATGAATTTTGTAGATTTCTTTGTTTTCATAACAAAAATTACATTCAAGAATACTAAGGTCATAACAAGCTTCAAAGTTTTGTAAACTTATTAATCTTATAATTAAGACAATTTAAGGATTCTAAGGTCACAAATGATTTTTAAGATTTGATTTTGACCTTTTATTAAAGCTCCATGTTTTCAATATGATAAACTCATTTTGAGTCAAGATACTAAGATTAAATGCATTAAAATGATGTACAAATAAGCATTTTGTCAGGCTTATTTTAGGTCGACCTTGACTTCGACCATAACGCCCCTTGGTCAAATTTAATTTCAACCAAGAGGCAAATTCTGTAGATTTTCAATTTAAACATTCATATGCGAAGTATAATTTCTGCAGATAGCTTTAAATAAATATCAATTTGAAGCACGTTAAGAGATACCTATTATGAAGACTTAATATGGGCATCATAGTGAAGTCTTTGACCTTGATTTTTTCTGAAATGTATGTTTTACATTCATTGTGAATGATGTTTCAATTGAAAAACCACTAGAATGAAATGTTTCATAAGCTTTACTATGGGTACATAAATATCAAATCCCATTTCTTCTTGTACCCTTATTTTCAGATTAATCATAAGATTCTTTAGAAATATATATCTTGAAGGCAAGATTAATCTTAAAGTCAAGATTTTTGCTTTTGATTTCTTAGAACAAACAAATAGATAAAAACATTAATATTTTTGTTCTAAGAGACACCGTTTGGCTGGTCATAGCATCATCATTCATTTATTTCAAGCCATTCTCACAACAATCATTATCTATTATGTCAAGATGCATTTATGCCATAGAGTTTTACTGTTATGCAAAATGGCACTTTCAATGATAGCGTCATCTATATTTGTAATGTGTTGAATCACAATGATCATCCATTTATGGTTTGTATATATAGATCAAGATTATTTTAGACAAACCAAGCAAAATTGAAACACAATGATCATGGTACAATGGTTTTGATAGAATAGTAGAAGCATATAATTTTAATGATTATAATCATTTGTATCAAAACACATGATTCTTATATGGATAGACCAAGAATTCCTTTAGGAAAACCATGTGGATAATGATAAAATAGTAATTTCTTGTAAACTAATCATGATTTTTAGTTTTAAACTATTTAGAGGATAAACTAAAATAAACTACATTTAGGTTCATAAGTTTTTAATTTTAAGATAAGCTATATAACTGATCATACCTAATAAACTTTTTCAATCAGTCTTCATATGTTACTTTTCAGTTTTCATATGTTACTTTTGCAATATGTTTAATGATTTTCATATTCATAATATTTATCTTAAAAAATATTTTGTTTCAAGAATGGTCTTCAACATTTACTCTTGTTTTGCATGTAAAATCAGTCATTAATAATAAATTGATAGCAAATAGATTACTTGAAAACATATTCAGCAGATTTATTGCAGACTTGACAACAGAAACCTGCTAGGTCGACGATTTCTTGACCGATAGTGTTCTCGGTCGAACAGTTTCTCGACTGAGAATGTTTCTCTATTGTTTCAGAATTGTTTTAAGTAATTGTATACAAGTAAATCATAGATCATTTTCAATTCAATTATGCAATTTGAAACTCAGTTTAGTTGAGATAGAACATATGAGTATCAAAGGAACATTTAGGTCAAATCTCAACTAATTATATACAAATCTTTATGTTTTGAAGACCCTAATTAAAACAGATTTGTAAAGATGTGTCTTTGCAGATTTATTTAAAATGTGTAGTTTCAAGTTTAGAAGTTTTAATTACTTGAATCAATTTGTTATCTCATTATGTTTAAGTTGAGATAGACATATAAATTTACAACTAGAGTCTTTGGTCATATCTCAACTTTATCTTATTCATTTAGTTTGGGGGTTTTGGAACCCATACTAACTCAACATCCTTTTTCTTGTAAGGACATGAAAAGGAATAATGTCCAAGACGCAAACAGTAATGACAACATATAGAATCAACCTCATGTCTCTTTCTATGATTTTGTTCTAGGTTGTTCTTGGGTACATATGTATATTTGCCTTTAGGTATATACATAGATTGATTTTCATGTGCTTGTGTCTTTCTCCAACTAGGTTTTTGATAAGCTTTTCCTTTAGGATTATAACCTAGTCCTCTCCTTCCAATTTGATGATAAGAATTATTTAAAATTTTATCAAGAGTATCATTGTTATTCAAACTACTAATCTTTTTTTGTAGCTTGACAATCTCATCCATTCTCTTATTGATGTCTAGCTTTGCTTGATCTAGATTAGATAATAAGGAATCTCTTTCTTTCACAATAGTATCATAATCTAGATGTGTACACAAAATGGGTTGTTTTTTAAGATCATTTACTTGGGTTTGCAAATTTATCTTTTCTAGGGATAGAAGATTGCAATATGCTTCTACTGATTTTAGCTTAATATTATGATCTTCAATAACCTTTTTGAGATCTTCATTTTCAGATGTGAGAGCAAGAATTTTAGCATGTAGCTCATCATTTGCTTTATTTGATTTCTTTAATTTCTTCTTACACTAAATATATTTTTCATGTGTTTCTTGAAGACTAGCAATCAAATCTTCTTTAGGTAAATCAAAAAGGCTTACCTCTTCTTCTTCTTCACTTATTGTAGCAATAAAGCATCCTTTATGCACATCTTCCTTCTTTTTCCTCCAAGGACAACTAAGTGTTGTGTGGCTTGTTCCTAAGCACCATGTGCAGCTTGTTAAAGATTTGTCCATTCTTTTCCTTTGCTTGCAGTTGTAGACACCACCGCCCTTCATTCTTCAAGACTCGATTAGAGCTCCTTGAAGCTCGCTCTGATACCAATTGAAAAACCACTAGAGGGGGGTGAATAGGGTTTTATGATATTTTAATAATAATTGAACCAAATTAAGCAACCACAAAAAGATTGGACAAGGGGACAAAGATTTATAGTGGTTCCAACCTTAGCAAATACTAAGGCAGTCAATCCACTACCCAGTTGCTTACCCAAACGGGATTTTGAAAGAATCAAATTTTATTACCTCGCAAGGACTTTACATAAAATTACAATTCTTTCACCAAACCCTTCGAACAACCTTCACCTAGAAGTAGTTGCACCAACTTTGAAGCAGCCTTCTTGAAGTAACTTCAAGCTCCCCCTTGAAGTAGCCTTCCTCTTGAAGTAGCTTCCCATTGCAACAGCCTTCTTGAAGTAGTCCGAAGTCCACCTTCTCCACCGAGAAGAACCTTCTCCAATCCGCAGCCTCCAACCCTAGGAGTAGCAAGGAGAATACAAAAGATACAAAGGAACAAGAAGGAAAAATAGAAATTACAATACCACTTTGCAGCTCAAGGCTTGATTTCCTATATCAAGCATTTTGATCTCCTAACCAATGTATATAGAAGTGTAATTGCTGTGGATAGGAGATGCTAGCCTATAGGACACGAAATTGGAGCAAGGAGAAAAATAGCCAATGCAAGTGTTGCTCAATTTCTCAAAATAGATTGCCAATTGCAAGTGTAAGCTCAAGTATAGCGCAAGTGTATATGAGTGAGTTTAGGTGTCCTAAAGCATGTCCTATTTATAGGAATAACCTACAAGTGCTTAAGGACGTTCTAGACACTTTCTAGGGGGTTCATAGTGCTCAACTAGCCGTTATGTGTCCACTAATTGCATTTGCAACGGCTAGTTAATTGACCCTGAAAAGTGCAGACCGAGAGTCCTTCTCGGTCGAAGATTTGTCGACCGAGAGTCCTTCTCGGTCGAAGATATGTCGACCGAGGGACTTCCTGGAGCAAGTTTTTACAATGTTCATTTCCAACTCCCAACCACCTTGTCTGCTGGGTCTAACGGCTAGTAGGGTCTATTCTTGATCGAAGATTTTGTCGACCGAGAGTTTCTCGGTCGAAGTTTTTGTCGACCGATATTTTCTCGATCGATGATTTGTCGACCGAGAATATTACTGACTCAATGTATTCATTTACTAAGTGTGTGTATCAATGTGCAATTGTGATACTATCTTGGGGAAAGACCTATCTAAGTGTTGTGAGTGGATAGGGAAGATCTAAATGCTTGATTTACATGATATCTAATTACTTGTACATTATATACTTGTACAAGCTTTTACATTTGATTACAATCATGAAAATAAAGCGATTTTATCAAATTATTCTTCCAAGTCTTTGTTATCCACCACCTTATATACTTGTTCTTGAAATACTCAAATAGCACGTTTAAACCACAAGAATGAAATGTTTGTCATTATCAAAACAAAGGGATTAACATAATGTCCAATTTAGCCAACAAGAGTTTGAGGGATCATATGAAGCAACCAAAGTCCAACCTAGAAATGGGCAGAACAGGGCAATATGACGAAGGAAATTGGGCGATCACTAGAGCGCAAAGAAAGGAAATAGCAGCGGAAAAGATAAAGCATGGACCGAAGGGGAATAAAAGCAAAAAGAAACATCAGCCTTGGGTGTACAAAATGAGTAGAGGTGAAATAATGGGCATTACAGAAAAGGAGGTAGTATAGGAACATCATACGGGGAAAAGAGGGAGATGTGTGGATACATGTGACATGGACCTGGATGAGCAGACTCCACAGATAGGGGAGGAGAAGAGACAAAGACAAGGCCTAGAGGTGACAACAGAACATGGGATCGACAGGATCCAAGTAGCGGAGATTGGCGGAGTCCAATCCCGCGAAGGATAATGAAAATCTTCAGCTGGAACTGTCGGGGGTTGGGTGACCCTGACAGGTGTAGAGCTCTCCAGTCGTGGACATGGAGAGAACGTCCAAACATAGTCTTTGTCATGGAGACTATGATAGCTGAGAGGAGACTTGAGGAAGTCAAAAGAAGTTGTGGTTTCATTGACGGGATGTGCATCTCAAGTGAGGGAAGGGCGGGTGGCTTAGGTTTTTGGTGGAAGGAAATGAAAGTGGAAATCCAGAATTATTCACAAAGACATGTAACAGCTCTTATAAGGGAGGATGACAATGATAAAGTTTGGAGAGCGGTGGGGCTTTATGGCTGGGCGGATCAGGCTAGCAAAGTGAAAACATGTGAGCTGATGAGGAAGATAAAAGGGGAGTCAAAGATTCCTGTCATTTTCTTTGCCGATTTTAATGAGATCATTTCAAACTCTGAGAAGCAAGGCAGGCCACCTAAAGATGAAAGGTTCATACAGAACTTTTGTGATGTCATTGATGATTGCGAGCTAGTGGATGTGGGGTTTGAGGGCAATATCTTTACATGGAAAAGAGGTTCAACGGAGAAAACCTTGGTCCAAGAACGACTGGATAGATTTTTACCTGATCTGGAATGGAGAAATTTGTTCAGATTCTGCAAGGTGTATCACCTACCTATTCATGAATCGGACCACACACCCATCTTTCTGAAGGAGGATAACAGGCGCACCTAGAAAAAGAGAAGGAGAAGACAATTCATGTTTGAGCAGATGTGGGTTGGAGAAGAGGGCTATGATGACACTATCAAGAAAGCATGGCAGTCTACAGAAGGTGGGGTCCTTAAAACAAAGTTGCAAAGGTGTAAAGAAAATCTTTATGAATGGGCATCGAAAAAGTTTGGGGAACGGAAGAGGAAGATAAAGGAGCTGGAAACTGAACTGAAAGGGCTGCAATCTCTACACATAAGCCAAATCAACCTTGATAAGGCGGAGGAAAAATCAAAGGAGCTACAGTACTGGTTACAAAAGAATGAGGAATATTGGGCGGCTCGGGCCCGGGTGAAGGAGATGTGAGAGGGTGACAGGAACACTGCATATTTCCACCAAAAAGCAACGAACAGGAAAAGGCAAAATCATATCTTGGGGCTAGAGGATGAGCACGAGGTGATGCATTAAGAGGAGGGGGAGATAAAATCTATCATTCTGAGTTACTTTGGAAATGTTTTACAAACGTGTTCTCCTACAGGCTTTGATGAGGCAATAAAAGGTCTGCAGCAAATTGTTACAGATTCACAAAGGGAGGATTTAGAAAGGGATATCGAGGATGAGGACGTATGGACATCGGTAAAACAAATGCATCCTAGTAAAGCACCGGGACCGGATGGTTTGAAGGCAATGTTCTATCAACAACACTGGGCGACGATAGGGAAAGATGTGGCGAGTTACATAAAAGGATGGTGGAAAGGAGAAAGAAGTATAGGGGAGTTCAATGACACTCTTGTTGTGCTTATTCCAAAGACCGATCAACCCAAATCTATGGGGGAACTTAGATCCATTAGCCTATGCAATGTGATTTATAAAATTGCATCAAAAGTGATGACAAACCGCCTGAAAGCAATTATGGATGGTATCATTTCTGAAAATCAAAGCGCCTTTGTCCCGGAGAGACTGATAACTGATAACGCCCTCATTGCTTATGAAGTGTTCCATTACATGAAGAGAGATAAGAGACAAAAAAAGGGTATCCTGGCACTGAAGCTAGATATGTCCAAAGCATATGATAGAGTTGAGTGGGCTTTCCTTGATGAGGTGTTGAAGAAGGTCGGGTTTGGGAGTCGCTGGAGGAACAAGGTTAGAGACTGCATATCATCCGTCCAACAAGCATTTTCCGTATATGGAGACAGGACCCAAAGCACAACGCCTACACGTGTACTATGCCAGGGTGACCCTCTTTCCCCTTTTCTATTCGTCTTATGTGCTGAAGCTTTTTCTACGTTACTTTCCACTGCTGCCCGCGATTACCAGCTACACGGGATCCGCCCGTGTAGGGGAGCGCCGTCTATCTCACATCTTTTTTTCGCAGATGATAGTATTCTCTTTGCTAGAGCCACCAATGCAGAGTGCCTGAAGATAGCTGAAATTATCAGCCAGTATGAACATGCATCGGGTTAGAAAATCAATCTATCTAAGACAGAGGTGGTGTTTAGTAAGGGAGTTCCGGCGGAAAGGAGGAATGAGATGAAGCGGTTGCTGGGGGTCAAAGAGGTGGACATACACGCTAGTTACTTAGGCCTACCAACAACCATGGGCAGGTCTAAGAAGCAGGTGTTCAGTTTCATCAAAGAAAGGATTTGGCGAAAGCTGCAAGGCTGGACGGAGAAACTATCATCCAAAGTGGGGAGAGAGGTTCTGATTAAAGCAGTGGCGCAGGCCATACCCACATACATTATGAGCATTTTCCAGTTGCCAACAGGAACTATAGACGAGATACAGAAAATGGTAGCTCGATTCTGGTGGGGTGCAAAAGATAAGGAGAGGAAAATAGCATGGATGAGCTGGGACAGAATGTGCAAGCCGAAGCATCAGGGAGGGCTTGGGTTTAGGGACTTTCAAACCTTCAACCAGGCTCTTTTGGCACGACAGTTATGGAGAATGATCACTCATCTAGAGGCACTAGCAACTAGAGTCCTAATGGCCAAATATTTCCCACGAACATCTATTTGGGAGGCTAGGAGAGGGCATTCACCGAGCTACACATGGAGGAGTCTTTGGGGAGCAAAGACACTACTAAAGGAAGGCACGCAATGGCGAGTGGGAGAGGGGACAGAGGTGAACATATGGCAGGATAGATGGCTGCCGGGACAGAAAGAAACGCTGGAAAATTAGAAACAAGAAAATGGCCCGGATTATGAGGTGGTCCGAGATCTTATGACAGAGGAGGGGCAAGGTTGGGATGGTGACCGAGTCCGAGAATGTTTTCCGGAGGACATAGCCAAAAGGGTATGCTCAATTCAGCTGAGCTTGAGGAAACCAAAGGACACATGGATGTGGTGGCCTACAAAGGATGGTGAGTTCTCAGTGTGATCTGCTTATTGGCTGGGCTTGCTAGGGATAGATGAAGCAAGACGGTACCGGAGCCGACAAGACAATATGTTGTGGAAAAGGATCTGGCAAGCGGGATGGTGCCCGAAGATTGCACATTTTTTGTGGAGGATTTGCACGGGATGCTTAGCGACGCGAGGCCGTCTATTTGATAGGCATTGCATTGAGGATGGTACATGCAAGCTATGTGGTTCGGAAAAGGAAACCATTAACCACATGCTCTTCCACTGTCCGAGCACAACTCAAAATATGGGAACAGACACAACGGGAGACTCAAGAGTTATTGGAGGAGTATAGGGACATGGAGGCAGGTGAAATGATGGAGGCCATGCTAAATAGGCCTTCCACGGGGGGGGGGGGGGGGGGAGGGGGTGGAAATAGTAGTGGCTGCTATGTGGGTTGCACGGCGGGTGAGATGCAAGAGAAATTTCCATGATAATGGGATCCGGTGTGGCTACATATACCGAGAGGCCCTATCGGTGGTGAGGACGGGACGGGCAGCAAATAGCAAGCAGTGGGGAGTTTATGAAGTAGCTCGGACTAATACACAAGAACACTCAAGGGAGGTCAGCGTGCGAGCGGGTGTCCAGCAGAGGGAGCAAAGGGCAGGGGCGTGCACGGGGACGTCGGGGCATGGGCAGCCTAGCCAGCGAAGGGAAGGGAGTAAGGCCGATGATCAACAACATGAGGAGGCGGAGGAAGGTGAAGCAGACATGACCATAAGGAGCAGCTGGGTGAAACCGGCAAGGGGAAGGATTAAGATTAATATGGATGGATCGGTAGGGGAGGATAGGAAGGCATGTGTCGGGGTGGTGGCTAGAAATGACGTAGGCGGGTTGATGGGAGTGCTGGGAAAGAAGGTAGAGTGGGGGGACGACGTCGCTGCCATTGAAGCACTGGTCATTCGTGAGGCACTGGTGTGGGCACAGGAGCAAGCCTTCGAACAAGTGGAGATAGAAACAGACTCCATGGACGTAGTCTATGCATGCAACAACAAAAAGAAACGGCAGGATTACTTGGGTCTTTTGGATGAGGATATTGGCTCGCTTAGTAGGATGTTTTCTTTCTGTAGTTTATGTCATGTCAGTCGTAAGGGTAATAGGGTCGCCCACGAGGTGGCCAACTCATCCCGTAGAGGTCTAGTTGATAGTTTTTCTTTTCTTCATTCTTTTCCATCAAGCATGTTGTCCCTTGTAAACCTTGATTTATGTCTTTAGTAATTATTATGCTGGGAGCCCCAATCATAGGGCTTCCCGCCCTCCCTCAAAAAAAATACTTAGTTTTTGCTTTAATTTCTTTCCTGATAATAAAACCTTTTTGGAACAAAGTCATCCTTAACTAACTTTAGCATCCAGTAGCCCTCAAGAGCAATAATAAGAATAGCACATAGACATGCAATGGAGAGTTAATAAATCATCTTCACTCAATTTTCATGCTTCTATTTCAATTCTACATCTGACTCTCCACAGGACAACATCAGGGCCGCAATAAGCCAAAACAATCTCAAGGACGAGAGGGACATCAGGGGACATCCAAATCATGAAGCCTTGCAAGTGGACCACTAGTAGAAACCAAATAAGTGCATGTCGAACAACTCTAAGAACACTTTTCTTCTCTGCAAATAAAAGAGGCTTGGCCGCCCAAATCAAAACCCCTAAATATCCAAATCCTAAGCCTGTGAGTTTATGAATAAAAGCCAGAGTGTTGAATAAAACCATGAGAGTTGTGCCATAAATAAGGATCTATATGAATAACCAATAAAGGTCTCACCCGACCGGTACATCCATATGCCCTCACAAAGGCAGATGTGTCGTGACCGATAGTGAAACCCTAAGGTATCTAAATATATGAAAGGCTGATAAAGGACTCACCCGGTCAGTACATTCATCTGCGCTCACGAAGGCAGATGTATCGTTCCCGATAGTGAGATCCTAAAAGCATATACAACCCCTCCCCCACTTGAAGGGGGAGTTACACACTAAGCCTTTAGCCAACACTCATACCTACTCTAGTTTCCGGTAGGATTTTCAGAGGAGTAGAAAACTGATTAGAGTCAACGACATGCACCGAACAAAAACTGGTCCCAATGCAGGCTAAGATATGCAAGAAACCTGAGATCCAAGCAACTCTCAATATCTAAAAGAGTTAAGGAAAAAAGCTCTGATATAACCTTAGGAGATCTCAGGTTTAGAATTGAAGCAAGAGTATGGAAATCTTAACTGAATAAAATCGCATCGCTATTACATGCCTCAGCTCTATCTAACTTGAGGACAAGCTAGACTCTAAGTTAGGGGGGGTGATAACCTCCAATTTTGTGATGTTATATTAGTAATATTCTTCAATTTTCCACACTCTTTCTCAGATAAAGTAGACAAAATCTCCAACTACTCTCTTTTATTGCGAATATATTGTTAGATTAACTTTTCTCCATTTTACTTATAGAAAAAGACACAAAAAATCACAAAAATTCAAACGGTCCCAAGACCGCATGGACTCACACGGTCCCAAGACCGCTTGAAGCCACACGGTCCCACGACCGCATGGACTCAACCGGTCTCAAGACCGCATGAAGCCAACTGGTCCCAAGACCGCATGAAGCCAACCGGTCCCAAGACCGCATGAAGTCATACGGTCTCAAGACCACATGGAGTCATACAGTCTCAAGACGCATGGAGTCATACAATCTCAAGACCGCATGGAGTCATACGATCTCAAGACTGCATGGAGTCATACGATCTCAAAACCACATGGAGTCATACGATTTCAAGACCGAATGGAGTCATACGATCTCAAGACCGCATGGAGTCATATGATCTCATGACCGCATGGAGTCATACGATCTCAAGACAGCATGGAGTCATACGATCTCAAGACTGTAGGAGTCCAAATAGTCTCAGGGTCCAAACGGTTTGAAGATCCAAATGATCTCAGGGTCCAAACGATTTCAGAGTCCAAACAGTTTTAGAGCCCAAACGGTCTTCAAGACCGTTTGGATGCAAAACTGTCCAAACCGTTTGGTCTTCACTTAAGGCCTATAAATAAGACCCAAGGGGTCCTCCCAAGACATCAAGTTTCAGACGCCCAGAGGCTGCCTCTTCTACTCCAGAGCTATTCCACCCTCCATCCTCCACCCAAAGGCTGCCGGTCTGAGATCCACGCTCCATTCCAAAGCTGCTTTCTCTCTCATCGCCAAATTAGGTGGGAAGAGGAGTCCTCATCATTGAGCAACCTGTGAAGTGTGAAGATCGTCTTTCTCTCTCTCTCCAAGGGGTTGACTTTCCTCTCTCCTTCGTGGGGATGATGTTCTCTCTCTCTCTTTTTCCCTCCTTCTTTGTCCTTGCTATGAGCGAGTAGTCTCATTTCACTAGGGTGCGGGGAGTAGCCCCGCTACCCATGTTTCATATCACACAATGTAATCCATATTTTGCAATAGAGATATACGTTCTTTTTAGTTCGACATCAATCATTTAATGAATACTTGTTGTTTGATCACCAACTTGTGTTATATTTTATCTTTTAGTATGAATTGTCTACGTTTGTACTATTGGATTCAAAACTCGATTGTATGTTGCTTCTTGGTGCATGTATCCACCATGCATCTGTTTCGGTATCTAGGGTGCTTTCCACGAAGTGAAGTAAACTCACTTACATCGTTGCACTTTCATACTATGAAATGGAATCAGTTGACGTATGAAAGTACAACCTTGATAAGTCGAGGAACGCACTTTGCGGAGGGAATGTTGTAAAGTAAGTGACCATTCGTTCGAGTATGGTTGGCATTACAACATTCAGACGCTCCTCGTAGTTAGTTCTCCGAAAGGAAGCTAAGTCTACAAAGATACTAACTGATTTAACTCTTATTGCAGGTTATGTTTTCATGTTGCATGTTTTGATCCATGCGTAGTGGTGGTGAAAACCGATCACATCCTAGTGATTCCTTATCATTATTAACAACCTAAGTGTACTTTCTTGCCTTTACTTCACTTGCACTTAGTTTAAAAACAACCCAATCAAACCTTTGGATTAAATATCAACTATTAAGGAGTTAAGTGAAATTCTAACATTTTCCATCTTGTTGCTACCAACAAGACCGTTGTCCTATGGATTCGACCCTTAACTATATTGTGATAAGACTTCTACGTATCTTCAAATACATGGGTGGAGTTTTAACCTAGTATAAGCAAGGCTAAACCTAAAGACTTACCATCTTTAGGATTTTTAGTGGTGCGCGCAAATTCCACGTGAGTGGAAGCTCCATCATCCACCAGTTAGTTGATTTGGCTCATCCTTCTGGACCTCTTTGGTCCTCCAACTGCATGGCTTTCTCCTGGGTAGTTGGTTGGCATCGTCTTGAACATCTTTCTTCTTCACCATAATGGGAAAGTAAACTATCCTACTTTTACACAATTATTGGGAAACCTCGAGTTACATTTGATGGGAGCAAGGGCAGAGATGAATTAACTTCACATGGGGAAGATAAGATAGAGGCTCGTTATACAGATCGATATAAAAGGATAAATCAACCACACAACCATGCACATATAATAGAGGTTATTGGCCATAACCATGCAACACATCCACCATCAAAACAAATTTTAAGGTGAAACGTATAAATCATATCTATATTAGTTTGGGATTATCGTGGTTTTTGATTGAAAATATTTATTCACATCACATGCAATAAATAAATGACAAAATAAAAATTTGATTGTATCGGTTATCCCATAATATAGTAAATTGATGTTGGATCTAATACCACTATAGAAAAATATGGCTACAGAATAGGCAGCAGACACAAAAATATTATCCATTATATTCCCCATAGACCAGTAGTTCGTGTCAATAACTATATGATGATAAGGACGGTTTTGGGATATAACAGGTACTGGAGAAAATCCAATGGCATTCCCTCATCATTGTAGATGTGCAATAGTTTTCTAGTTGCACTAGGACTTGTCATTCTATTGTGCCTCCTATTTAGCACCATGGACTGCACCCTTAAACGTCGTCCTCTGTAGAAGCTCCTCTCACAATGGACTGTTGGTTGATGTTGTTCTCCTAACAATAAAAAATGGCTTCCCACCTCTACAGAAGTCCACACGGACCGCCTATAACTCATTTCATCCTACTAGAATAGACAGGAAGGAGTTCTCCCACCCGTTGGTGTACTCGTCACCAACTTACTCTCCTACAAAAATGATCCTTAGTTGTTCTCTCCCTTTCTATCCCTTCCTAGTCAGATAGGACTTGATTGGGCTCTCTTGGTTACCACAACCAGAGAGGAGAATAATTGTCAAAGTAACTAATTCTCAATTGTCTGTGTTGTGTTCTGGGAAGCCCCCAATACCCCTCTATTTATAGGCAGAATTTGGGTCAAGGTTCCCATTTTGTGTGGGAGTGGAAGGGACAAAAAGATCTTGAATTTTCACAACATGTGACTACTAAAATGGTCATCTGGAATGCAAGACAGCCATCTCGCACTGTGAGACTGTCATTTCACAGTTTCCCAATCACATACAAAATTGGCAGTTTGAATCCAATTAATGCACGTCATGGCATCAACATTAATTCCTTGTTAAAATCAAATTTCCCATGAAATGATTGATCTTGCACATGTGAGACAGTCAGCTTGCTCCCCCAGATGACCGTCTGGTGAGTCGAGCCCAGCCAGTCAGGTCAACATATTGAACTGGTTGATTCACACCCCAATTTGACCAGAATATAGCCAATTTAGTTCTAATTAGTCTGATACTCCAAACAACCATTTCAACTCTTCAATCGACAGTGTGGCACTCCAAACGTCTGTCTCATTTGAGTAAGCCGATCGTCTGGCAGTGTAACTGGCTGATTTTGCTACATGAATTGAACGCCTAAAAACTTTAATCATCAATTCAATCACCATTCAATATTAAACTCCTCTTCTAAGTCAAGACCTTTGTGTGTGACCCTATAGGTCACATATCATGTTGGAAGTGAATATCTATAACTAACTAATGACATCACAAGAAATGAGTTTTGGCTAGTCACACATCTGTGCTACCCAAGTGAATGCAAATTTGGGGAACAACTTCAACCTACAATTTGTGCTTGGAGTTACAGTGTTTGTATAATTCCTTTGTCTATGATATCCAAATTGAACTCAAGGCATGGAGTAGTCACCCTCTTTAAAAATCAATATTGTTTCTTGAACTAGAGAAGACTATCTGAGATATATATAAGCTCAATATCACATATTGACTCACATGTGTATGGACATGCATTTCTTAGTCTCCCTAATTAAGAGGCCTTGGATATCATACTCCCTTAGGAGGGACAAATCACATATATATCACTCATAGTCAGTATCCATGTGTCACAATCACTCAATCATCACTTTTATAACAACCCATGTTTCATGACTGTGTTTAATGATATCAAAGCATATCAAGCAAAATGTGATGAGCGCAATTATTTTAGGTCTAAAAACTACAAACACCACCATCACTATGAGAGCTGACTATGAATACCATAGTAATGATTTCCATATGTCAGTCTCATGGTGGGTATGTCTAATACACTATTCTCTAAAATGTATCTATGTGTTTGGTTTGATATAGCGATATCATGACTAATGAGACTTTGTCATCAACCAACTCACACTCTGATCTTATGTGTCATTGTTGTCTATCAACCTTCCACAATAACAACTGATCTAGTACATAATGAGAATATATATGTACACTCAACATATGTCTGATCTAATTTCTCTGAGTCACGTACTTGAAGACATACATCATCGAGTAATAATATTCTCTATACATTTATAATTTTACATCATTATCTCATATTTGATTTAATAGAATAAATTGGAAGCTTGTATTTTTTTATTAATCAAATAAATAAGCAATTACAATCATCATATGATTGGCTCTTCGTGCACAGACATCAACAAGGGTCATATGACCTACCCTATAATATATGAAAAATATGATATATGTTAAAAATAATATGTCCTAAATGAGGTTACTCCTAAGTAAATTGGTTGATTTCTTATGCATGATTCACATATATGATATAAGTCCTAGATGTGAGAGTTGGGTAAGAAAATGAAATGTTGGGTAGGCCACTTATAATGAAAGAGTCAATCCTTTAGATTGAGTCAGGTCCTAGATTGAGTGACTGATGTTTGTGAAGCTCATGATTAGCTACAAGCAAGGTGAAATATGAAATATTGGTTTAGAGAGTAAAATGACTTTTCCATAAGATACTCATAAATATTGTTCCTTCCACTTCTCTTTCTTGATATATGATTCTAGAAATCTCACTTGAGATATATAGATGATTTATATATGAGGAGTCACTCACATAATCTTGACCAATTCTATATTTCTTTCTTTTATAAAACATGTAATATTCAAGTTTAAAATCATGATAAACTTTCCTTATTATATTATATTTTCCGTCATATCATAAAAAAAGATATATGTTTGTAATCATGAGATTGAACTAAAGATATCTTTGGATCATAGAGTACGTGATCACAAAATAGAGTTCTTAACCTCAATCACTCTAAATCCATGCTTCTTGTTTGAAGATAACTCTCATACTATAGGGTTAAAAACTAATATGTAAATATGAAAATCAATTCCCTCTAATAATGAAATCCTAGTATGATGTTGTTCAAAAACCATATTAATGTAGTTAAGTCTAGTAATTCTAGGAAATAATGGCATGAAATCTTGATATCACCTTGCAGTGTTTTGTTGGCTGAAACATAGACATTAAAAGTAACCCTCTCAACTTCCTTTGTATGAAAAAGACACTAATTTGCAAGTGATTGCGGAAATGTAAGTCCTACCAGAAAAATGTTTATGCCTAATACATTAAATTATGATTAAACCTATTAAAGATGGGTTGGGTACACCCTACATACTCTAAATTCTAAGATGAAAACTTAGGGTGCATATTTATGTTTGTCTTGACACCTAGAAGGAGTGACATGTATGAAGTAAGACTCCCTAATATCACATTGAGTATGATACTAGTCACATTTTGAGGACGAAATGCCTTATATGGTTGGGAGAATGTGGTGACCTTTATTTTAGGGTTTTGATATCCAATCTAGTATTTAAGATAGACTTAGAGAAAAATAGATATCTATGGATCATGACGTGTTATGAAGTCAAGTTAAACAAGTTGGCTTGTGTTGATAATTTCTGGTGGATAAGGTATGTGTACCTTAAGTTCAATATATGTGTATTTGTACCACTTTGGAGTACATATGACTTCATGTATCAATCATGGTATATAGGACTCCATATGATTGAATTATACCTATTGAAATACACAATGACCAAGATAATGGGATGTATCATGCTTCATCATGGTTTGGTGATTTATTATTACATATTTAAGGTTTACACACTTATTGTTAGGTTATTTGAGGAACTAGGTTAAACAAACAAATGTTGAAGTTTTTATCTAAAACTTAGTTGTATGCTATAATACATGTTGGTGAACTAGTGCCTAAAGTTTCCTATCATTTTCACTATCCATGTGAGAGGCAGAGATGTTTGAAATTGTGTCATATGATTATTGATTCTTTAATTTTGAACCTAAGGAAATTCCATATAAATGTGATGGACCCATGGTTTTATCTGGCGGATGCCCAAGACAAGCATAGAAATCCTATCGTGAGGATATGACTTGGAATTAATGAGTCAGGATCGAAGGGTGGAGACTCCATCTTCCACCTTGGACTTCCTCAGAACTAACTGCATATGAGATTATGAGTTTCTCATGCTAACACACAACAATCTCACAAGCTAAGTCATCAATCCAACTGGTTAGTTTTATCTGAATTAGTGAGGCGTGGACAATGACCCATACCATGAAAACTTTGGTGATACATGAAAAGAGATCAAATTCCCCTCCTTTTCTCCTTTCTCCACTACATTTTGTAGTGAACATGCAGATATGAAGGAATAGCTAGACAATAATGATCCAACAATGTGGTTTTGGGTAGGAGATTTCAAGCATTACCATCCACAAACTTGAGTAGAAATAAGTTCTTTCAAGTGCTGAGAGGGTCTTAGGAGTCTTTTGGTAAATCTTGTTGCAAGGGAAGACCTTTCACCTCTTCCTATTTATACAGAGGTGCTATGCGCCAGCTAGTTCTATTTTTCAAGTTAGATAGTCCAAGCCCAAGATTGGTGCGAGCACAAGGTTCCCCAAGTATCATAGAGGAGTGACGAGAAGCTGATGAATCCATGATTAGAGGAAAAGGGAGGAAGATGAATGGAAAATCCCCACTGGAGAGGCCTCCTATGATGGCTCTAGGGAGAACCGGGATCATAGGATCGCAATGCAAAGATCACGAGGAAAGAGCGAAGAATCATCGAAGAGGTGGGTGTTGGTATATTATTCCTAGAGAGGCAATCATATGATGATTGCAATGAGGCATGTGATACTTGATTTGATAATAATAAAGGCAATTTCCATCTATATGTTTAATCTATTTTGAGATAAAAGATATAACATGTTATATGTCTAAAGAATTGTATTACTAAATGATGTATGTCTTCATGTTAGGGACCTAAACAATGAGATCACATAGATGTTAAGAGTATACATTCTTGTTATGTCCCTATTCGATTACTACTGTGGAAATATCCATAGACATCAATAATACATATGACTAGAGTGTGTGCTGGCTGATGACAGAATTTCATCAGTCATGATATATGATATCAAACCAAGCACATAGATACATGTTAGAGAATAGTATATCAGACATACCCACCATAAGAGTGATGCATGGAAACCACACTTGGTTAGTCAGGATCATCTCTTATAATATTGATGGTGATTATGGTTCTTAGACCTAAAATCATGACACTCATCACATGTTGTTGTGTACACTTTGACATCATCAAGTACAGTCCTAAAATATGGATTGTTATAAAGGTGATGATTGGGTGACTTTGACTCATGGGGTTTTGATTGTGAGTGAGAGATATGGAACATGTCCCTCTAAGGGAGTATGATATCTTGGCCACTTAATAAGTGAGACTGAGAAATGCACAACCATGCTCATGTGAGTCAATGTATGACATTGAGCTTAAAGATATCTCAAACAGTCTGCTCTGGTTCAAAAAACATGGATTGAACTTTTGTAATGACAAGTCCATGCCTCGAGTTGAATCTGTATATACTATAACAAAGGAATTAAACATTCACTATAACCAATAACAGATTGTAGGTTGAAAGTTGTTCTCTAACTTTCCTTTTCACTTGGGTAACATTGATGTGTGACTAGGCACCGCTCTTTTCTTGTGAAGTCATAAGTTAGTTATGGACATTCACTACCAACGTGAAATGGGACCCATAGGTCACACACATAGGATTAACTAGGAAGAGGAGTTTATCGATGAATGGTTTTTATATTGATTACTCAAGTGTTTAGGTACTCAATTAAACATTCAATCAATAGACTTGACCCAGAATCATCAAGTTCAAGTGTTGAACCAACTGATTAGAGTGTCAGATTGATTCATAACTGCATTGACTGAGTTCTACACAAACTGGATCACCAACCGACCGGTTCACTGGGTGAACTGATTGGCTCATGATCAGTGAGATGACTGGTTCACTCTAGTGAACCGATCGGCTCACGAAACTAATCGGTTCACGTGGACCAAATGAGCAAGTGTTGGGTTTCACAGTTCATGAGAAAAAGTTTGTAGTTTCACTAGTTCAATTCGATTGGGACAAGAATTAATCTTTGCATTAATTAGAAACAAATAAGGAAAGTCAATTACAGACAAGCCTGGGAAGTGAAATGATCGGTTCACTGGGTGAGCTTATCGGCTCACCTTCCCAAATGACTGGTTCAGTTATGAATCGAATGGTTCTCCTGCCATAGTATAATCAGTTCATGGAAATTTTGGATCCTTCTACTCCAACACATATTGGGAACCCTGACCCTACCCTCTACTATAAATAGAGGGGTACATGGGGCTTCTTAGAACACACAACTCAGAACATCAGTTGCTCAATAAGGTTGTTGTACTCTCTGGTTTTGGTAACCAAGAGAGCCCAAGCAAGTGTCACCCGAATAGGGAGGAGGCACAATGAGGGAAAGACAATTGTAGGATGGCAACTAGTGGGGGAGAGTGTGTCAGTGAGTAGTACACTGATAGAAGGGGATAACTCCTTATAGTATGTCCTTTAGGATGACTAGAGCTCTCGGTAGTCTGTGTGGACTATCTATAGAGGTGAGAGATTTATGTCACTCACAAGGACAATCGTTAACCACAGTTTGCATCAAGAATATGAGCTACACAGACGTCGTCAAAGACTAGGTGGTTGAAGTCCACACTAGCAGTGAGGTATTGTCACTGAGCAAGCCTTAGGACCAAGTATATTTCACTTAACCATCTTTTCTATTACATAGTTGTTGATGTGATCTATTGGTTATGGGTTTGTGGTTAGATAAATTTTTTGTTTCCGCTACATGTTTTGTCCCACAAAACCCAAATGTGGTATCAGAGCCACATCAACATACTATGTTTTAGGACTAATCGATGATCGATCGTTGGTTTTTTCACCATTTATTTATTGCATGCTATGTGAATACTTTCATTGAATAATATCCATATCTGATTAAACACCACATATCCCTATATACATATATGATATG
Source organism: Alisma plantago-aquatica (assembly GCA_963693085.1). NCBI lineage: Eukaryota > Viridiplantae > Streptophyta > Magnoliopsida > Alismatales > Alismataceae > Alisma > Alisma plantago-aquatica. Next base: position 40,009,757 of record OY856411.1, on the reverse strand, counting down.
GTATATATATGCAATTGATATGTGTCACCCGAAAATGGTTTTGATGATGGATGTGTAGTGTAGTTATGGCCTATAAACCGTATGTGTGTGCTTGGTTTGTTGTGGTTGTTTGCATCTCAATCTACGTATCAAGTCCTTTCTTCTATTCTAGATGTAACTCGAGATAACTCGATCCTTCTCTTCTACCTTTTTTCCCCTCAAAATGTAACTTAGGGTTTCCCAAAGAAATATGTAAAAGTAGGATAGTTTTATTTCCTATTATGTTGAAGAACGATGGGTGCCCAAATGAGCTATTGGAGGATACAAATGACTGGATGATGGTGTGTGAAGAGCAGCTGATGGCCTGATGAGGAGCTCGATGACACGACAAACCGACCGTCTGGAGGTTCCAGATGATTGGTTGGTGACAACTAATCGACGGGCCAGGAGGCAAGCCGATCAGTCATAGGATGAGCTGATCAACCCAGAATGGCCCAAGAATAGATCTTCATCAGCAATAGGTTGTTGAATGTGATGTAGACCTAGATGACTGTAATTCCTTGTGGCTCAAGGAATAGATGACTATAATTCCTTGTAGCTCAAGGAATTACAAATAGGATGGAAATAATCATTGCTTTATCACTTCACATGTTTTCTTGTGGGATATAGCATGTATATGATACGTATTATATATGTGGTGATTGGATATGTATATGTATATAAATGCCAAACCCCTCAATATAATATTAAGTCTTAGATGATTTCCATAAGAAGCACACATGAAAAGCATGATCAACAAGCGTTGGCATCCCAAGGATGGTGTGATGTCTATCTTGTGGAAGTGTGATGGTAATTGTGTTGGCTCACCAAGTGGGGTGCACTTCTATCGTGTTGGCTTTTGGGTCAAGCTTAACTAGTGGTCTTAATGGGATTAAATAGTTAGAGGCATGCAAATGACTATGGAAAAGACTTGTGCATATCATCTATATAAGAATTGCATATGATGCAATTGGTAAATGTTACCTACCTTAATAATTGATTATCGACGTTGGCGTTGGTTGGGTAATAACTCAATTGTTCTAGATTTTGGCTCACTAGAAGGTTGTACACTGCAATCTTCCGAACTAATGGTGAGGGCTATCAATTTGACCAAATAGTGGGAGCAATAGTTAATTAAAGACCTAATTAATATCATCAACTTTATCAAATCAAACAAATCAAAAATGTTTTGAAAAGTTGCAAATTGTTTTGTAGAATCCATATGACAAACACAAATACATTATCGTTGTGATCAATTCATAAATGGGATAAACTTCAAATTTGGTTTGGGACCTTTGAGAAGTGTTCTCAATAGTGAGTGTAAACTCCCCGCGCCTAAGGCTAAAATTGGATGCTTGCGTGAAGTATGCCAATGATGCCTAAGACATCAAGAACCTTATGCTGAGCTATATGAACTATGAGTTGCATAAATAGCTTGAAGCATGGACATTCTTGAGATGGTTATACATCTTAAGAATCATGTAAAGCGTGAAAGGTATAACGTCTTCAAAGTGATGTTTGAGTATAATCAAACATATGGAGATCAAGTATAGTCTCATATGCTCAATAGGATTGTGTATATAGATTAGCTATGATTTCTTATAGGTCAAGAGTTGACCAAAACATATGATTCTACAAATCGTTGTGTGAATCATATAGCCAATTTATAAAATGTTGAGAAACTTGGCCAAACCATTGTCTGAAGTGCTTGGCATGTTGATGCCAAAGAATGAATGAAGAAAGGATAAAACCTATGATAATGATCAGCAGAGTGAAGTCCAGACTAAAGCAAGGTCAAGAAATGTTCTAAAGCCAAGCTTAGGTCCAAGTCTTCATCACTCAAGATATGGAGAGAAGTAAGTTGGAAAGGGAAATAACTTCTGTATAGAGGATATCAGGAAGATGAAAGAGAGATAGAGATCTCTACTTCAGGACCTAAGAAGAAGTAAGCTAGAAATTGTGTGGAGCAAGAGTTTCTACCATTACAGTTACAATATGACATTCATGGGCATATAATATAATTAGTGAATTGCTATTATACATCTGCCATCAATGAAATCGTCATACATCTTGTAAGTACAAGAGTGTAATGAACTAATGTTTCATTTCAATGAAATGATCTTTGGTGGAAATATCTATGTCTCATCAACTATACTTGATAGTTAAAGTGACAAATGTGTGTGACACATGTAATGAATGGCATGATAACTCAAACTTTAAAGCCTATAGCAAAGTTATCTGCATTGCATAAATGAGAATTGCATTTCTAGAAATTCATATGATGGTTATCTAGACTCATTTTGATTACTGAACCAATAGACACTTACTAATTTAATTCATCGTGCAATATGAAAAAGGTTCTTCACTAGATGTAGTGGGAGAATGATTATTCTATTAAGATTATACATATTGATGTATATAGACCTTTTAGAATAAGTGTTAAAGGTAATCAATAGTACTTCAATATATTTATTGATGACCTTAGTACATATGGTAGTTTGTATTTAATAAAATACAAACATGAATCTCTTGAAGTGTTCAAGGAGATTATAAATTAAGTACATAACAAACTTGGTATTAGTATTAAATTTTGATATGATCGATATGGAAATACTTTGAATCGAGAGTTCGAGAACCTTCTGGATGATCATGATAATGTATCATGATGGACTCCACCAGAAACACAATGATAGGGTATCATGAGAAGTGTATCAAAAATAAGAAATCACACCTTGATAAGTCAAAGTGTGATTACCAGCTAAACTACAAATTTCCTTTTGGGCACATGCTTAACACTAAAACAATGTACCATCTAACTAGTTCAAAAGACACCATATGAGAAATGGAATGGGAAGTGTCCCGATATGTCTTTATAAAGGTTAGAATTGAAATCCAATATAAGAAAATTGTTTCTTAAATGTTTTGTCCACAAATTGCATAAATGTTAATTTGTTGAATAATACTTTGATATCCAAATCCAATAACAAAGGCATTTTGGATGGCTGCATTCCTTGAGGATAACCTAGTTCTAAAGGAATCAGTGGGAGAGAAAAGTAGGACTCAAAATGTTTGAGACAAACAAGAAAACATTAAAATTAAAGAGGTACAATGGGAATAAAGAGAACCACAAAATGTTGTGGAATCTCAAAGTTCCTTAAGTAACACACAAAACTCATGGTTCTGATAGAGCACGCCTAGATCTTGAATGATATATGATATCTTATGGACAAGAAGTCAGTGAGTTGATCATATGATGAGTCAACAGTCTGCCTTGAAGCTAATGAGAGCCAGAAACTGAGATATGGCTTGAAGCCATGAAATCCAAGTTGGACTCCATGTACATTAATAAAATATGACCTTGATTGATCCACCTGAAGGGGTAAAACCCATAGGGTACTTTTGGGTCGTCCATAAGAAGACTAACATGGAGGGTAATTTGGTTGCAAAGAGTTTCTAACAAGTTCAAGGTGTTGAACATGATGAAATCTATTCAGCAGTTACCAAGGATAAATCCATCAGGATAATGCTTGCTATTATAACTTAATGGAAATAAAGTCCATGCAGCTACATAGATCAATTTTTGGATTGAAGTGGGCACCTCAGAACTAGGATCTTCTATTTGACAAGATAGTCAAAGAGTTTGACTTTAGTCAAAATAAAGAACTAATGTGTGATTACAAGAATTTAGTGGGAGCATATGTATATTGCACATATTGATGGGGAATAACATCCTTATACTGCAAATATTAAAAATTCGAAATGAAGTGCATTCTAATGTTTTAAAAGAAGCTTCCTTTATGATAGGAATCAAGATCTATAGAGACAGATTAAGAGGGATTCTTGACCTAAGAAATAGAACATACATCGGCATGATGCTAAAAGGGTTCAACATGATGAGAGAAAACTTGTCTATATTACATGGAGGTAGTCTCTCAAGAGCCATGTGTCCCAATTCTTAAGAAGAATAAGGAACACATTGATAGATGTCATATGCATTCACAATTGGATCTATCATGTATGAGCTCATCTTGTTATCTTATATGTATTGGAAATGACAAGAAAATATGAATGAATTATCTTGTAAATATTGGACATGACAAGATGATTTAAATATCAAGTTATTTTGTATGTATTAGACACGACAAATGGATATCTGTCGAACTCCAGTAAGAATTACTGGAATACCATGAAGGACAACTTTATGAACTTGTGGAAGTACTAAAAAGATTAGTTCTTGAATTATGGTAATAAAGAAGAGTTGGGTGCAAAGAGTTACACCGATGCAAGCTACCAAAATGAAAAAATTGTATTTGACCTTGGAATAAGAATTCTTAGTTGGAAATGTTCCAACATAAGACAATTGATTAATTCTACAATAAAAAGTTGAGTACCTTAGTGTTATGAACACTGTAAAGGATATTGTATGGATGTAGAAGTTCATATGGATGAACTTATGGGAGGTTCCGACCATTGGTGACTCAGTAGTAATATTGTGACAACAATGGAGCTACTAGTTAGGCAAATGAATTTCAAATAGCCTACTGTGGCACTTCCATCTCATACAAGATGTCGTACAATGAGGGCATGTGAAACATGCAATATACCAAATAGAAGCAAATGCTTCTTAGCCTCTATAAAAGCACGTGTGCAATAGAAACATGATAAACATGTTAGGATCACTTGGAATATGATTCATGGGTAATTGGCTCTAAGTGCAAGTGGGAGTATGTTGGTATATTATGCCTAGAGAGCCAATCATATGATGATTGCAATGATGCATGTGATTTGATAATAATAAAGGAAATTTTTGTCTATATGTTTAATCTACTTTGAGATAAAAGATATAACATGTTAGATGTCTAAGGAATCATATTACTTAATGACATATGTCTTCAGGTTAGGGACCTAAACAATCAGATCATACAGATGTTAAGAGTATACATTCATGTTATGTCCCTAGTGGATTATAATTGTGTAAATATCCATAGACATCAATAATACATAAGACTAGAGAGTGTGTTGGTTGATGACATAATCTCATCAGTCATGATATATGATATCAAACCAAGCACATAGACACATGTTAGAGAATAATGAATCAGACAGACCCACCATAAGAGTGATGCATGGAAACCACATTTCATTAGTTAGGATCATCTCTTATAGTATTGGTGGTGACTATGGTTCTTAGACCTGAAATCACTGCACTCATCACTTGTTGTTGGGTACACTTTGACTTCATCAAACACAATCTTGAAATATGGATTGTTATAAAGGTGATGATTGGGTGACTTTGACAGATGGGGTTTTGACTGTGAATGATAGATATGGAATTTGTCCCTCTTAAGGGAGTATGATATCCTGGCCACTTGATAAGTGAGACTAAGAAATGCATGGCCATGCACATGGGAGTCAATGTATGACATTGAGCTTACAGATATCTCAGACAGTCTACTCTAGTTCAAGAAACATGGATTGAATGTTTGTAGAGGATGACAAGTCCATGCCTCAAGTTCAATCTAGATATCACCGACAAAGGGATTAAACATTCACTATAACACTAATAATAGATTGTAGGTTGAAAGTTGTTCTCCAACTTTCCTTTTCACTTGGGTAGCACTGATATGTAACTAGGTACTGCTCTTTGTTGTGAAGTCATAAGTTAGTTATGGACACTCACTGCCAATGTGAAATGGGACCTATAGGGTCACACACATAGGATTAACCTGGAAGAGGAGTTTATCCATGAATGATGTTTAGATTGATTACTAAAGTTCTTAGGTACTCAATTAAACATTCAATCAATAGACTTGACTCGGAATCATCAAGTTCAAGTGTTGAACCAACTTATTAGAGTGTCAGTTTGATTGAAAACTACATTGATTTAGTTTTGCATAAACTGGATAACCAACTGACCGGTTCACTGGGTGAACCTATCAGCTCATGGTAAGTGAGATGACTAGTTCACTGTAGTGAACTGATCAGTTCACATGGACCAAATGAGAAAGTGTTGGGTTTCCCAGTTTGTGAGAAAACAATTGTCATTTAACTTGTTCAATTTGATCGGGACAAGAATTAATCTTTGCATTAATTAGAAATGAATAAGGAAAGTCAATTATAGGCAAGTCTGGGATGTGAAAGGATCAGTTCATTGGGTGAAATGATCAACTCACCTACCCAAATAACCAGTTCAGTTGTGAACTGACCGATTCATTTGCCGTAGTACAATCAGTTCGTGGAAAATTTGAACCCTTCCCGCACAGACTGGGAACCCTGACCCTACCCTGTACTATAAATAGAGGGGTACATGAGGCTTCTTAGATCACACAACTCAGAACATCAGTTGCTTTATAAAGTTGTTGTCCTCTCTGGTTTTAGTAACCAAGAGAGCCCGAGTAAGTGTTTCCTGAATAGGGAGGAGGTATATAGAGGGAAAGACATCTACAGGATGACAACTGGTAGTGGGAGAGTGTGTCAGTGACTAGTATGCTGACAGAAGGGGATGACTCCATCTTGTCAAACCTTCAGGATGACTAGAGTTCTTGGTGGTCTGTGTGGACTGTCTATAGAGGTGGGAGATTTCTACCACTCAGGAGGACAATAGTCAACCGCAGTTCGGGTCATGACCAGGAGCTGCACAGATGTTGTCGAAGACTAGGTGGTTGAAGGCCGCACTAGAAGTGAGGTATTGTCATTGAGAAAGGCTCAGAACCACGTATATCTCACTAAACCATCTTTCCTATTCCATAATTATTGATGCGATCTTCGGTTTATGGGTTTGTGATTATGTAAAATTTTAGTTTATGCTGCCTATTCTATCCCACAAAACCCAACAGTGGGGCTCATCCGACATCAACCAATCAAAGGCCTCCATCGAGCTTATGTGGGTCCAACCGTCCAGAGCAATCGAGGGTTGAGAAGCCCCTCAAGTGTATGGGATGCCCAATCATGACTTTCAGTTGAGGATACAATAGAGAGTTCTTATCATTATAAGGTAAATTATTCACTTGATTCCTAGAAATAGACTGTATATCTGAAAATACACTATAAATTTCTCCATTGGCCAATAAATCCCCCAAAAATATCCATGAACTCATAAAAATGTGTGAAACCACCATATCAGAGTTCTGAGGCTATATTACTAAAGGGTTTTATCTACAAGATAATACTTCTTTTAGGGCTCACTAATTGGAATAAATAGTACATATTTGATATTATTTCACTAAACATTATGGTATCACTATTTGAAACCCATTTTGGACTTTGATATGAAGAATATTACTAAATACTAACTCATTCTTCATTTATGTCTAATTATATGTTTTAATCTCAATTTTATTCTAGAAAATAGACCAAGCATCGAAAAAATATGAAAATTGGATTATATCCCTAGCATGACCTCTTGAATAGTAGAAAAATATTAGACACGTGTTATTGGTTACTTGAACCTAGATTTGGCTAAACCCTAATTTTGGACCTAAGTAACTATACTAATAAAGAACTATGCATTAATGATGATTAATTGTATTAATTAGGTTATGAAAGATTACATAGACGATCACGGATGTATATGACAAATTGTCTTATGTGAAATAGTTGTGACATATTTCTTGTTCTTATTTGAGAATATTGCTTGGATTCACTATGCTTATAGTATTAATCTTCTCCATGTCACTAAGAACTACAAAGAATATGGATGGATTATAGATACTAAGTATTTACATTCTCTCTCTCTCTCTTTTTGAATATAAGGTCAGTACATCCCCATAGCCCAAGGGACATGGAAACCAATATCCCAAGGGGTGGGGAAAGATGAAGTGTGACACCACTTAGTAGTAAAATCCCATAGAAAGACATATAAAACATGTATTTACCTGATTTTTACATTAAATAATGTTTTCTTTTACTCTTTGTTTTCTTTGTTAAATTATTTCAATTATGCAAGCATATTTGCATGTATCATTCTACCCACGTACACAACACACTGTGATCTGATTTATCATTTCATGTATGTTTTAGGTTCATAGCTAGCATGAGAGAACGGATGGGAAGTGAGCAATTTGTACATGTCGTACCTACTTTAGATCCTAGCATACATGTTCAAACTTATGTAAAATTTACTTTCAATATGTAATTGTAATCCATGATGTATTAACTCATTTTGTAACATATACATGTTGAACTTTGAGAATGTATGGTGTATTCTTATATTTGTTTGTTCATGTTTGCACATATTGCTTCTTCAACATACTCATACATTTGGTTAATGCTTTTGCAAATCATCTTCTCATCCCCATAGGGATTTAGGATGACAAAATCTAGGGACATTACAGTTAGCCTCACATGAGGGTCTCCTACTTGAGCCACCACCCAACATTCTCTTCAACCCACCACTGAGTTCTAATATACATGGTGATGCACCACCTGGGGTTCACAGATCAAGGAGCTATCTACACCACATAATGTTGTTCTTCCTCTATAATAAATGGGGTTCCCAATTGAGTTCTAATATACATGGTGATGGCACCGTCTGGGGTTCACAGCTTGAGAAGCTACCCACACTTCATAATGTTGTTCTTCCTCTATAACAAATGGGGTTCCCAACCACCTCAACCACAACCATTCCAACAAGGGCCCTATCAGGGTCCACCATTTAGGAATTTTATGTTGGTATGTATGCCCATATAGCCAATCATATGATGCTTGTAATGGAATATCTTGTAAATAAAGGAAATCTACCAATTTATTTTATTTTATTCAGTTATGAGATAATGATGTAACATAATAAATGTCTAATGAATGATGTTACTCAATGATGTATGTCTCATGTTGAGGACATGAACAATGAGAGCATACACATGTTCAGAATAAATACATTCTTTTTATGTCCCTAGCCAGATGTTATATTGGAAGGCTAACAAACATCAATAACACATACGACTAGAGTGTGTGTTGATTGATCACATAACCTTATTAGTTATGATATGTGATATCAAAACAAATACATAACTACTTGTTAGAGAATAATGTATTGGAAATCGTTGCTAGAATCCTACAGTCAGTTAGTGATGAACGACAACATGAACAACTTTGACAGGACACTGACAGAGTTGTTGGGCATGTTGAGGATAGCTGAGGCACAGATGAAGAAAAGCAAACCCAAATCTATGATGATGATCAGTAGAAAGAAGGGAAAGTCTAAAGTCAAGGGCAAGGGCAAAGTAAAGAAAGGTTTTGATGCTATCCAGTAGTTCAAGTCATCTTCAACTCTCAGGGACAAGGGAGGCAAATGTCACCATTATCATGAGCCAGGACATTGGAAGAGAAATTACCCTCTCTACATAGATGAACTAAAGAAGAAGAAGGAGGGGATGGAAGTATCCACCTCAGGTATTATAAAATAAACTTCAAATGCTTCTTTAACTTAGGTATATGATACTAAAATGTAGATCTGACATATATGATGTGCAAGATATGAAAACAAGTGATGGCCTTTATGAATGGACCAAGAAGGAACACTTATCAACATTGGAGCAAGTGTTGCTGTTATAGATAGTAGTACTTTTTAATTTATTTCAGCCCAAAGGGCATGTAATAGAGTTATGAACTGCAATTTCATTTTTCCAATAAATAGAAACATTTTATTTTTGTATCTTGTAATGACAATGATGTCTATCAATAAAGTTCATGTTTCAATTTCAAAGATATGATCTTTTATGGCAATGCCTTATTTATCTCATGGCACTTGGCATGCATGAGATAAAATAAATAATACCTAAAAGTTATTGATGATTCAAACAATAAATTTTCATTATCACCTAAATAAATGAATGAGAAATTCATCTCTAGTTTCCATGTCGATGGATAAACTAGGCTCTCTTGGTTAATGAAACATTAAGAGATATGAATGTCTTATTTATTGGGCATGATGAAAAGTCAATCTTCACTCAAAGTAGTGGGAGAATGACTATTCTATTAGGTATAATACATATTGATGTATATGCATACCTATTGGAGTAAATGCTAATACTTCATTAAAAGTGTTTAGTGAAACACTAATATGAATATCTTGAAGTGTTCAAGATCATCATAAATGAAGTACATACATGGTAAAAGCATTAATCCTTTGATATGATCAAACTATGAGATACTTAAACCAAATGTTTGAGGACATTGTGAGTAACTATGATAATGTATCATAAAGAACTCATGATTAAGGCATTATGATGTCTAAGTCAAAGAAGACATCATACTCTAAATGGTAAGAGCATGATCATCAAACAGATGACTAATCTTCTAGAATTCTTCTAAAGAACATGCTTTACACTAAATATAGGCACAAAAGGAGATTAAGAATCACAAGTGTTGTAGATTCTCAAATTCCTTATGTAACAGATACACCTCATATATCTAGTAGATAACACCTTGAGCTTGATGGATAATGATATCCTATAAACTCAAAGGTGATTAATTGGTCATATGATGATGAGCCAATAATCTATCTAAATGAAGTTGAGGAACTATATTTTGAGTTATGGCTTGAAGCCATAAGATCCAAAATGACTTCCATGTGAACCAAAAAAGGTATGACCTTAATGGTAGCACCTATAGGGATAAAACCCATAAGTGAAATTGGGTCATAAGTGTTAAGACTGACATGGATGACATTTAAAGAAAGGATCATGCTTGTTATTGGAACTTAAAGACTATGAAATATGGCATATGAATATTAAAACTGCATTCCTAGGAGGAATAACATGATGTTGTGTACGTGACACAACCTGGAGGGATTTATGATTCTGTTAATACAAATGTGGTCTATAAGTTATAAGAGACTAATCATAATGATTAAATACAAGCACCTCAGAACTAGAGTCTTTAATTTGATTACATAGTCAAAATGTTTAACTGATAGAAAAAAATAAAGAAGGGATCTATGATTACAAAGATTTAGTGGGAGTGTATTTATCATGGGTTAACAACCTAACTCCACTCTACACCTCAGGCACCAACATAAGATGTACAATAGAGTTAAAGTTTCCCATCCCTGAGTGGATCAAACACATAAATATATAAATGCACCAAATAAGTAGCTTCCATACATAGACCAAAAGTTAATTACATAGGGGCCTGAAGGAATAGGAGTTCTATAGAAGAAAACTTAATACATGAGAAAACTACTTGCAAAGGAAAAAGAACATAAACTAAGAGTCCCATTTAGGTTTAGCATCCCCATGAAAGATCTGATTTTTTTGAGCCAGCATTTTGAGTTGCAAAGTCATCATCATTATCATAAGCAAAAGGTACCTATAAAACATTTGCAAGTGATACACGTCAGCACATTATATAAATATATTATACTGAGTATGCCTACGTGTCTTTAAATATACCTCTTTTCATAACTTGGTTATAAAGATAAAAGTAAACTTGGTAGTAATAAGTAATTGTAACAAATAATCAATTACTAAACATAAGTTTGTTAACAAAAGTGAACATGTATCTTTTAGGCATATTTTCCATCATATTTCTCATACATCCACCACCAATGGCTTTGATGTTTTTAGGCCTTTATGATCTACTACCAAAGAGTTTGAGATCATTATAAGTGTGATCTACTGCCAAAGAGTTTGATATCATTACACATGTGATCTACTACCAAATAGTTTGAGATCACTTTCCATGCACTAGACTACCGAGTGTTTTATATCATGGATACAATATATTATGTTTGCACGTGTTCGAAATTATACATGTAGAAATTCAAGCATCAAAATCAAGCATAGTATCATACAAGACATTAATTTCCAGAAGGCACGTTAATATTTATTGGGAACCCCTGTTGGTTTGACTGCTTCAAATTACCCACATTCACTGCTATTTGAGAAATCTAAGTTTCTATAATGTGGATTCGTGCCCCTTGGTTTTGGAGTTCTCTCTCAGTTTGACCAATAAGCACTTCCTTCTGACTGACTAGCTTTCCAAGCAATTCTTCAATGCGGTCAATCTTCTTTTGTTCTTGTTTATATTGTGCCTGGACATCAAACTGTTGTGACTTGGGTTGTTGCACCTGAGATGGGTCTTATTGGAAATTATTAGCATCCATCCATGAAAACATAGGATCCTTCCTCCATGCGTAGCCGTTGCTCCTATATTGATGTTGTTGGCGCACAAACATACACTCCTCATCTTCTTCCTTTGAAGGTGGTCCATCATTGGCACATAACATTTTAGCAATCAGATCCATCTTCTCATTTGATGCAGATATGACCTTGGACACTCTGACACTCTTAATAGTTTCTGGAAGCTCTATCTCATCTCTCCATGAATGATTTTTGGAAATATTTTATAATATATCATCACAGCGGGAGGGCTTGTTGTTGAGGAAGAACCCTACTCCTGCACTGTCAAGTGTAGTTCTTTCTACCTTGTTCAGACCATAGCAGAAGATCTTTTCCTGTCCCAACATATCAATGCCACGATGAGGGACTTTCTGCACCATATTCTGGAATCTCTCCCATGCTTCATAATAGGATTCATCGACATGCTGTCTACAATTATGGATCTTCCTCACCAAGTCATTTGTATTTTGTTTGGGAAAATAACGCTCGAAGAAGGCATCGATCATATGATGCCACATATCGGTACATTCATCCTCAAGATTGTGAAACCACAACTTTGAATTGTCTGCCAAAGATGACGGGAAAAGCTTCAGTTATATGACAATCATCGGTATTCTATCTATTTTGATCATATCACAGTCCTCAATAATGTTATTGATGTGCACCATCAGGTCTTTAGAACTGTGGCCATGAAAAGCTTGTGATTTAACTAAAATGATTGTCCCTGGGTTAATCTTGTAGCTACCCACATTGATGGCTCGTCTTTTGATTGGTCATTTTTGAGTTGGTGAGGAAGAGACTCTGATCTCTCCCATATTATCTGCTCTTCTGCTCCATCCCCCAATGTCTACCGACTCAGGTTCATCTGGTGTTATAGGTCCTTCAGGCGGAGGTGTCAGTGGTGGAGTTCGGTTGAATCTATCTACAAAACTTCCAAATTCCATCTCTCCGTGAAGGAGTTCTGCTTGCCCAAAACCCACAAAGATGGCTCTCCATAATTGTGGGCTTGAGTATGCACCTTACACCAATACTTGAAAGTAGTGAATTAATTGTCAGAGTATAGTAGTGGAGCTAGAAGCAATAATAATGTTATGATTCATCTTTAAGTGAAATAGAACTAAAAATAATTTTAAAAAATAAAAATGGTTGGCCTAAAGTGTCTGACCACAACACTCAGTAGTGTTGGATGTTGTCAATTACTCGAAATCGGCACCAAAAACAAGACACATGTTTATCGTGCATTATATGCAAGTGAACATTTCGAAGTAATATAGGCCTTTTTTAGGCTCGAGTCGAACACAGGGAAACGTTCTCAAGAAGTATACTACTAACTATGGTCTAGTCATCTAGGCGATGAAAGAAAATTAGTTTAATTGAAGGGAAATGATAGCAGAACAAAACAAGCTTAACAATAAAATTACTTAGATTTTAGGGAATTTCTCAGGATTATGGTTTCACCACAGATAATATTGCAATTTATTCCACGCACAAATATCTCTTACCCCTATCCCTGAATAAAGAGCATGTAGTCAGAACTACCCACTCCCGCAGTAGAGTTCACTACCTATTCAAATGCCAATCCCATTTCCATAGCAATTGGTTGATTAGTTAGGTGATTTATGATTAATCTCTGGGTTTCTCCTTCTATTTATTCTTCACCTTTCCCAAGGGGTGCAATAAATGGGTAAATCTATGTTTTTCAACCCTTAACCTCTCTCTCAAAATTATTAAGGATTTGATAATCTATCTATGTTGATCAGGCATAAACAAAGGAAGAAAACTTCATAGTTTTATATTCAAAAAATAGGGACAAAGATATTATTAATGCATTGAAATCAATTACAATACATATCTAGGCTACTCCCAGATCCTAAGGAATTAAGGGGTTTAGCCATGCATGGTTTTCATTGATGAATACATGTTAGAGAAAGAGAAAAATGTGGGAAACATTAGAAAACCTATGTAATCCTTGGAGAATAGTTGATCTGGATGATCCCCTATGTCGCGCATGCTATCTACTATCTTTCAGCTGCAAATTCGTCTTCTAGAGGTGATCAGATCATCCCAGGTGAATCTTTCAGTTCCTTTCTCTTCTCTTATCGCTCTCTGGTGTCATGCAATGGAAAATAGCTGCCTCCTCTGGTCTAGCCAAACTCCCCTCAAGTCATAGGAATCACTTAAGGTGCAAAATAATGCCAACTATTAGAATTGATTGCCATTTTCAGATTTGCTTGATCGGGCAAACTCAGTAGTATCGACTGGGTATTCAGTAGTACCGAGTTCCTAGCGTAGCCGCGATTCATAATAATGTCAGTGCTATCGACTTGTCTCGCTAGAACCGAGTCTTTAGGTCGCTCGGGAAATGTTTTATTGATGCCATCTTGGTAATACTGAGTTTCCATGATTCATCCTTGTTCTTTACTGACAAGGTTTCGGTACTACTAACTTTGAGTGTTGGTAGTATCGAGTATGTGTGAGTCATTTTTTGTCCAGTACTGATGTGATGTCGGTACCACCGACTTTTAGTATCGGTAGTACAGAGTCTCTGAAGTTTGATTGTACCTAAAAATCCACAAAAACATGGATAAATGCTTGAGATAACTATTAAACCATCTTAAATGGTAAAAAACATATAATTTGATGCATTTAGATAGAATAGGCCATTTATATCATTTCATGCATAATTAATCAAATAAATGACAAAACAACACATAAAAATCAAGGAAAATCTTCCTGTGAAAACAACTAAAAACCCATACATCAACCTTTCTTACTTGCATGTTGTTGTTTTCTCTCCCTAAATGTTTCCTTAACATGCTAGTAAATGGTGATAGACCTTAAAGCTTGGATGATGTTGGGATCATGCTTGGGTTGGATGTAATCCAAAACCCCATTTTCCTTTGTATCAGTTTATGGTGTTTGTGGTGCATGGTGGTTTTCTTTCCTTTCTTGACCTTGGGTTTAGTTGCATGCATGATGATCAAATGTTTTTGTATTCCATGAAGATTTGGTTTGGCTCTGGCGGTGATGATCTCGGTTCTTCTCACTTGTTGAGGTTCCTTTTCATGGCAGTTTCAAGAAGTTTGTTTTATTGTTTGATGACCATTTTTGTAACATCCCTGACCTGGGTTATGTGTTAACCCTAGATGTTTTGCTTAATGAGGTTGATTATATGCTTGCTCTTATCTTTTGAAAAGTAATTAAAGCTCAAGAAGAACTTATATTTCAATTTTAAGTCCTTTTTGAATAATGTTGAAATGATTTTTTGTTAATTTTGGACTAAAATGGAAGTTACCCAAGTTGAGGGGTTGAATTGCAAATTGTGCATGGAAAAATGTTCCTTATATGTTGAAGCATCATAGGAATGAGTATGATGCAGTGGTATGACTTCCACAAGCTTGAGTACCAAGATAGAGCTTGCTAAGCAATCTTTGTGTATTAAAACCTAGTTTTGGTGTAATGTGCAATTTACCCAAAACCTAG
Organism: Alisma plantago-aquatica; assembly: GCA_963693085.1. Lineage (NCBI taxonomy): Eukaryota > Viridiplantae > Streptophyta > Magnoliopsida > Alismatales > Alismataceae > Alisma > Alisma plantago-aquatica. The sequence goes on along the minus strand of OY856411.1, from coordinate 39,994,137 downwards.
GGTTCAATATGCAAAATACCACTTCAAGAGGGTCCCTCATGATTCTTGGAATCATGTAGAGAAACTAATTTGAGAGGGGTGCCTCATTTGAATCATTTTGGAAGAAAGCGAATCTTGATATTAAAATAATCAAGATTTAAGCATAATTAGAACTTTACTTCAAATTAATGCAAAAATAAATATGTTAATCAAAGTTCCCTTCAACTAAAATGGTAATGGTTAAAATTAGATAAGTTTGGACGAGCATGTGCCTTGCAAAGGCACGAAAATATCCAAGTGAGTGCAGAACCCACTCACATTAGTTAAATCAAAAGTAATATCCACTAAAAATGGGATATTAGTATTATATGATTTAAGGTGCTTAATTTGCTTTTCCTTAATTCATGGATAATGAAGAGGAATTCTAAGGAGGGGAAGATGGATTTGCATGCAAGGATTTTATGGGGGATAGGTGGCACCAATTTTGGAATTAAAAGGATTTTATAAAATATTTTCTCTCTCATTGAATTTCTTATAAAAACACCTTTTCCAACTCAATTGAGAGGCTTTTTCGAAACCACTTCAACTCTTTGCTTACAAAACGACCAAGGGAGCTTTGGAGGATCAGTAGGACGACCCCCAACCTGTTGGTAAGCTCCATGACCTCTATTCACCTTGATTCCTTGGTGAAATCGAAAATCAATGAATGCTTTCTTCTTATCTCCATTCCATCTTCAATTCTAGCCATTTCTTTTCACTCAAAGCTTAAGGACGAGCTTGGGATAGTGGAAGGTGTTTCTTTCACCATTAAATATGTGGATGTTGATGCTTTGAAGCTCAATTGAAGGCGGGTTACATAACTTGAACCCTTGAATGTTATTATTGATTTCATAACTCTATCAATTGTTGATCTTTTCTTCATTCTCAAAATTTTATTTGATTGATTGATGCAATCACCATGAAAATCACAGAAAGCTTCGTGGGTTTATAGCTTTATGATGATGACATCATCATAAGCACACACCTCCACAAATATCTATTGCAAACGGTTTCAAAATTTTGAGTTCAATCGGTTTCAATAAAGTTAGCCAAACGGTTTCATCAAACCGTTTGAAACCAAATGGTTTCAAAACCATTTGGAATAGTTGACAACAATTGACCATTTGGAGTTCATATGCTGATGTTGATGGTTGATGACACATTAAATTCAATTGATTGGTTTCAAAGGGTTCATCAGTTAAAGGTCCATCAAGTATCAAACCCTAATCGGGTTGAGTGCTGAAATTCTCAATTAAAGGATTTAATTTTTGGGTTGACTAACCCAAACGGTCTCAAGACCTTTTGGAGGTCAACCAAGACCGTTTGGAAGCCTATGGTTGAGTATGATTGGATGGTTGAAGATCTAGGGATTTCAAATTGAAATACAATCTATAGCTCAATTGGTGATCGATTCAATGATGCAAACCCTAATTGAATTTCACAAATTTCAATGATGTGATGAGTCAAACGGTCTCAAGACAATTTGGAGGTCATCCAAACAACCTCAAGACCGTTTGAGGTCAGGTCATGTCATGGTTTGATGATGATCCAATGATTTCAATTGAATTAGTTCCACAATGTCAACCATTGATGGTTCCTCGATTTCAAAACCCTAATTGATGGTTTCTTGATTATAAACCCTAGTTCAATTGGGTTAAAAACCCTAATTGAAGGTCCAATTGAAGGGTGATCCAATGGTTCAATTGAAGAATAAATCAGTGGTTCAATGAATAGATGGTTCTATGAATGAAATCCTGAATTGATAAAGTGATGGAAGACTTTTTTGGTCCATTCAGTTTTGAGAGAGTTTGGACCAAACGGTCTTAAGACCGTTTGAGTCCAAACAATCTCAAGACCATTTTAGATCAAACGGTCTCAAGACCGTTTGAGACCAAACGATGTCAAACCTTTTGGAGACCCAAGTGGTTTCAAGTGTGAATTGTCCATACAGTTTCATTATTGTTTTGCCTAAACGATTTCAACGCATTCAAGGTCTGTGTGACCAAGACCGTTTGGGGTCTAAGTGACTAAGACCATTTGAGGTTCAATTGGTCAAACCATTTGGACACCTAATATGATTAAAGGTCAATTAACTACTTGATTATTAATGATGTAAAACAAAGGTGATTACAATGGTTGTACCTTTGAGGTACTAGGGTAATTAGTACCTTTTTGAGTGGTTAACTCTTGATGCTTATGAAAGCAATGACTTAATATGTTGTGACAACCCTTTATTCAAGTTGATTGGACCTAATTTAATTAAGATTGTAGTAATTGACATCCTAGAGAGGATGAAAGAGAGAGGAATTCCTACATGAATGACAATCATGTAATGGTCAAACCTCAACACTTTCAACATGAATAGGGTATGTAATTAGGGTATGGTCCTTGGTAAAGAGATCATGAAACCCTAATTGAGAAGGTTGATGAATCCCAACCCTAATTTAGGGCAATGCTATGTGAAGCCCTAACACTCGGTGATGTGATGTGAAACCCTAATTTCAGGTAATGTTATGTGAAACCGTGATATAGAAGGATGTTATGTGAAACTCTAATGTAGAGTAATGTTATGTGAAACCAAATGTGGGAAGATGTTATGTGAACCCTAATTTATAAAGATGAAAAAACCTATTCCTAATAATGGAATAGTAACTAATATATTGATAAGTGAAATACCTAAATAGGTTGATAATGGATATCTTTATATCAATAGTTCCTAACTCAAAGAAGAGTCCATATCATTGGCAATGGTTGTTTATCCTAAGTAAGTGACTTATGACCATTACATTACATGATAAATGTGATGAGCTGATGCATAAAGTATTAGGATGTGAAATACCCTAATACAAGCTAAGTGGATGAATTCAAGTAAGATAAAGGTGATGAGGGAAGTGATACATCAAGATATGATATATATCACATCCAACACCTTAAGATTGATACACCTTGATGTATTTTCAATCCAATATACTTGGATGAGTAACACATGAAGTGTGTCATGTCAGTTGTTACATTGAGATGTAATGCACTTTGATAAGTGTAGGCTAACATGCCTTATGAAAAGGTTAATCCAAAACAATAAAGTATGATGTAATCATATTCTGGTAAAGTGGAGAGAGGAACTTATGTCTTGTGTTGATAAATCATTTAGGTGATAAGTAATGAGAATAAATAAGCATAATTAAATGCTTATGTTATCAATGTTGGCTCCTAGCTGTGTGAAGCAATGAAATAGGGCTTGCTCATTAATAAATATGATCTTGAGAACCTAAATGGTTATTTATGGAAAACCCTTTTGGAGGGTGATGATATGTAAGAGAAATCCTAACCCTAAAAAGGGAATAGTGATATTACTTTGTGTTGCATGGTGCTGATGTGTAAGCACTATAACTTTTATCATGAAGTATTAATCATGCAGGTATCATGAGAAGATGAACATAGCCATGTATGAGCTATGATGTTTCTTTTATTAATACTTTTAATGAGCCATAATATGCCTTGTTGCCTACTAAGAGGTAACAAGAGGTGAAATGAGTTTTGCGAGCCATGTAAATGCTTGTGTAGCAAGAATCATGATTACTTTGGTCAGATGACCTGAAGGTATTGAGTTACCTGATAAGTGGTAACAAGTATTCTATGATGAATTTAGGGTTTCAATGCCCATGTTCTATAATCTTGATGGTGAAACAAGTTAAGCTTAGAATGCATATTTTTGAATGTGGGGATAATTGAGTAATTATATCCTTATGCCCCATAGGGATGACTATGTGTTATCATCTATGTACATGATAGAATGCGTGCCATAACCCTGAAAAGAGTATGGCTACAGGCCATGACTCCAAAAAATAATACCAGGCATTAGCTGTGTGATATAAGCCTGAAGAGAGTATATGCTACGGCTATAATTCTATAGTGAAGATGTTTATATACTCTGGCAAGCTAAGTGTAGTTTGATGCATGATGTCTTTGCCATATAATCTCGTACTGACCGTGAAGGTTGATGTTACTCTGCTTAGCATATCCTAGAAGGATAAATGTTATACATGTTTTATAATTCCTCATTAAATAAGTATCATGCTAACTTATCAATGTATAGCTGAAATGCTCAGAATAAGAATATTGCTCTAATCTATTTCGATATTGATCTATCTGTTGTTGAATATATAATTCCTCTACATAGTTTTATTCAATTAAACTACAATATTAATGTTTTGGCAGAGAGTTATATCTCTCTCTAGGGCAATTTACAATTGTATCACCCCTGTGGGATCCACATTTTTAGGTGGACGCGGATGATGAGGCAGGAATCCTTCAGTAGGTGAAGGACAACAACAATAGCAGTAGAAGAGAACGACATTGATTTTTCAGGTGGAAACACTGGTTGTCACATCTTGTATATATGTATAGAAAGTCCTATGTGTCGTCTTTGTACTCTCAGGTCCTCAGAGTAATAGTTAGTGCTTTGAGATTTTGGCTTAGTGCCTCAAGATTTTATACTGCCTGTGTTTAGTTTAATAGGGCAGTTGATGCTTGTAATTCTCAGAAAAAGATGATACAAGACATGTACTTGCAAACCAGTATGTAATTAAATTACTTCAGTTCTTTATGAAAGAGTTTTACTATGTGTGGACCTCTCTGTAAAATGGTTTTAATTTTTAGTGATTTTCAGTAATCCGTTGCTAACGAACGCTTCCGCTTAAGTAAATCATGTTTTGTGATATGTACGCCACAATTTTTGCATGAGGCTTTTCCTTCGTGATGATGGTAGGTTTTCCTTGTTTTTTCTACTATTTTAGCAGTGGGTTATCTCTATTTTGACCTTGGTTATTCTTGGGTTGAAGTTGGTCCTTTGTCTTGGTGGAGGCTTGACCCTTAATGGTCGTTATGCCTTGATTTTGACTTGAGTCATGACATTTCTTGGCATCTTGGTTTTGGGTCGAGAGAGCTAACCTTGTGGAGGCTGCGAGATTCTCATCCTTGATGATCATGACACCTACTTCCTAGAGGGTCAAGATACACCTAGTTTTTGTCGAGATGTTTCCTTCTTCCTTGGTTGGTCACAACATGGTTGGGTCTTGATGTCAGGATATGTTCTTGTCACGTGTCGACACGAGTCCTAGTTCTTGGGTCGCGGCATGCTCTACCTTGGGTGGTTGAATCCTAACTCTAGCTGAGTGTGACCTAGTTTCTTATGGGTTGAGACATGGTACACCCTTTGGTGGGTCGTAGACATGACATGAAGGAGGTTGGTCGCGGATGTGATAGCATGGGTGATGGTGGCTGCAACCCATGTGTGGTGTTGGTCGTGACATACATGAGTGATGGATAGTTGAGTCACATGCTTGAATACTTCAACAATGCACTTGTATGAATAATGAATGAACCATGTATGAGCGACATATAGTGCTATGTGGATGGTCATTTTCTTAATCCTAAAGATGATCCTCAACTCTAAAGCATTCCAAGAATGTAGGAGATGTTCCGCCTAGGTCTTATTGTTTATACATATACAAACCCTAATCTACTAAGTATGCATCCCTAATGTTAGTATTATATGTGTTTACATTCTCTCTCTTGTTTATAATCCCCTAACCATGCATGTGATAGGTATGCCTTGGCTTGTGTATGCTATGAAGTGATACAAGGTGGTTCTTATGCACATCGATGAGGCACAATGTGGTGCTAAATATGCATGGCTTAATGTGATAGGTACTATGCTCTAGTGATGACTTGATACCTATTGAGAGGTGATATCCTTAAATGATGTGATCAAGGGATTGATATCCCATGGCGATATGTGACTTTGGTTTTTTCCTTGTGAATGGCAGAGTAATGAGTATCATGTGGTGATCGTGTGATAAGTTTACACTGTGTACGTTTTATATCTTCTGAAGTTCCACCACACCGTTATTCATGTAGAGTTTATTTTAGTTTTATATGTGGTAATTTTTTTGATGCTAAAAGTCACACAATTGGCTAATCAAGTGAAACCTAATCATGTAATTTGACATGCACCATAGATCCATTCCATTGTCCATTTTATATGTTGGATTGGTGAAATGAGTTTAACTTGGAGTGCATATTTTTGAATATGTGGGGTGCATCTCGAGTATCTCAATACGTCCTTAATTACAGGTTGTGTGAGACGGCCATGCCTGAGCCTATCTACTTGTGATATGGAAGGCCATTCATGAGACACTCCTCCTTTTAAGAATAACCATGTGTGAGCTTGTTCTTTTAGCATCATTACATGTACCAAGGTGGGATAAGTGTTTATATATGGACGACCATGCATGAGTCGATCCTTTTGTGACTATATGTCACCTTTAGCGGTTGACTTTTATGTGTCTACAAGTGTTCTCTTGTGCTGACCAAGGGGTGTGGAGAGGTCGTGGATTCTGTCTCTTCCATTGACCTTGTATGGAACCGTCAGTCGCCCTCCACAGGTGGCAGTTGGATTTGGGTGGTACAAGTCAAATCCTCAGGGCATAATAAAAGATGTGATACTACCGTGTAGTATATCTACTTAGGGTGACATACGTCTCACATTGGTTGAGCCTTTGTCTTATCTTTTTACTGATTTCTTGAATTATAAGATGGTAAAAGAAGTCAACTATTATACATGTTCTTCATAGTCAAGTTCAGAGTATAACCTGATCCACTACTCAGTGCTAGTTTCCTAGTCTTGTTTAATCTATTTTATCTGTTATATACATATCATTTAGCTAAATCTGCCCATGGTACTAGTTTGTTGTTTTACCTTCTTATCTTACCTATTGATTCATCCCTATTTTGGGGCTTCATCTTGTGTCATATTGCATTTCAATCACATCTATACACGTTAGATTAAGTGTTATTTCCCCTAATATGCATATTTGTGTAAAATGCACTTATGGACATTATTTGCATGTTTTTTAGGTATTTGGACCACACTTGATGGAAGAGGAGAGAAGGAGTGATCCTAGGGTTTCTCTACCCTTGGAGAGGTGTAAAGTGTAATTCGAGGCTCCCTCATCCTACTCCTAGTGGAAAAAGCTCCATTGAAGAAAATATGTCCAGGAATGAACAAAGAATCAGGTCAAAGTGCTACAACAGAGACCATCATGGCTGTGGTACCTCAGAATGCTCGTGTTGGCTCATCCAAAGAAAACAAAGTCAGCTCAAGAATGTGTATAGATCACCACGGCCGTGCCACACAAAATGGATGTGGTGGACTGACCCAGAACGGTCATGCCACCTTGCACAATCATGTGAAAGCTAAAGTAGAATGACCATGGAGCCAAGAATGGACTGAGCAATCCGATCCACCACAGCTTTGGTGACCACCACGGTCATGCTACCCTAGCCCAACCACGGTCGTGTTGTCTCATGTATAATTTTGACCAAGTTTCTGTGATTTTTCCCCATTTTTCACCATGGTCATTCCACACCACCACGATCGTTCTCACCACTTCCCACCACGTCCATGGTGACCACCACGGTCATACTAATCATAAAAACCTAGCTACGTTTGCACTGTCATTATCTCATAACTGACTGAACCAGAATGAATTGGAAGCTTGCCATTGATGTTTATCAAATCAATCTTAATGTATCCCACCAATCATCCCATTATTGGCTCTCAGGGCATACAACCAACAAAATGATGGTGGCTATGCCTTTGGTGTGACATCTCTGACTTATAATGACTCAAGCCCACATGTGATGAAGATTCTTGGTGACATGGTGAGCTTCATTAAGAGCCAAGTGACAAATTTTCCTTGTCACCCAGTCAATTCTATTAAGTTCTATGGTGAAGAAAATAAGACACCTCATTCCTATAGAAAACCAGGAGCCATAAAGTCCAAGATATAGGTCAAGGTTTGAGGAAGAGATTCTCTCTAGTTTGAAGAGCTTTTATGACATACAAATGAATGTGACAAGGATTAAAGAGAGGATAGAGCAACTATATTCGATAATTTCTCTCTGAGAAGAAAAATTGTCTTCAAAAACATCTTGAGTTTCAATGAAGCAAGTGGACCAATTCCTTCTTCACAAGTCTTCTCTAATCCAGCTCCCATGCAAGTGCAGCCCATATACCACTTTCAAGGTCATCCACAACCTTACACTCCTCCCCCCCTCCATCACCACAAATTTCTCAACAATTCACTTTCTAACCTCAATTCTCCCCTCCACCTCAATTTCAACAACAAGTGCCACCTCCACCTCCTCCTCAGCCACAACATGCTCCCCCTCTCCACAATGATCAAGGTAGTGTTGTGACAGTTCTAAGGAGTAGGAAAACTCTTGAGCATCCCACAAGTCAAAGAAAGGTTGATAAAGCAAAGCAAAGGCAACCAAGTATTGATATTGTGTTTGAGATTGTCGAACATTATTTTGTGACACCGCCTGTTGATTTTGGGATACCATGTGCTCCACCTCATACTCCATTTGTAGATGCCACCATCCCTAGGATTCCATCTCACGTTGATGCAAGTAAGGCCAAAGCATGTGATCCACCATTCATTGAAGCATTAGATGATCTTGCGGACGTGAGGAGGAGACAAAAGCTCAATATTGACATTCTTGAGGTGTTTTGCTAAGTGAAGGTCAATATACCATTGTTGAATGCTATCAAGAAAATCCCATCATATGCCATGTTTCATAAGAACTTATGTACTATGAAGAGAAAGTCAATGGGAAGAATACCAAAAAGAGTGAAGTTGATTGAATAAGTGAGTTCTATCATCCAACATTCACTTCTTTGAAGAGGAAAGACCATTGAGGCCCACTCATATCTAGTTACATAGGGGGGCATCGCATAGACAGATCCTTACTTGATTTGTGGTCTAGTGTGAATTTGATGCCATATGACGTCTATGTGGATCTGGGATTGGGCAAGTTGAAGCTAGCACATTGCACTCTCCAATTGGCAGACTATACCATAAAAGTTCCTAGATGAAGAGTGGATGATGTTTTAGTAATGATAGACAAAGAAAAGGGTGCAACGTTCTCGACGGATTTCATTGTTCTTTATATGGAGTCAGAGGATAGGAAGATTCCCATTATCTTGGTAAGACCGTTCTTATCTACTGCTGATGTAGAGATACATGTGCATAGTGGCATAATGATAGTCTAATTCATGGACATGAAGATCAAGATCAACATGTACAAGACCCCAACCCGGTGATCCTAATATGGGAATATCAAACATGGATACTTCAAGAGTCTGGCTGGTCGTTTGAGAGAAGAAGGTCAGGATGGACGAATTAATGATTATTTTTGTGATCAAAGGGATGATGAACATAGATTGAGTGCAAATGAGAGATGCATTTATTGTAAGAATGGGCACATGAGGATGACAAATGGATGAATGATTGAAGAATCTCCAAGAAGCCCAGTTGAAGGCATGAAACTCAACGCTTGTGGGAGGAAAGCCACCTAGGTTTGGTAATTTTTCAGCCAACCTTCCATTTTTTATACTTTTGTTTTGTTTTTACACTTTTCCAAGAAAACACACACACACACTTTTAATAGTTTTTGTTTAGTTTTAAAATGTGCAGGGGAAAATAGATTGAAATGAAGAAAATTTAGATGAAATTTTGACAAGTAATCCCTGAAAAACCATTTTGGATCAAAGATTTGATGTTTTGATGAAATTCAAGTGTGGAAAAACTGCCACATCACTCACCACGACCGTCGTAACATGGAACGGTCATGGTGGTGCACTAAAATTCAATAGAGAAATCAAAGTGAATCAAAGAAAATTCAAGAATTGAAGAACAAACATAGCATGGCCGTACTATGTAGCACGGCCATGCTGCAGCCTAACCTGACACTTAAAACAACCATTTTGCAAATTGTATTTCACTTGCTCATTCATTTCTTCATGAATAGAATGACCACCTCAAAGCCCTAGCGGTCGTGCAGCACCTCAAACCTCCTCTCCAACCCTAGAATCACCACCAAATCACCCCAATCAATCTCCAATCAATCTCCAATCATTTGCACTACCTTAACCTACAAATTCCACTCATTTTCATCCACAAATTCTTCCATTTCTCTCCAATCTACCCCAACAGCCCCGTTCTTTAGAGAAACCCAAAAACCCCAAAATCTTCCACTAAAATCAGTCAAACATGAAGCAAATGGCAAAGAAAAATGTGTCTAAGACTAATGAGGTCATTTCCTACGGGCTCCTGCCTAAGAATGCATCATCTTCAACCATCATGTCCACCACCCCACCGTCTCCCTCGAGCTCTGCCAAAACTATGCATTTGACAGAAGACGAATTGGATGCTTTGATAGATCCAATTGTGGATGAGGCATCTCCGTAGCCATGGTGTGTACCTGCATAGCCCTCGCTATCCCGACCATTAGTTTTAGTAGCCCAATGTTCCATCATAGCAACTTAGTTGTCAGTTTTAGCAACACACCATTCGGTATCTTCGGGACTACAACTGTAGTCTCAACCCCAACCTTGAGCATGGACATAGTTACTCTTAGACGATGAGGGTGAGGTGATGCAGTATGCACTGCATCCAGATGCACCCCAACAACAGCCTGATAGAGAGCCTGAGGTTACTAGTAGTTAGGCGAAGAAGTCGAAGCACCTAGAGTGCTTAAAATGCAATGTGATTGCCACTCGTTATGCACATTGATCGATGATGGAGAGCATGGGTTTCTATTCCTATTTCAAGGGCGTAATGGAGTCAGTGGCCTTTTCAACATATTTGCGACACCACATGAGTCTTATTTGGAGCTAACACGTCATTTATTCACCAGTTTAGAGCAAATTTCTGATGATGGCGAGGATGCCATTAGAGAGGTGATTGGAGACAAGTGTTGGGTTGTTACTTCATAGATATTAAATAAGATGTTTACTCCCAATAGTGATATGGCAGCCCTATTCGATAAGGGAAAGATAGAGAACAATTGTCGTTGATCCTTCGGTCAACACTTTGACCCGTGTGCTAGATCGACGACAGAGGAGTGGCATGCTCCTAGGCACGTGCTCGAGAGAGGGAAAGGGGTGGGCAACCTGTGGCCATTGATCTTCGGCCTTGGTCAGCATTGACCTTGATCTGACGGTCGCAGGTCGTCGTCCAAGGAGCAGGAGCCCCACGCACGGGCACGGTGGTGCCGCGGCGGAGGTGTGGCCGGAGAAGAAAGGGATCATGGAGGCGGGACAGGGAGGTAGAGGCAAGGTGCCGACAAGAATCATGGGAGAAAACCGAAGTCGATGGTAGGGTTTTATTGGGTGGAAATGTGCTAGGGTTAGGGTTCCTGGAGTGGTGCAGATCACCAAGGGTGGCGGCGAGTTGTCCTTGGCTCCCAAGGTAAGATTTCGAGTATTTGAAGAGTGAGGAAGGTTCGAGAAAGTGAGGGGAACCTACAAACTGAGAAATCGGGCAAAACCAGAGACAATCGGGTAGTCGAGCGTAGGGTGTCTCGCCTACTCCATGGGCGGACCTTCCATTTTGGGCAGGAGCTGGAAGATGACCCCAGCACCATTGGATCTTGATCCAACAACTTCTGTGTCATCCCAGTGGGGCGGGTCTGACCTGGGGACGGGTCTAGTTTTCATCGAATCTGTCATTGGTTCAAGAGATAGAATCCCGGTTCAAGAATTAGAGCCGGGTTAGATTAGGGAGGCGCCCAAGCTGCTAAATGGGCAAGGCCCAGTAGGTATAAAAGGAGGAAAACAAGGGCTAAAAGGAGTAGACCTTAGGAAAATCATAAAAAATCGTAGGAAGATCCAAATGGTCTCAAATTTGGACCATAGCTTCATAACAGGGTCTAGAATAAATGTGCAAAATATCAAATCAAAATATGTACGTATGGTCAAGAATTTAATCAAAGGGTTCAAGGGTATAACAACACTAACATTTCATGCACATATGTGTATCATATTGACTCAAAATGTGAAATATTGACATCGGTGGACATTATAGAGTTATGAAGTGAAAGGAGGCATAAAAAGTGAGGATTTAAAAGTAACAAGAGTAATTATACAAAAAGGATAAAATCCACTTTGTCACAGTTATATTATTTTATTTTGTTTCTTTTGCTATCTAGATTAGATTTTACCTACTTTTCTTGCTTGCATGTTATGTACTTTACTTTCTGTCAAATTGTGGGTAATTTTTAAAGAATTTTCTCTTTTTATCATGCATTGCATATCATGTAGTTTTCCATACTTTTTTCATGTTTTAGCTAGATTTTTCTTGTTTTCTTCTTTATATGTTCAATAGTAAAGGCTTATATGTGATTGAAGGCAACTTGGCATCGTTTTGTCCAATCTTGCCCAAATTGATAAATTCTTTCCTAAAAGTGTGTTTTGACCCAATCTCTACTTATTTGATTGAAAATGGCGACCTTTGACAAATGCAAGTGAATTATCATGGTCTATTGCTAAATGGCCTCATTTTTTGCTTTTTACATGAGAATCACCACTCTTATGCTTGTGAACTGTTTGGTTGAATTGTGATTGAAGCAAGCTGCAAACACTTAGAGTTTTGTAGAATCTCATGATAAAAATGTGGTTTTAATATTCCTCATTCATGTAATGTGGTATTGTTTGATGAAATTGTTGGAGTAATTTTTATGCATTAGATCTCATGTTGATATCCACACTAGTAATCCATCTTTGAACTGAAATTTCATCCACCATCGTCTTACCACTCCACCTAATAAAAGGATGCCAAAGTACACATCAGTCGTGGCCACCTCCAAAAGTTTGGGGTGGCCACATCTATATCCCCCCACTTCACTCTCATCATCATGTGCCTTATCTACACCAAGGGAAAATAAAAAGAAAATAAATGCAAAAAGAAAATAAAAGATGCTCTTGTTTAAGAGCATCTAAATAAAGAAAAGATGAGTGTGTAAAATCATTAAAAATTTTTACCACAACACTTTCTTCCCTTTGCATCCCCATGGAGCTAGGAAATGTCAAATCTAACTCATTTTGCCCTTGTTCGAAGCCACATGGGTTATTTAGTGTGGATGTACATATGAGATTTAATGGATGAACATAAAATAGAAAAAAATAATCATTTTTAACCTTTGCTGCCTTGAAAAGGTTTACCCGGAGTGATATGACAACCATATTGATTGATTGTGTTTTTAGTGCTCTATATTTGAAGTTTTCAGGGTTAGTGCTCTAATTGTGATTGATTTGTGAAAGAGGAGAGTAGAGAGGTGGAATGCATGTAATTAATCATCTTTGAGCCCATCTAGTCAATATTCACCTATTGCATTGCATTTATCATTCCCTGATTGTGAAAAATTTTCAAAGAGATTGAGTTGGATCATACTTGAGGACAAGTATGCTTTAAGTTTAGGGTGGTGATTCATACCTAATTTAGGGCTTCATCTTGTGTCATATTGCAATTAAATCACATCTATACTTGTTATATTACATCTTATTTCCCCAAATATGCATGTTTGAGTAAAATGCACTAATGGACATTATTTGCATGTTTTTTAGGTATTTTGAACCACGCTTGATGGAAGAGAGAGATAAGGAGTGGTCCTAGGGTTTCTTTACGCTTAGAGAGGCTTAAAGTGAAGTTTGAGGCTCCCTCAACCTACCCCTAGTGGGCAAATATCCATTGAAGCAAAGATGTCCAAGAATGAACAAAGAATCAAGTCAAAGTGATGCAATAGAGACCACCACGGTTGTGGTATCTTAGCATGGTCGTGCTGGCTCATCCAAAGACAACAAAGTCAACTCAAGAAAGTGCATAGATCACCACGGCCGTGCCACACAGAATGGTCTTGGTGGACTGACCTAGAACGGTCATGCCACCTTGTACGACCATGTGACAGCTGAAGTAGAATGGTCGTGGAACCAAGAATGGGTTGAGGAATTTGAGCCACCATGGTGTGGTGACCACCATGACCATGCTACCCTAGCCCCTCCACGGCTGTGGTCACCACCACAGTTGTGTGTCTCATGTACATTTTTTATCAAGTTCCTGTGATTTTTTCCCCATTTCTCACCATGGTCGTTCCACACCACCACGACGATTCTCACCCCTTCTCACCACGGCCGTGGTGACCACCACAGTTGTGCTACTCACAAAAACCTTGCTATTTTGGAATGCATTTCCCACTTTACCCCTACTTGACCTATTGCTTCCCCCACACCTTTATTTACTTAGGTGGAGGCTAGAGCATGAGACTAGCTACCTACTACCACCTCCTAGCTCCCCATTTTCACATTCCACCCATTCCACTCAATTTCCACCTCCATTTCACCATTTCCACCACCCAAACCCTAGTTTCCTAGTGTTTTGACCCTATTCCACCATCATCCCATGCCCTTGCACCTTAGAGGAGAGAGGAGGATGTCCTATAACAGCTGAAGTGGAGGATTTCTCCATCTACACCAAGCTCCATGGCTTCTTCTACTTCATTCCTCTTTCTTTTTGTATTTTACATTGTTGTGAGTAGCTAGGCACTTCGGGTGGGCTGTTTGGGGCAAAATATGTTACTTTGATACCATGTTGGGGAAAATAATATGTGTACATTGTAATTTCTTTTATTTATGATTATGTTCTATTTTGATCTCACTCTTCATGTATTGATTGTTGGTTTTTTCTTGAAATCACCTAGGGATTTAGGGAAGTATGAATTTTGGGATTTGCTCCTAGGTCCAATTCATGGATCCCTAACTGGATACCCATCCTCCTACATACTAATCATTTCTACTAACCCTAGTTGAGAGATATGAGTAGCTATTTTAGATGAATTTAGTGTTCTTAGCATGGAGCTTTCTCAAGGATAGAATGTGGCTGAATTGAGGCCTAAAACCTCACTTCCACTCCCATTACTACCCTCAACCCCTAATCACCCTAAGATCATCTAACCTAGAAACCTAGGATTGAATATACTCTAATTTAATTGCACCTAAACCCTAACCCAACTGAGCCTCGCAAGGGTAGTAGGGTGTGTTAGGGAGTAGTTCCCCTATACACAACCTAGCATTGCCATGGCCAGTTAGTAGTTTAGGATAATTCATTAGAGTCTAACATGTTATTTGGTGTGGTAATCTAAATGAAATCATAATGCTCACATGTCACCCCCAACCTAATTGACAAGTGCATACCCCAAGAATCCCACGTTTCCCTTTATTACATTAAAACCTTAATTGTATTCTTGCTTAGATAGTGTTAGCTTAGTTTGCTCTTTTCTTGCTTAGTTTGCTTCTTGCCTTGTTCTTTCTTTGTTCTCACTAGTTTAGTTCTTTACTTGCACTTTTGCCCTATTTGCTAGTTTAGTGTAGTGTAGACCTTTTCTTGCCCACCTTACTGTAGGTTGTTCTTTTCTTGCTTGTCTTGTATTTCCTTGCTCATTAGAATTAACTGTCTAGGGTTAATTTAGGTTTTATTCCTGTTTTCTTTCCTTCATTTTCTTGCTTTCTCATCTCTAGTGTAATCAAAAAATCAACCTTTAAACCCTTAACCCTAGACTCTGCAGTAGGAACCTAGACCAAAAACTAGCCTAGCTCTAGTATCCCCTTTTCTCCACGTGGATCGACCTTGTACTTGTCTCCCTCCTATACTCATAAATGACACCGTGCGCTTGCGGGTGTAGTGTTTTGGTGTATGTGAGTATGTTCGTGTAGGTCCTTATAAATTTTTAAATTTATCCATTGTGTGTTTCTGTTTACTGGGTTGTTTCTATTCAAACTCCAATTGAGTAGTGTGTAACACCATTGGCAGAGACACACCACCTATGCTTTAATAGTGTTGGTGGAGAGTTATATCTCTCGTTGGGATGTTTGGTCTCACCATGTGGGTTTCTACTTCTTTTATGTGACTATGAACGAAGAGGTAGATGTCGTGGAGCTGATGAAGAGCATAAACAAGAGCAGTAGCTGATAAGGTTGGACATGCTGCTAGTCTTTTGGTGTTAGAGTCCTAGAGTCTTCCCTGTACACTCCGGTTGTTGGGGTGTTTTTATTTTGAGATGATTTGTATTTATGTGATCGATACGAGTCTTTGGCTTTTGTGCCATGGTTGTATAGTCATGATAGATGTACATGTATATATGTGGAACTAGTATCTTGTTTGACAAGGGTATGACATGATGTTGATCTGCAGTGATGTAAGAACCACGTGATATGTAATTCCCTCCATGTGACAGGCTTGTGGACTCATTTGCAATGGGTTTTTGGCTTATGATGCTTTAATGAAATCAGTTTCATTTCATGTGTTTTCAAGAGATCTATTTTGCTTAATTGTTGTTTTGCTTTTAGTTTTGAGTAATCTTGTTTGTGGTGTGTCGTGGCATTACAATTATCTAATCAACACCCATAGTTGGTTCACTTGGTACACCTTGGAAACCCATTAGATTATAGTTCAAAACCCATCATATCATGGGTATCACACTCAATCATTGGAGCATGTTTCTCAAGCACAATCCATAATCGTGAACTTCCCTTGAAGCCATCAGATTAAAGGTAGACATAACCCTTGAATCATACATATTGGAGCATGAAATCTTTAGGTCTAGTGAGGCCACCAAATCCAAGACCAAGACCATTTATTCTTTAATGGTATTAGTAAGAGATATTAGTTTATCAGCTAAGTGGAACCATCATTTTATTAGTATACATAGGTGAATCATCAGTTCTTTACTTATACGGAAAAACCATCAAATAATTTTTATACTTAGTCCAAATGTTCAAAGTCTTATACTTAACCTACCATTGGTTCATTGAGGTACCTAACCAAGAAAGGACAATCAGATATTTATTATACTTAATTGAGAGAACCATCATACCCTTTGCAGACTTGGTCAAAGATCAATTCATGCATCTAGTAATCCATAGGTTCATACAAGTACATACCAATAGTAGGATCATCAGATTATTTTAGTACTTAGTTAAAAGCTTACCCATCAGATTGTAAGTAGGAAAGACCATCAAATCATTCTAGTGACTTTACCAAAAATCAATTTCTATCTATTGTACCCATCAGTTTACAAGAGGGTACATAGAAGACCATTAGTTTTCACTTAACCCAATATTCCTACAAGTGGAATCACTGTTTCATTACTTGGGTAAGGTCAATAGTCTTCACACTAAATAGAGCCATCATTTTTTATCTAACCTAGGACGATCATATTAGGTGATAGGAATTCACCATGGTTTCTTTACTTGGTGAAATCAACAAGTCACACACTAAACAAACCATTGGTTCCTTCACTATGATAGAAATTAGATCTATTTCTCTTAGACAATACCATCATTTCTTCTTCTTCACGGCCAAAAATTGTTATCTATGAAAGTAGAGAGTATGTACATATGATAAAGAGCTAGTTAAAATCATACAAACTACTTTGCACATATGAAAAACAACTTATAAAGATCACATTTCCATTATATCAACTATGTTGATCTATATGAAACAAGTTAAGAGAAAGCTAGAAAATGAGATGAAGGTTATATGACTCACCTCTAGATAGGTGATGAAGTTAGAAAAGCAACATAGCTCAAAGAAAGAAGATGAAACCCTAACTTGCATGGCCAAGCTCCAAAACAACTTCTTTCCTCAAGATCAAGGTGAAACTAGAGCATCAGGAGAAGAAAAGAAGATCTTTAACCACATATGCATAACCTTCCATAAAGAGAAACTAGGGCGTCGTCCATGGAAGAAGGAAGTATAGATAGAACAACAAGAAATAAGGTAGAAAGGAAGAACTTACTCCGCTAGGTCAAGAGCTAGGTTAAGAAGCTTCAAAACCCCAAGGTTTCTTGATCAAAACCTTAAAGAAACTTGCATGCAAGCTCCACCAATGCTCCACACGTCAAGAGCTTTCATTTTCCTCCACCAAGAATCTAGGGAACAATATTCTCTAGTACACGAGTATGAGGGAGTTGTAAAAAGTTCACTTGTGATGGAAGGAAGGAGTATATATGCTTTTTACAGAGAGAATGTGGGTTAAGGTATCAAATCATGTATGTCATGTCTCAAAAGGTAGAAATAAGTCCTTATCCATGCATGTAGATAAGTCATCAAATCTTGATATAGGTTTTCCATTGGTTGTTTCCTTAGAGAACTCATCAAGGTAGGTCATGAGTGGACCCATTGATTTTTTTTCACTATATTTAGCCATTTTCCCAAAATTGACCATTCATCAGATCGTTTACTTCTACTAGTGCATCCATTGTATCTATGGCATCAAGGACAAGTCATAGGATCCTTAACTATAAGGATAACCCTTCAAATCTTTCCTCCACTAGGTGATACCATCGAATCTTCACATACTTACAAAAATCATCAACATACATAGGTGAAAACCCGAGATCTCCAACCTATCAAGGAAAGATCAACAAATACATGGTACATCAAGATATCCATAGGTCCAACTATATCAAATTTATGAATATTACTATAATGAATAACAAGTGTGTATGAAAATTACAAATAAAACCCTAGAATTTAGTAGATTTCATAAAAGCCCTTATAAGTGCATAAATTACTAAACTTTATCAAACAATGTCCAAATTCGACCAAACTTGAAACATAGCTTCATTTCATAATATCAAATCATGGATTAGAGTTTGTTAAGTACCCAATTAGATTAAGTAATCATATTTACCAATTAAGTAGGGTCAAGGGTCTTACAACCATAAACTCGTAATAGGGACTTTGTTCCCGAAGTCATTAAATGAGCAAGAAAAAATACTTCTTACACATTTCATCCTCTAATTCCCGTGTGGATTCATCCACACCACGGTCATGCCACAAAACTTTTTCTAAGGATATTTACTTCTTCCTTAGCTTTTGCACTCTCTTATCAAGATCAAAATATGACCCTCAACGTAAGAAACATCCTCCTCTAACTCAACCCCCGCTAGTTGTATCGTCTGGTCTGTGTCGGGGTGACACTTCCTCAGTATGGAAACCTGGAAGACATTATGCAACTTGTACAATTTTGGTGGTAACTCCAACTTGTATTCCACCTTTCCAACTCATGCCAATATAGGGTATGGTCCCACAAACCTCGAAGACAAATTACCCTTTGTACCAAACCTCAACACACCTTTCCAAGGAGAAAACTTGAGATACACGTGGTTCACCAACTTGGAACTCTAGAAATCTATCGCGGTTATTAGCGTACAACTTTTATCTGTCTTGAGATACCATCAAATATTGTTGAGTCACTTTGATTTTCTTATAATTCTATTGTATAAATCATGACCCAAAATTTGATACTCACCTTCCTCATACCAACAAAGGGGTGACCAACAACGTCTCTTATACAAGTCTTATATGGTTCCATATCTATACTTTTCTGATAGTTGTTGTTGTATGCAAACTCAGTCAAACTAAGATGGATATCCCAACTACTAAGAAATTGTAGAACACGTTCATTTAAAAGATCCACCAACATTTGGATAGTCCTAACAGACTGATCATTTGTCTATGAGTGGAAAGTTGTGTTGAACCTCAGTTGTGTTCCCAAAGATGTATGAAGACTTTTCCAAACTATTCTTGTGAATTGAGTACCTTTATCAGATACTATGGTAACTAGAATACCATGTAGACGAACTATCTCATCAACATAAATTTGTGCCAACTTTTCTACTATATAAATTGTCTTGACTAGAAGAAAGTGAGCTGACTTTGTCAACCTTTTAACTATCATTCAAATGGAATCATGACACTTTAATGTCCTTGGAAGACCAACCACAAAGTCCATTGTTATGTAATTCTGTTTCCATGTGGTATCGGTAAAGGTTGCAATGTCCCTATAGGCTTCTGATGTTCTACCTTGACTTGTTGACAATCTAAACATTTAGCAACAAACTATGCCACATCACACTTCAGTCTTGGCCACTAGTACAAATATTTTAGGTAATGGTACATCATTTTACTTCCGAGATGCATCATGTACATTGAGGAATGAGCCTCCTCAACTAACATCTCCCTCAGGCCATCAACATTTGAAACCACTATCATTTTGTGAAAGCATACTATCCCATCATCTAACTCATGGAACCCATCATGCTTCACACTACCAAACAATGATCTCATACTCTATATCATAGTATCACCCTTTTTTGAATCTCTAATATGTTGTATCAATGTTGCATGGACCTACAATTGTGAAAATAATCTTGCCAAAAAAGATACTTTCAATTGTATATTTAGCTGCTGCAAAGATACTAGGATATCCCATATGTGAAACACCATCAACTGAAATTGTGATTTATCTACAAATGATGCTGAAGATAACTTCCTACTTAGGGCATCAGCCACCACATTTGCCTATCTTGGACGGTAGTCTATCATGCAGTCATAATCTTTGGTCAGCGCCATCCATCTTCTTTGCCTCATGTTCATCTACTGCTTTGAGAGATATATTGTAGGTTTGTGTGATCTATGAAGATTTGACACTTCTCTCCATATATATTGTGCCTCCAAATCTTCAAGTCAAGATCCACAACTTCCAACTCTAGTGTAACACCCCCTTTATGCATACATTTATCAATAGAAGGAACTCCCATGTTGTCCATAAAATGGGGCACTTTTGCTCAATGGGATGTCACAATAATAATAAACATTGCAAATAAACTAAACAATCAACATCCATTAATATTAAACTTGATTCATACATTGTTCACAATTAATTTCATGAATTGAAGCTAACTAAGATATATATGATTAAACATTATTTATACATGAATTTATCTATAACATTAGGATCTTCTTTTGTAGAGGGCACCCCACCATGTATGTCTTTCGGAAACATTGATCTATACCCTAAGTTGTCCTTCATATGGCTCTATCATGGAAATTTTTTTGTACCTACGAGCATCACACCCCCAACCATGCCTGCAAAAAAAAACCACGTTAGAGTAGGAGGAATTGAGTATTGTTAGAATAACATAATGATTTCACAATAAGGAAAACCATGAAACTAATTGAACAACAAATTTAAATTCCCATAACTTAATCTTGGTGGTTTATTATAGTTTCGTCAAAACTTATTCATCAATGGTGCTCATAACGCTCGTGGGCTCATCATTAACATGATGAGGACGTAATAATTCAACTCATTATGTGATTCATAATTAACTTAACATAATTAAATTTACTTGGATTTCCCATAAACAAGACATAAATCTTGAAATAAAACTTGAGATCATAAGAATTACATAATAGAACTGATGTAAGAAATGTTCAAATTGAAGTACATGACTCAAATATAGTTTAACTTGATTATCATAATAATCATAAAGTGATGAAAACCAATACTAAATACTCAAAGTGAAATGAACCACTTACCCAGTCCAGTAGGAACAATGACTCCTAGATTTCTGATCTCAAATCCTTTATTTGTCCCATAAATATAATCCCAAACCCTAATTATTATCATAAACCTTACTCATGTTAAGTCTTGAAATCCGAGAAGGCATAGTCAAAATCATAACTCCTAACCTAGCCCACTGTCTAGATCTTGAAAATTTGATAAAGTTTCATACATGACTTGCCTCCATAGGACTATCCAATCAAAAGATATGAATTTTGGTGTATCGGCTAATTAGAACACAAGAAACCATAGGTGTGACATTATTCAGATGAAACTGCGGGTAACATGAATAATAAATGAGATTAGCAAGAAACCCATGACATGTATCACATAGAATCAATTATGCAAGGGTAAATTTGTCCAAAGCTTGTGGTGTGGGTGTTATCATACATTGAAACAAAATACCCATATAGCTCATGTGGGTCTGACATAAATATGATATGATTGATGGAAAAATAAAAAAACAACCACCAAGGATCTTTGTTCTCAGATGAGAAGAAAAGAACAGGGGACATGCCACAAAACATTACTTCAATCGTAATCTTACTATGGATACAAACCTATTCATTCCTCGGTAATGGCTTCCCTAAGTCAAGACATCTTCAAAGACACCAGACACAGGTCCTCTTGTGGTTTCTATAGCTGTAGGGCATCTTCTCGTCATGCCTGACCACAAGTTTGGTTGACCCTATGCAAACATTAAATCAAATACTAAACACAAACTCTAAACCCTACAACAACTCTGCCAGAGCCTGTTGGGTTTTACGGGAGACAGAGAAGGCAGCGGAAACAAAAATTTTATTCTCCCAAACCCAGAATGAAGGAATCGCATCAACGTCTATAAAATAGGAAGGATGGTTTGTAGAGGCATACCTTGTCCCGAGGCTTGCTCGGCGACATTACCTCACGGCTTGCGTGATCTTCACCTCCGGTCTTGGATGAAGTCTGTGCAACTCCTGGTCTCACCGAGACTGTCATCTCCTGGTCTCACCGGGACTATCGGGATTGACAGCTGTCCTCTGAGCGACAGAAGTCTCCCGCCTCTGAAGTAGTCCACACAGACCACCTGGAACTCCGATCTCCTTGTCCCACACGGAATCGGAAGGAGTCGCACCCTCCTGTCAGCGTACTAGTCACTGACACACTCTCCTGGCACCAGTCACTTTCTGTAGTTGTCTTTCCCTTGTTGTGCCTCCTTTATCAGGTAGCACTTGCTTGGGGTCTCTCTCGGTTATCAAAACCAGAGAGAACGACAACTTTGTAGAGCAACTGGTGCACTAAGTTGTGCTTTGAGAAGCCCCCAATACCCCTATATATATAGGAGGGTCATGGGATAGGGTTCTCTACCACGGGCAATGTGGGATTAAAGTAGGAGTATAAGGGATCAAGATTTTCACAAAACAACCAACTCCGCCACCTGAACCAATCGTTTCATGCATGAAATGGTCAGTTGGGGAGTTTAGTCAATTGGTTCACATCCCAACTGCTCAGTTGGGGCACCTGAACCGATTGGTACACTTCTGAGTCGATCGGTTCATGGTCCTGATCCAACTCAAATTGACTTTCAAATTTGTTTCTGATTAATCAAATATTAATCCTTGTCCAAATCGAATTTGTACAAGTGAAACAAATTGTATTTGCAAAATAGTCTTCTGACTTTCCAAATGATCTCGGCTAGACCAGTTGAGCCAATCGGTTCAACCCTTGAACCGGTCGTCTCAACTTGTTTTGAGCCAATCAGTTTATCACATGAGTTGATCGGTTCAACTCTTAAGCCGATCGGTTGGAGCAGCAGACTGTGCAAATCAGTCAATTGCAATTTCAATCAATATGATACTCTAATCAATCGATCCAACACCTTTAATACTATGATATTGATCTATCAATTGATTGAGTGTTTAATTGAACTACCAAACTCCTTTATTAATCAATCTAAACATCGTTTGTGGATAAACTCCTCTTCCAGGTTAAATCCTATGTGTGTAACCTTGTAGGTCCATTTCACGTTGGCAGTGAAAGTCCATAACACTTATGACTTCAGAAGCAAAGAGTGGTTCCTAGTCGCACATCAGTGCTACCCAAGTGAAATAGAAAGTTGGAGAACAACTTTCAATCCTACAATCCATGAAAGGTGTTACAGCAAATGTATAATTCCTTTGTCACTGATATCCCGAATGAACACAAGGCATGGAACAATCATCCTATCAACGTTCATTCACTTTCTTGATCTCAAAGTAGACTGGAGGAGATATGTATGACATCAGTATCACATACTGATTCCTACATGCATGCGCACGCCTATCTCAATCCTACTCATCAAGTGGCCATGGATATCAAACTCCCTTAGGATGGACAAATCCCATATCTAACACTCACCCCTCAAAAGCCCCATGTGTCAAAGCCACCCAATCATCACCTTTATAACAACCCATGTTTCAAGACTGTGTTTGTGATGTCAAAGTGTACCCAATGACATGTGTTGAGTGTAGTGATTTCAGGTCAAAGAATCACACTCACCACCATCACTGTGACAATTGAATGTGACTACCATGTCATGGTTCCATGTGTCAAACTCACGGTGGGTCTTTCCGGTACACTTGTTCTCTAACAAGTACCTATGTGTTTGGTTTGATATCTCCATATCATGACTAATGAGATTATGTCATCAACCAACACTACAATCTAGTCGTGTTTCGTTGTTGTCTATCTACCTTCCACAATGACATCCGACTAGGGACATAATAAGATTGTACAAACTCTTAGCATCTGTATGATCTCATCGTTCATGTCCTGAACCTAAAAGCATACGTCATTGGGTACTGTCATTTTCTAGACATTCAATCTGTTCTATCATTATCTCATATGATTGAACCAGAAAGAATTGGAAGCTTGCCTTTGATCTTTATCAAATCAATCTTAATGTATCCCACCAATCATCCCATGATTGGCTCTCAGGCCATACATACCAACAGACTCCCACTTGCACTACGAGCCAATCACCCTTGAATCATATTCATAGTGATCTACAAACATGTCCCACATGTTACTGTGCTCTAGTACTAACATAGTGAGTTATGGAAACACCTTGCCAAAGTCGGTATTAACTTCATTTCTCTCATCTCTTCGTTGTATGTCATATGTATGAGATGGAGTTTCTGTAATATGTGATCTACTATTCCTTTTCTACCCTTTAGCCGCATTGCATGACCAAGCACTCCTTACATGTCATCAATGACCAGAATATCTATAAGTTCATCTTATGAACTTCCAGATCCATATAGTATCCACTAATGTTCTCTAACACATGGATACTCGACTTTTCCCTTTTAAACGGCTTTCTTGGAACGTTTCCAAGTATCAACAAACATTCACTTTTATATATCATATATATTGCGATTAATTTTCTATCCTTTTCGGAAGTTTGCATCAGTGTAACTCTTTACAGTGAAACCTTCCTTATTTCCATAGAACTAGTACTTCTCAAGTGCTTATCAAGTTCTTATGTTATTCCAATAACCCTAACTAGAACTAGACAAACATCCACTCATCATGTCCCACATACGAGTTATCAGGATGAGCATATCATATTGTCATGTCCTACATACAAGACGATGAATTCATTTTGTTCTTTCCATGTCCATACATGCAAGATGACGGGATGTTTACATACATGATAGATCCATATCTATTCTTAGTGTTCCCATTCTTCATAAGAATTGGACACTTGGCATTGGGATACTAACTCCATATAACATGGACAAGTTTTCTCTCACTGAATCTGTGCACACTAAACCCTTCAGTGTAGATTGCCAATGTATTCTCTCTCTTTTCAGGTCAAGAGGTTTTCGAGAACTATCAATAGATCTCTATTCCTATCACATAGGAAACATCTCTATCTTCCTTAAAGATAATTTCCACTTTGGATTTCCATTCTAGAACATTTCCATTTCACATCAACATGTGGAATGTGAATATGCTCCCACTAAATCACAGATCTCATCTTTATCTTTGACATATCAGTCAAACCCTTTGACTATATCATCAAAGTAAAGATCCAGCTCTGAGTTGCTTTCACTTAATCAATCACAATGATTAGTCCATTGTAACTTATAGACTTCATTTGCATTAATGGATTCATAAACCTTATAGGTTGTATCACATACACATCCTTGTTTTATTCCTCATAGGAATGCGGTTTTAGTATCTGAATGCCAAATTTCTTAGTCATTAAGTTGCAAGCATCGTCCTTCTCAAAATGGTATCCATGTGTCTTAACGCTTAAGACTCATTCGCACTTATGGATTTCATCCCATTGGGTGCGACCATCAAGGTCATACCTTATGGTTCACATGGAAGTCAGTTAGGATGTAATGGTCATAAACCATAACTCAAAATCTGGTCCCTCAATATTCATTTAGATTGTTGACTCATCATATGACCAACTCATCATATAGATATTTGAGGTATATCTGTTAAGGAATTTGAGAACTCACAACACTTTGTGATTCTTAATATCCTTTATTAGTGTAAGGTATTCTTTATTTAAGAAGAACTTAGTTATTTGATAATCATCTTCTATATCCTTAGAGTATGACTCCTTTTGACATCACCATGCCTTAATGATGAGTTCATTATGATATAATATCATAATCACTCATAAGGATCTCAAACATTTGGTCCAAATATTTCATTCATTGATCTCATCAAGAATTAACATTTTACCAAATTCGTACCTCATCTTGAACACTTCAAGATATTCATATTGGTATTTCTCTAAACACCATTTGAAGTACTAGCATTAACTCCAATAGTTATATAAATACATCACATGTATTATACCTAATAGGATAATCCTTCTTCCATTACCTTTAGTGAAGATTGATCAATCATGTCCAAGAGATTCATGTCTCTTACTGGTTCTCTAACCAAAAGAGTCTAGATTTATCCATCATATGGAAACTAGAAATGAATTTCTCATTATTTATGATAATTTGATTGTTTGAGTTATCAATAACTTTTAGGTATCATTTTATCTTATGCATACTATGAACCACAAGATAAACAAGGCATTGCCATAAAGATCATATCTTTGAGATTGAAACACCAACTTTATTAATTGTTATCATTGTCATACAATATGCAAAAATAATGTGTTTCTATCCATTAGCATATATGAAATAACAGTTCATAACTCTATTACGTGCCTTCAAGGCTGAAAATAAACTAAAGTACTCCTATTTATGGAGGCAACTTTTGCCTCATTTATTGAGTGCTTTACATTTTATATCTTGGTATCATATACCTCAAAAATTTTACAAGTTTATTTCATGACACCATCAGGTGGAGACATATGTTGCCTCCTTATTCTTTAGTTCTTCCAGATAGAGTGTAAAATTCCTTTTCCAATGTCCTGGCTTTTGTCAATGGTGGCAATTGCCTCTCTTGGTCATGCCTCTTTTGGCTTTGAGAGCTGAAGACGCCTTGGGCTGCTGGCTAGCATCAGAACCTTTCTTACCCTTGCCCTTGCCCTTGCGCTTGGACTTGCCTTTCTTGTCACTGATCATCATCATAGACTTAGGCATGTCCTTCTTCATCTGTGTCTCGTCTGTCCTCAGCATGCCCAACAACTCTATCAACAGTTTGTCAAAGTTGTTCATGTTGTAGTTCATCACAAACTGACTGTAGGATTATGGAAACGATTGCAGTATCACGCCAGTAGCCAACTCTTGCCTTAGAGGAAATCCCAGTCTCATCAGGCTCTCCACATACTCAATCATCTTGAGTGTGTGAGGACCAACTGGATCTCCTTTTGTCATGACACACTTGAACAGTGCCCTGGAGACATCATATCTCTCTTGTCGTGCTTGATCTTCATACATGTTCTTGAGATGTTGAATCATCTCAATGACACCCATGTTCTGATGTTGTCTCTACAACTCGTGGTTCATGGAGCACAACATCAAGCACTTTGCATCAATGGCATCATCAGAATTCTTCTTATAAGCATCCCTTTTTGCCTTTGGTGCGGTAGGAACAGGTTCCTCTGGAACTGGAGTATCCAGGATATAGAGTTTTCACTCTTGAGTGAGAACAATTCTCAATGTCCTAAACCAGTCATGGAAGTTAGTCCCATTCAGCTTGTCCTTCTCAAGGACCGATCGCAATGAAAAGTGATTGTTTTTTGTTGTCATTTGTACTACAAAAGGAAATATATGCAATTTAGTCCAAAACTCAATTTTGACTTATTTGATTGATTTGAAAAGTTTACGATATAATTAGGACTTTAATTAATTATCGCTCCCACTATTTTGTTCAAATTGATAGCCCTCACCATCAATTTGGAAGATCGCAGCGTACAATCTTCTAGTGGGTCAAGATCCTGAAATCCTCTGAGTCATAGACCAGCTAGGGCTGTCACCCACAACTTAGATCTTCCAAGTAGGCAACTTTTACCAATTGCATCATATGCAACTCTTGAAAGATGTCATATGCAACTCCTTGCCATGATCACCTCCATGCCTCAAGGTGCTAGATCCTATCTAGGTCACCTTGTTAAGTCTGACCCATAGCCAACACGATGAATATGCACCATGCTAGGGCAGACCCACATATCCATCCTTCACGCTTCCACGAGATAGACGGTGCACCACTCTAGGGCGTGCCCACACTTGGCTGATCAAGATTTTCATGTGTGTCGCATTTGGAAGGCATATAAAACATTAACATTTAATGAGGGATTTGGTTTTATAGGTACATATACATATCCAATCACCATAATATATAGTATGTATCATATACATGCTATATCCCACATAAAACATGTGAAATGATAAAAGCGATGATTATGGCCATCCTAATGTGATTCCTCGAGCCCAGAGGAATCATGGTGATCTAGATCTACATCACATGCAACCTATCCATGATGAAGTGCTATAGCCACCCGAGTTGATCAACTCATCACATGAATGGCCTACTAGCCCTGGTCGGTCGTTTGGGTGCCACCAGCCGATCGATTGGCTCCTCGAACCGATCAGTTCTCATGGTCGTCGTGCATCTCTTCATGGCCTCGTCCCGATCATCTTGCTCCTCGAACCAGTCGTCTGGGTTGCCAACTGATCGGTTCACTCCTTGAACCGATCATCTCAGTTTTCCTCAGGTTGTCCGTCGTTCTTTGACATAATAGGAAATAAAAGATCGATGATATTTTACATTTGAATAGGGAAACCCCGAGTTACATTCGGGGGGAGAAAAGGTAGGAAAGAAATATCGAGTTATCTTGAGTTACATCAGGAATAAGAGATAGTTAATTATTCTAAAACATTAACAAGTTTTGAATTTTTTTTTAAACACAATAATGGAATATTAAGATAGAAACAAATAGGTATGGGTGAAAAGTGGAACACATAGCACCCACCCTCCACCCCCCAAACTTAGTAACAGTCTGAGTGGAGGGGAAAATCATGATGGTTGGACCACAATATGTGGTTCCATTTCCTATCAAAAACACTTCCTCCGTTTGAAATCTAAAAAGAAATTTGTAGACTGCAAGTTTGCATCTTGTGATGCATTATCAAATTGACTAGAAATATCTAATCTAAAACTGAAAGAAAAACCAAGGTAACGATTGGGTTGCATCCGAAGAGGCGCAAGTGTTTTACGTCATTGCATTGACACAATGATTTCAACTATCCAGTTCTCCAAGTTTTGAAAGAATGATAGGTACTTCAATATTCGTTCTTTTAATGCTCACACGAGGAGGGTGAGATGAATAGATGACCTCCTGACTTAATTAAAAAAAAAAAGGTACTTCAATATTCATGATTGTTGTTGTAAAATATCTCTTCAAGTGTTGGCCAATATCCACAAACACTCTAGACTTATGACTCCACATGATAAAGGCACCATGTGAGTAAATATTCTTTATGATGTATGGCCCAGACCAGTGTGATCGACATTTACATTGAAAAGTCTAAGTCTTGAGTTGAAAAGAATAAATTGATATGTAAGTTTTCTGTATTATCTCTTTAGATGGCCATCATGCCATATCCTAGTTTGCACTTTGTAAATTCATGTGTTTTCATATGTTGTCAGTCTAAGTTCCTCAAGCTCTTGTAACTGTAATAGTATGTTCTATCTAGCTTTCTACAAATCAAATTTTAGTTGCTTGATAGACCACTAGGGTTTATGTTTCATCTTGATAGGGAGTTGACATGGCTTTCCATGCATCAATCTAAAGAATACAGTGCCAAGAGGTATCTTGAGTGTTGTTATGTAAGCCCATTGAGTGTCATTGATTTGTTGGACGAATCATTCATACAACAATAAATACTAATTAGATACCTCCACTTGCCCCTAGTTTGCAGACGGTATGGATATTTGACTTTGTGATACATGTCATATTTCCCCGATAGAGTTCTAAAATTCTTTCTTGAAAATGTGAACCTCGAACATAAGTGATAGTGCAAGTGACTCCAAAACATGGAAAGATAACATTTGTGAATGGCTTGATAACAATTTTGAATCATTTTCCACTGTGATTATGGATTCCTCCAATTTAGGGACATATCCTACCTCCAACAGGATGTAATAGAAGACTTATTAAGAAGGGAATGAGCCATTGTGGTCTAGACCCCATACATCAAAGATTTACACTTCATATCAAAGCTTCAAAGTCATATCATCTCTCTTGGTAATTTTCCCATATCTTTGGAATTTTTCCCAAGACATGAACTTGCAAGTATCCTTGAGTATTGTTGGCTAGAAGAATACATATAAGAATTCCATGACAGTCTTATTAGAACTCATATGGCCTATGGTGAGACCTAAATGGCATTGCTCTAGAATTAATGTGGCTTCCTCCTTAGGTGTGAACTGTCGATAGAATCCATCAACACATAGTTTGAAAAAATATTGCTCGTTCCAATAATAATGTTTGATATCGTGGATGAATTTTGTTCTTATGTTACAAATGCACTCTGGTAAATAATACTTGTGTCAAGATAATTAACAAAATTGGCATACCAAGGAAAAGAGGCTGAGGACTTCATGATATGTTCATCTCGTAGAGAGTCATTGAAAGTGGTAATGGTTGAAACATGAATATGAATGTGAGTAAAGTCATACATTATGATTACCCTTCTTGTGTCATATCTCTAGAACAAACTCTTATATGAAAAGTGTCCAGCTAATAAATCTCAATTTTACATCCTTTTTTCCCAATAGATATCTTGTTGTAGTGTGATAAGTATAAAAAATAACTTTTCAATCCACATGATAAGACATGAACTTATCAAAAGCATACACAAAAGCCAAGAATTCCTTCACTTTAGTTGAATGATTTCTCTACAATTCATCTAAATTCTTCTAAGGATAATAGAGAGCATGTTGTGTTTTGTCTATATCTTAACCCAAGATGCTTCCCTACAACATAATCAACGGTGTCACATAATATCAAACAATTGAGATCAGTCTCATGACTGAATAATTGGACTTGAAGTAAGAGACTGCTTTTGATTATTGAGCTGATTAATGAACTCTTCATCGAAGTAGAACTCAATGTCTTTGAGAAATAGTTTTTTATAGACTTAGCAATATTCAATAAGTTTAGATGAATCTCCATAGAATTCTAAATGATATATGAAATCTCTAACGTCTTTCATTGTGGTTGGACGATTCATCTTGTCAATCTCTTCTAACTTTTCCTTTTCACCTTCAATTCCTCTATTTCTAACTTTGTGACCTAACATAATGTCTTCTTTCACCATTCCCACTTGATGACTAGGTGGGCTTCTTCAGAAGATATGAGCACTAAAGAGATGTATTAGGTATGAGTCTAATGAATATCCTCTTATGGAACGATCACCCATGAAAACTTCCATAATTGTTTCAATTAATCTATTAAAGATTGATGTTATGCAATCATGGAACATTGCTGGCCCATTTTAGAGCCAAAAGGGCATTCTTCTAAAAGCATAGGTCCTAAAGGGATAGATAAAAGATGTCTTTTCTTGGTCATCTGGGTGAATGGGATATGATGAAATCTAGAATAACCATTAAGATAGAAGAAGTATTCTTGTTGAACTAGGATATATAGGACCTGGTCTAGGAAAGGTAAGGCAAAATTGTACTTGTACATAGCATTATTTCGCTTCCTATAGTCAATACACATCTTCCAACCAATGACGGTGGGTGTGTGGATAAGTTCATTTTTTTCATTTCACACCACAGTGGCACCTCCTTTCTTTGGAACTACATGTACTAGACTCATGAGTCAGAGATATGATACATGACACTAGATGTGAGAAACTTCAAGACTCCAAGAAAAACTACATTTTTCGTGTTTGATGATGTTCTACTGACAGCTTGAAATTTTTGACCATAGGGATTTTGCGCACGTGTAATTATTGGTCACCCCTATAAGATCACTCATATTATATACAATTGCCTTTTTCCTTTTCCTTAATTCAGATAATATCGTTTCTTCTTGATTGGAAGTTAAATCATCATTACATATGATGGGGAAAACCTACATATCATCTAGGAAGGAATACTTTAATCCTTCTAGTAAACTTTTCATATTGGGCAACTTTGATGTTTTCTCTGGTTCCTAAGTATTATAAACTACCTTTAGTTCTTAAAATTCATTTTATGGATCTTCCTCAACTGAATCAAGGTTAATCATGCATTTCTTAATATGTTTGTCAATAGACTCACTAGCCTCGAGATCAACAAGGGAATTCTCTTGAGGTCATTAGACTTGAGATTTTATTGTCTGATGAGTGACTTTTTTTTATGTAATCAAGCACAAACACTTCCCCATGCATGTCGACCCCTTCATGTAGTCCAAAACCCTAACTTCAAGGTTCTCTTTTCCTAATATCAGAAGTAGAATCCCTACCTCGATGTCAATTAGTTCTCTTGATATGACCAGGAATGGCTGACTAAAAAAAGAGGATATCTAAGTTCCTCCTTGATGTCCATGATAAACATAAGGCATAAGAGTCTTTTCTCACCTTGACTGGAACATCCTCAATGATTTCTAATAGGATGATCATTGAAGAGTATGCAAGTTGTATCATCATGCATGTTGGTAGTAATTCGATGAATCCAAGTCCATTGCATAGGATATGGGGAATTATAGAGATGCTAGCTCCAATATCATCTAGTTCCTTCTTAAATGTAGAGTCCCCAATGTAGCAAGCGACTCCAATAAACATCGATCCTTATGTTACTTTGGCATGATGTTTCAAAATATGACAAATGTTGTTCTAGCAAGCTTGACGATAATGTACTCCTTAGTTGTGTGTTTTGTTGTGAGGAGAATCTTCAAGTATTTTAACCATATTGGTACCTTTGCTAAGGCATCCAAGAAAGATATATTCACATGGAACCTTTTTGTGGCTTCCTTTATCTTCATAAAGTGAGTGTGCAGTCGTGTCTTCTTATAATGGACTTGATATGGTGGGTGTCACCTATAGAGTGTATTATCTATCTTGGGTGTTCTTTTCTCTACGATGACTGGTTTTCTTGGTTAACTTTGTTTGTTTTATTGATTATTATTATATCTTGCACTTCATTATTTTTCTTTATAGCTGCTTGTGTCATTGGATCTAGTATTGCAAGATTGTAAATGTAAATCACCCTTATTTGCATCAATAATAGGGGTCTTGGCATATGTAGATGTATACATATACCTGAACGTGTAGCCAAAACCTTTTGTTCTTCTTGGTGGTTCAAGTTATCTTTTTGCTATCCTGCAAAAGTTCCTTCAGGTGGACAGGGATTAATTGAGAGTTTGTCCAATTGAGACCCATCGACTTTCGGATCATATTATTCATTTGTAAATATCATATGTTGTGACTGTTGGATCTTTTGAATGGCTGAGAGTTTATCACCAGTTGAAGGAGCATTTTCATGATGTCTCTGTAGTAGTTGTTGTTGTGGGTCTGGGTTGGGATTTTGGAACTAATCGTAGTTCCTATGTTGAAAGTTACCTTTATAATTTCTAAGATTTTTAAATATCATTGTTGGTTGGATAGAAATATTGGAGGACACCGAAGTTTACTTCTATCATGCATGAGTTGTTGAGAATTTTCAACTTCTATAATATTACCATATTGAAAACTAGGATGGTTTCTGTTCTAATTTGGAGTGTACACACTCAACCTAGGATATTGTGGATGGATTTCAAATTCTCTATTTGACTTTGTCTCCATGAGATTCTACATTATTAATTACCATGTCATAAATATTACTAGAACCCAATGTAGAGTGTCTAGTTCCCTTATAGAATTCACAAAATTGCGTTACTACTTTAACATGTTTCCGCTATGGTGAATTTCTTCTTTTATAGGCATTCAAAGATGTCTCGAGGATATCTTGATTGAGTTCTAGTAGATTTATAGATTCTACAGTAGATTTCAACTTAGAGCTACTTTCTTTTGTGGCCACTTTAGCACCTCCTTACGTGTGAATCTACCCTAATTGGTTTGATTCTCTCCTGCAAGCGTCACCACCTTCTAGGCGATATCATTTCTTTTTCGTATGAAGTTTCCTCCAGATGGGGAATCCAACAAATATCTTAATGTCATCATATATACCTCCATAAAACAACTCAATTCGTTTTTTTTTACAAATACCATGGTGTGAGCACTTATAAAGGAGTTCATTGTACCTCACCAATACTTCTGCTAAAGTCTCACCAAAACATATGTAAACTAAATTATCTGACTTCTAATGGTATATGTGTTGGAGGGAGGGTTGAAATTGTCAAGTAATATATATTGGAGTTGTTGCCATGTGGTGATGGGTTCACCTTACCAACTCCCTACTCTATCAGATAGATAATATTTGAAAATACAAAGTCTAATATCATTTTCAAACACTCTAATTTGCTTAGTCATTGCACAGATCCATGAATTTCAAGATGTGATTTTGGCAATCCTCTCCTTGTCTACCTGAAAAGGTACTTCCTTGTAGTGGTGTGATACAATAATCTCTTACCGTGAAGTTAGAGATAGTGACAGGAGGTGGTTGTACTAGGTGTTGAACATCGATAGCTTTAGGATTGCGAAACCCTTAGATGATTCTATTAGTCAACCTCCTATGCAACAACTTGTGTTTTTAGTATTTATTCTTGTATTTAGCCTTAGCTTCTTGTGTAAGTATCACAAAACCCTTTTTTAAACAAATCCTAACTTCAAATGACTACAAACTCAATGGAGATGGGATCTAGGCATCCATCCCCAACATGGTATTACATAGTGTGAATACACAAGAATAAAAGCTTAGCATACACAGACATATAACAAGATGAAAGAACCAATATTTATCTCAACATTTAACAAGTGTTATTAACCAATATTGTCTTATTACAATATTTTAATTACATACTAAAGAGAAAAAATTTACAAGTCTTCTCATGTACACTAGGGATCTTACGACAAGACACTTGACATAGATCACCAAGTTATCAACTCTTTATTTATCTCTGGATCAATAAAATATGTGAAACAATGCAGGGTTAACACACGAGGTCTTGAGTATAGGGAAATATATATATATATATATATATATATATATGTATATATATGTATATATATATATGTATATATATATGTATATATATGTATATATATATGTATATGTATATATATATAAACTATGTGTAGTTTAAAAAGATTTTATGAATAAAACAATAATAATAAATATTTTAGGTATTAATCAAAACAAGATCTCGTGATTTATGTCATTTTACGCCAATTATACCATCATATCCTGTATTCATCAATACAATGTATTCATAAGGCCTTTCTGACTAACTTCCAATTGGGAGAGTTTATGACGGTGTCAAATATTAGCTAATCCTATTCTTAAAGGAGCTGAAGGCCATTGCCAAGAGCTAACCCTTTTATATGTGAGGGACCTCCAAGGCATTGCCATGAACAAACCCTATTTATTCATGAGGGTCCTTGATGACCAAAGTCATTCAGAAAAACATTGTTCCCACATTGTATAATAGAGTTCCAATTTATGTTTGTAACTGATAACATTGACAAAGAGGCAAACATCGAGTAAAATACTAGAACTACATTGCAATATTTGAGCAAGTAAATAAGCATAGATATGTATCGTATTTCAAGAAAGAAAGCCATATTCATAAAATGATTTAAAGCCCTTACATGATTCAGAGATTCATAACCTATCATTGACCATATAGGTCACAAGCAACTGCCACAGTAAAAACAAGATTCTATACATGCATTAGATTCTCATCATTAACCCTAAATAGTTGCAGTTTAGGGGTTTTAGCCAAGTTAGGTTTAACTTTTCTCATCATAAGGGTGTCATTCAAGTTCCATCTCATCAAGATGTTTGATTCATTTTATATAACCATTACAAGATTTTATGTTACTTATGTACAATTAATGGTCATAACACACAAAATAGTGAAACCAAGATCAAGTGTCTTCAAAATATGAGATTCAAGAATAAAATATAATTTAGATCAGTAAGATCAGAACATAAGAAGCATACGTAAAGTTGGGTGGATGTCCCCTAGGGTCTAGGAATCATTTCCCATACTTTGTATCAACACATCAACATTATTCAATGTCTAACACATAAGACATATACTATTAGTTCAACATATGACCCAAATGTAACATCCACATCAAAGGGGATATATGGGTAAAAATGTCCATGATTTGAGAAAGTGAGAGAATCAAAAGGGATCCACATAAGAATTAAGGTACAAGAACCACAATTCAAGCCATGTTGAAATACATTGGGTTGTGATGGATGTATTTAGTGGCACAAGTACCATCATAGAAAAATATATATACCTTAGATATTTCGGTCATAAGACATCATAATGTTACCAATTTCCAAGATATGCTAGGGTTGGATGCATTAGGTCAATGACCTCATTTGTTTAAAGTTAAACATACATCACCATAAAGCACATCACGCTTGAGAATACTTAATCTCACATAGCCAAAAGGCATATTAGGCCTAATATTAGAGTCATAAAGATGTTCATAAAACTGATTTTGAGATTAGTCAATCATTATTTATCATCAAGGAGTATGATTAGCAAAATAGTGCAAGGCACCTCATTATTATTTTTAAAATGTCATATAAGTGCAATTTAGGTTAGTATAAGAACAAAAAAGATGCTTTCAGACCTCATATAGTCTAGAAGTACATAGGAGGTACTTATTTGATTATTAAGAAGTATATTGAGCATCAAGATCCAATCTTTAATCATAATATTACATTAAATGTATTCATTACACCAAAGTTCTCATCTTTTTGAAAATAAAAAAAAGGAGGAATTGTGGTTATAATGTGGTTTTTCACATTTTTTATACATTTTGAATGAAAGTATTAAATTGTTAAGGATCTATTATAAATATGGTTATGGCTTGTTTTATAGTATGGATTTAAAATGCAATTTCTCCTTTGCAATGGGTTTCTTGGTGATATTGTTTTCACTAATTCATTAAAAGATATTGGATAAAGAAAGAGAAGAAAACTCAATAACAAAATAATTACTAAAAGTAATAGACAACTAATACTTTAAATATGGAGTTGTGTGGAGTTTTCTAGAAAAAGAATAGGATGAAGGAAACTAAAAAATTGGATTTGGTTCAATATTCTATTTAATGAGAAAAGATATCAAAATAATAAACCTTGCCAACTTTGGGAGAAAAAAGGATTGATTTGATGCTTTAAATAAATTAAATAAAGTCTTTCGTTAAGGGATAAGAAAAGAGTGTTTATCTTGTGTATTTTTCCATCAAATCTTGCCCATACCAAGAATATGTATTAAAACATTCCTTTAAAATTTGAGATTAATTGGATAAAAGGAAAGAGACATTAGAATTTAGATAGTTTTCCAAAAGTGAAAGGGCTTATGGAAATATATTTCAATGTCACAATTTAATGTGAATAGGAAACTAAGTCTCAGCTAGTTAATACGGTAGTGCTTAGTGACCCTAGATCACGGATCCAACGGCTAGGAGATTATACCCTCCCTTCGACTAGATTTGGAAACCAACACAGTAAGCCTAAGAATCTCTTCACACCTCTCTCTCTCTCTCTCTCTCTCTCTTTGATACATATTAGTTCCTATAAATCCTCACTATGGATTCGATAGAAGATATCAATCTTGTTAACCCATGGATTTGCTTACTTTGGAAGAAATTAATGATTTCCCCAAATAACAAGGTAGATGACGCACAACCCTTGAAACCATGAATATAAAAGGAGGGTTAGAATCCCTCTAAGAGACCAAAAACATCCCCACAAGACTTTGCAATACCCAAAAGATCTTTCCTCACCTTCAATTTCCTATCATATTCCTGCTTCACTTTTATTTTATTTCATCTTCCCTGTCGAGAAACCTTCATCTCGTCCCTCTTATCTGGGCTACCTCTGAGCATTTGGAGACTACGAACAAACTCATGAGGATGTGGCATAGTGGGGTCTACCCTCACATTCCCCTAGGAAATCCGAATGCCAGGAGTCAACCATAGTTTTGACTCACATTGGGAACATGTTCATGGACAAAGACAAAGTGAGGAGGAATATGACTTGAGGGGTAATTACTACACTGCCCCTAACCGACTATTGTAAGTTGATGGAAAAAATTGACCTTTCCTCCTTTCTTTTCTTATCTAAGCAAATAGAACCGGGTGCCAGCATGGCACAAGCCAATTGGCTCGGCCACGGTCCGCTCCAGCCTAACATGGACCAGTCCACCTCCTATGTGATGAGTTGTGATTGGTCTAGAGGTTTTTCATTTGTAATAAATCTAGAAATTGTAGGATTATCTAAATATAGAAAAGAATAATGTATTTTGATCAGGAGAAAAAACAAGAAATGCAATAAAATTAGTTTCATAAACTAATTCTACCCCAAGTTCCAAAAGTGCATAAAGTTGCTATTAAATTCATGAAAACCCTAATTTCCTAGAATTTATGATCATAACTTGCCTAAATGATTTTAATGGATAAAGTCTAATACTGTTTGGATCAAAAGGGACATCCTGGTCTAGTGTAAGATAAATAACTCACATGTATCCAAAATTAGAGTTTGTAAGTTAAAAAGGATTAAATTGTGATAATTAGGGTTTGGGAAGCCTAACCCTAATGAAACCCTAATTTGACCCAAAACCCTAACTTGGAACCCAACTTAGTCTTAATGTTAGTATGTAGAAAAATAGTAATACTTGGGTGTTATGCATCAATTTCATGGTGATTTATTGGTTGATTACAAATGTTCTAGTTTACTTGGACTTCGAGTCATCTTTGAGAAAGGTATGTGCCTACTCCTATGACTACTCACTTCATCAACTTTTGTGTATTCTGATGTTTCTAGAATGGATTGCAAATTCAACTATTGGATGCTTATTTATTTTACTACAATCTATAAGTCTCATATGAATATCACAATATATATGAATACCTTTCTCGAACCCCCCATACTAACTCTAGAAGTCTAACAATAAAAAGGATGAGACAAAGTCATTAAGATGACTAAGATAAAGCCCCAGAATGTGAAGGTCATATGAGTTCAAGCCCTAGATTGGGAATATGAACATGGAACCAAGCCCCATATTGGGAAGGTGGCCTAAGTCCACTACATGGATAAATCCTAGGAGAGGGTATCCTAGAGATTGACAAAATAATTGTTGAGAAGTTCTGATGAAAATATAAATTTGATTATGTTACAATAATTGCTTCTATCGTTGAATATGTTGTTACACCTACATGTGTCTATTTTATTTCCCTTACATACTCAATATATCTTGATATACTAACCATGTTTTGTTTCATGTCATTTAGGTTAAACTACAATTAATGATGAATGATGGACATCTGGAGAAGAAGACTCCAAAAGAAAAGACATGAAGTTATTTTGTATTATTTAGATAGTTATATTCATTTCCAGTTGCAAACATTAGAATTCTATTTCGTGTGACTCCTTAGTGGAGATTTTGTCTTCATATTGTTATCAAACTCTTTTCCATTCAATGCATTTATAGTTTTTTTTGCTAATTGCTAACCTCAATCATATATATATATATATGATAATGGCCCTTTCCCTCTCAATCTAAATGATTAGAGGATAAAAAGGGGAGGGTTTTATTAAAATTTGTATCATAGCATGGTTTACCATTTAACATTTAATAATCATTAAATTTTAAAACATGTATAGAGCCCAAGGGAATTATAAGGGTACTTTCTAAAGATGATGGTGTCTAAAAGGGACCATTGCCCTAGGTACTATAAAAACTTTTCTTCACACTGCTAGTCATATTACAAGGACTCCCATGACATCATGCTTCTTGCCTAGCCAAATTCACAATATTTTGCCTGAAATAAAATACCTCTTGGTTTTCTTCTCATCAGAATTCATCCCTTCTCTAACCCCTCTTCTTCACCAAAAAACCCTACGGACTTGGTAACTACTTTCTCTACCCCTCTGAGAATCAGGGTTGTAAATATTAGGGTTAAGACATTCTATGCCAAACTATAAAATGATTGTAATTAGGATGTCATGAACATGATTTTATGATGCTTTAAATGCCTAAAGATAAAATTGAGATTAATAATGTATTTCTATGAAACATCATGACATGCACCAAGACTACAACCATCCTTGATGAAACTCCCCAACACCATCAAGAAGGAAGGCCCTCCTATAGGAGGAGGAGGCCCTCAGCAAAAAGGAGAAGTTCCATGGAGGAGAAGTCCTCCAAGAAGCACAATCAGCTAGATGAGGCCTCTGTTAAGGGAGGTTCCAAGCCTAAGCATGTCTGCTTTGACATTCCAAACCCCGAAGATGGTCCTAACCCTAAGACTAAGCCCATAATGGAATGTGATCCCAAAGAATAACCCGACCATGTGGCTAACACTGAACCTATAGTTGCAATGAGCCACCATTCTCAAGTTCATCAACCTAAAAATAAAGAAGTTTTGGGGTGAGGAAAACACTATAGTGGTCGACAAGGTGGATCACTGGATCCAAGCAGTGGATAATGTCTTCTACACACTAGAGGTGAAAGCCAACAAGAATTTTATCTTTGACACCAACCTTCTCAAAGTATCTACAAAGCTATGGTGGGAAAACTACATCATAGGTTGGTATTTTATTGAGGAACCTATAGTCTAGGTGTACTTCCAAACCATCTTCACTAGAACATTCATTCCCAACTCTTACAAAAAGGAAAAGGATAAATAGTTCATGCTTCTCTATCCGGACAACATGATAGTGGTAGATTTTTCTCCATAGTTCTGACTCATGGAGCACTTCGCCTACATGCTGATTGAGGAGAGGCGAGTGGAACAATTTGATGAATGCCTACTGTGATAGAGTTATTTTTTACATTATTTTCTCTCTCTTATAGTTTTTTTTCTCAAATTGTTGACAAAAAAATAACCTCATTTATCTCCCTCCCTAACATGACCAAAAGGAGTCACCAATTTCAAGATAAACAAAGCCTAATTTCACAATAAGGTGAATTATAAGTAATATGATACATGGACAAATTTTAGTAGTCAACTTTCTAATTTAAAACTCAATTTTATTCCATAGCTAGATAACCTTAGTATAAAGCTCCATTTAAATTTTTACTTCAATTGGATAAACCGTATAAGAGTTATGAGCATTTGAGATTATGCACATTATTTTCATCTATGTATACCCCGAACCTATGTCCTTTGATTTATCGTCCAAGTGTTACATTCAAATCTCATGCACCCCATTTATATCTTGGGCATGGGCCTTAATGCAAGCTGACTTAATGTTGGATGTTGATCAAAAATCCATCGCGGTATACTTTGTCTCCTACCTCACATGATTCATGGCAACTCAGCCGACTAACAACCATATATTATTCCCGAGCTTGATCCCTCCAACCCAACCTGATCAACACACAAAACTTGGAGGAGATACTCCTCTCTCTGAGCTAGTCACAGCGACCCATGACACGTGCCTCCCATCCCTCAGATCTATGAGAATGAACCCCTCCTTCTTCACTACTCTTATCCAGTGGCGGCAGCAAGTTAGGGCTTCCTTGCCCTCACACTCACCCGCCTATTTAAGTCCTCACAAGATCCTCCATCTTCCCTTTAACCATTGTCCTTCCTCAATTTTTTCCAATCTTGTCCCTCTCACATCCTCCCAACATCTTCTCCTTTTCTCTACTACTCAACCCCATGAAGGTAGGGGACCTCATCACACCACAATCAACACCCCAGTCCACCTTCATTGACCTTGAGTGGACCTATGTGGAACCTCCCTAGCCTCACTCCTCCTCCTTTCCTTGCTCACCCCCTTCCTTCCTCTGACCACACAGCAAGGGGAGTTGTGAGTCAAGACAATGTCGATCTGGTGTAGGGTTTCACCTCGAAGGTGGTCGACCTCTCAACATGTGGAGATCGGTACCCCAGACCAAGTTGGAGCTCGTCGGAGTCCACTCCATGTAGCTTGATTCTGCAACCAATGTTAAAGGAGGTAAAGACCAACATGGCACTGACAGAGACTGGTGTGGACCAATCTGTGATTGCCAACTCAACTGAGCATAGTGGCGAGTTAGCAAGGGAAGGATAGGTCTATGTGGAGCCGACCCATTCTCAGCCAACCAATAACCTGACGCCTCCTTAGCATGGGAGTATGGGTCAGCGACGGCCAAGGTGGGAGTGCTCGCCCACGAGGACCAAACACTGGCATCCACAAAAGCTTTTTCTCCCTTTTTAAATATTTAAAACTATTTACCTTACAAAAATCATAGAAAATAATAGGAATATCAAAAAATAGCAATATTATATATCAAATTTATCAGAAAAATATTATGAATCCAATGGAATTACTTTCATATATTGATTCGTTACAATTTTCCAAATATACTAGCCTAAAGCATAATGATGATGCATATGTCATTCATTATGCAATAATGGTTATTATTTGATGCAACCTGATCTTTTGTAACACTGAAACCCTAATAGGGTCCCTCACCCAAACATATGTTGAAACCCTAATCAAGGGTGGTTAATAGATCCAATTATTATGGAAACCCTAATTTGCCAAAGTCCAACTAAGTAATGGCCCCTTATGATCATGAACAACCCCCAAAAACCCTAGATCCAACTCTGATCTCTTTGGATCAAGTGAATCCTAAAGGGAAACCATTAATGACTTAACCCCTATAGAAACCCTAATAATTAATGTTTCATTCTTAAATAGTAATGTGTATCATTAAATAGATGAAACCCTAATTTTGAGATTTAATCTTATGACTCCAAAACAAGATAGAAGTCCCTAGGCAATTCCTGATCTAATCATAAGAAGATGAAAGTAACCCTAATTAAATATCAAACCTTAGTCTTGGGTCATATGGACTCATAGTGACATACATCCTTGATTTCTTTTTAGGGTGATCATTCTATTGTTTCTGTCATGGATCTATTTATTACCCTAAGTCCACACTCCTAATGTCTACATAGCCAAAGGTGAGTGGACCTAGGCGTCCGTCCCTAGAATGGATCGAATATTTCACATAGGAAATATATATGTAAAATCACTAACACAAGTAATAACAAGATACTAAAGGGGAATAGAGAAACATGTCCCATTTCTAGAGTCAAGCAGCCCATTGGTGTCTCATTTCATAGATTAGAGCTTTGAGAACAATAAATCCTCATTTGAAAACAAAAAATTTGATAAACAAAACATATTAATGCTAAAGCATTAAGTGTTAGTATGTATGCCCTGAGAGCCAATCATGGGATGATTGGTGGGATACATTAAGATTGATTTGATAAACAACAAAGGCAAGCTTCCAATTATTTCTTGTTCAGTCATATGAGATAGTGATAGAACAGAATGAATGTCTAGAGAATGATAGTACTCAATGACGTATGCTTTCAGGTTCATGACCTAAACGATGAGATCATACGGATGCTAAGAGTTTATACATTCTTGTTTTGTCCCCAGTCAGATGTCATAGTGGAAGGTAGATAGACAACTATGACACACAAGACTAGATTGTGGTGTTGGTTGATGACAGAATCTCATTAGTCATGATATAGAGATATCAAACCAAACACATAGGTACTTGTTAGAGAAAAAGTGTACCAGACAGACCCACCGTGAGTTTGACACATGGAACCATGAGATGGTAGTCACAGTCAATACTCACAGTGATGGCGGTGAGTGTGATTCTTTGACCTGAAATCACTACACTCAACACATGTCGTTGGGCACACTTTGACATCATCAAACACAGTCCTGAAACATGGGTTGTTATAAAGGTGATGATTGGGTGGCTTTGACAAATGGGACTATTGAGGGGTGAGTGATAG
The DNA here is from genome assembly GCA_963693085.1 of Alisma plantago-aquatica. NCBI lineage: Eukaryota > Viridiplantae > Streptophyta > Magnoliopsida > Alismatales > Alismataceae > Alisma > Alisma plantago-aquatica. Next base: position 39,950,437 of record OY856411.1, on the reverse strand, counting down.
ATATGGGATTTGTCCCTCCTGAGGGAGTTTGATATCCAAGGCCACTTGATGAGTAGGATTGAGATAGGTGTGCGCACACATGTGTGAATCATTATGTGATATTGATGTCATACATATCTCGTTCAATCTACTCTAAGATCAAGAAAGTGAATGAACGTTGACAGGATGACTGTTCCATGCCTCGAGTTCATTCAGGATATCAGTGACAAAGGAATTATACATTCACTGTAACACCATTCACGGATTGTAGGATTGAAAGTTGTTCTCCAGCTTTCTACTTTCACTTGGGTAGCACTGATGTGTGACTAGGCACCACTCTTTGCTTGTGAAGTCATAAGTGTTATGGACTTTCACTTCCAACGTGAAATGGACCTGCAGGGTCACACACATAGGATTTAACCTAGAAGAGGAGTTTTGTCCACAAGCAATGTTTAGATTGATTACTAAAGGAGTTTAGTAGATCAATTAAACACTCAATTGATTGATTGATCAATATCATACTGTTCAAGGTGTTGTACATGGTTATTGGAGTATCAGATTGATTGAAATCACATTTGACTGATTCTGCACAACATGTACTCCCAACCGATCGGTTCAAGTGTTGAACCGGTCGGCTGAGGTTGCTGAACCGGTCAGCTCAAGTGTTGAGTCGATCGGCTCATTGTCAGAGTGAAATGATCGGTTCAAGTGTTGAAACGATCGGTTCAACTGGTGCAACCGAGCAAGTTGGGAAAGTCAGGTCGGTGAGAATTTTCCTTGCGTTTCACTTGCCCAATTTGATTGGAACAAGGATTGGTATTCGATACCAATCAGAAACAAAAGAAGGAAAGTCAATCGGGATATGATCAGGACCACGACCCGACCGACTCAGAAGTGAACCGATCGGGTCATGGGTCCCAACCGATCGGTTGGTGTTCCAACTGACCGGTTCAGGTCCCCAACCAACCGGTTCACTTGTGAACCGATCGGTTCAGGTTGTGAGTTGGTTGTTTTGTGGAAAATCTCAAACCCTTCTACTCCTGCGTTTATTCACGTATTGCCCGGGATTGAGAACCCTGTCCCATGACCCTCCTATATATATAGGGGTAGTGGGGGCTTCTCAGATAACAACTCAGTGCAACCAGTTGCTCTGCAAAGTTGTCGTTCTCTCTGGTTTTGGTAATTGAGAGAGATCCCGAGCAAGTGTTTCCCGCAAAGGGAGGTGCAACAAGGGAAGGGCAACTGTAGTTGCAATTGGAGGCAGGAGAGTGTGTTGGTGACTAGTACGTCAACAAGAGGATGCGACTCCTTGCACTTCCTTGTGGGACAAGGAGTGTGGAGTTCCAGGTGGTCCGTGTGGACTACTTTAGAGGCGGGAGGTTTCTGCCGCTCAGGAAGAGAACTGTCAATTCTGACAGTCCCAGTGAGAGGAGGAGTCGTCAGTCCCGGTGCAACCAGGAGCTGCACAGACACCGTCTAAGACCGGAGGTGAAGACCGCACAAGGCACGAGGTATTGTCGCCGAGCAAGCCTCGGGACAAGGTATGATTCCAAAAACCATCCTCTCCTATTATATAGACGTTGACGCGTTTCCTCGTGCTTGGTTTGGGGGAGAATTTTTTTTGTTTCCGCTGCCTTCTTTGCCTCCCCAAAAACCCAACAGCGGTATCGGAGCCACGTCAACTGCTCTATATTTTACGAATATCAATTTGATCGATTTTGGTTTGTCGCCATTATTTATTGCATACGATGCAAATAATATCGGCTTTATGCATGTCCAATCCTAAATCCACAAATCCCAATTACATATATGATATGTATTATTAATGCACTCAATACGGGTCACCCTTAAACGAGTTTTGTGGTGGATGTGTGTAGCATGATTATGGCCTATAAACCCCTATCTGTGTGTGGTTGTTTGTGGTTGCTTACATCTCGATCTGCACACCAATCTTCCCTCTCTTATTCCTGATGTAACTCGAAATAATTCGAGATTCTTTCCTACCTTTGCTCCCCCCAAATGTAACTCAAGATTTCCTCTTTTAAGCAATGTAATAATAGGATAGATTTTATTTCATGTTATTTTGTAGACCGGCGGACATCAAGACAACAACTGAAATGATCAATTCAAGGCATGAACCGATCGGTTGGCGTTCCAGACGGTCGGTTCAAGGAGTGAACCGATTGGTTGATGATCGATCGAGGAGAGAGACGACCGGGTGGCGGACATGACGAGATGCACGACGTCCAGGCGAACCGATCGGTTGGAGGAGCCAACCGATCGGCTGGTGGTACCCAAACGACCAACTGGAGAGTACAGATCATTCATGTGATGAGTTGATCAACTCAGATGGCAAGGCACAGATGTTCATCTTGTACAGGTTGCATATGATGTTGACCTAGATGACCATGATTCCTCTTAGCTCGAGGAATCACATTAGGATGGCCATAATCATCGCTTTTTATCATTTGTGCATGTTTTCTGTGGGATATAGCATGTATATGATACATACTATGTATTGTGGTGATTGGATATGTATCTGTATATAAAAACCAAATCCCTCATTAAAATAATAAGTTTTAGATGCCTTCCAAATGCGACACACATTAAAAGCTTGATTGACCAAGTGTGGGCACACCCTAGCATGGTGCACCGTCTATCTTGAGGAAGCGTGAAGGATGAATGTGTGGGTCTGCCCTAGCAGGGTGCATATTCATCGTGTATGCTTTGGGTCAGACTTAAACAGGTGATCTAGATGGGATCTAGTACCTTGAGGCATGGAGATGATCATTGCAAAGAGTTTTATATGACATCTTATCAAGAGTTGCATATGATGCAATTGGCAAGAGTTGCCTACCTGAGAGATCTAAATTGTGGGCGATCATCCCTAACTGACTCATGACTTAGAGGATTTTAGGATCTTGCCCACTAGAAGGTTGTACGCTGCAATCTTCCGAATTGATGGTGAGGGCTATCAATTTGAAGTAAAATAGTGGGAGCGATAATTAATTAAAGGCCTAATTTTATCGTCAACTTTTCAAATCAATCAAACAAGTCAAAAGAGTTTTGGACTAAAATTGCATATATTTCCTTTTATTAAAATAAATGGTTAATCAACAAATCACTTTATTTGCGATCGGTCTTTGAGACCAACAAATTAAATGGGAATAATTCCACGACTGGTTAGGATGATGAGAAGTGTTCTCAAAGAGTGAAAGCTCTATGTCCTAGTTATACCAAGACCAGATAAACCCAATCCCACCACATCAATGGCTGAAAGTATGCTTATGGAAGCATACCGAGGATGACATTGATGAGGAGTGCTTGATGTTGTCTTCTCTGAACTATGAGTTGCAGAGACAACATGAGACATATGATGTCTCCAAGACACTGTCCTAGTATATCATGACAGAAGGAGATACAGTAAGGTATTCACACACTCAATGTGATTGGGTATGTGGAAAGACCTGACTAATAAGGATTCCCTCTGAGCTAAGAGTTGGCTATTGGTATGATACTACAAATGTTGCAAGAATCATACAGTTCATGATGAGCTATGACATGGACAACTTTGACAAATGTTGACAAAGTTGTTGGACATGTTGAGGATAGTAGAGGCAAAGATGAAGAAAGACAAACCATAAATCTTTGATGTGATCAAAGAAAAGGTAATTCTTAAGGGCAAGGATAAGGACAAAGCAAAGAAGTGTTCTCATGCTAGCCAAAAATCCAAGCCGTCTTCAGCCTCAAGGCACATAGGGAAAGGGTATATGAGGGATTTCCCTCTATATCTGGAAGAAAAAAATAAGATGAAGGAGGGGATGAAGATCTCAACCTAAGGTATCATGAAATGAACCGCTTCTTTATCTGAGGTATATGATACCAAGATATGGATCTATCATATATGATATGCAATATCTGCAAAGAAGTGATGGCCTTTGTGAAAGGACCAAGAAAGAAGTACCCATCATTGGAGCAAGTGTTGCTGCCATAGATAGGAGTATCTTTCAGTTTATTTTAGCCTAAAGGGCACGAAATAGAGTTGAGAACTGCTATTTCATATATTGACAATAGATAGAAACACTTTATTATTGCATATTGTATGACAATGATGGAAATTAATAAAGTTGATGTTTCAATCTTAAAGATATGATCTTTGTGGAAATGCCTTGTTTATCTTGTGATACATGGTATCCATAAGATAAAATGATACCTAAAGTTATTGATAACTCAAACAATCAAATTAGCATCAATCATGAGAAATTCATTTCTAGTTTCCATATGATGGATAAATCTAGACTCTTTTGGTTAGAGAACCAGTAAGAGACATGAATATCTTGAACATGATTAATCAATCTTCACTAATGGTAGTGGGAGAATAATTGTCCTATTTGGTATAATACATGTGATGTATTTACATACCTATTGGAGTAAATGCTAATACTTCAAATGGTGTTTAGAGAAATACCAATATGAATATCTTGAAGTGTTCAAGATTATCATAGATGAAGTATAAATTTGGTAAAGTGTTAATTCTTGATGAGATCAATGAATGAAATACTTGGATCAAATGTTTGAGATCCTTTTGAGTGATTATGATAGTGTATCATAGTGAACTCATGATTAAGGCATGGTGATGTCTAAATCAAGAAGGAATCATACTCTAAGGAGTTAGAGAATGATTATCAAATAACTGAATTCTTCTTAATAAATGAATACCCCACACTAATAAAAGAAATTAAGAATCACAAGGGTTGTGAGTTCTTATATCTTTAACAGATACACCTCAATTATCTATGTAATAAGTTGTTCATGTGATGAGTCAACAATCTAGATGAATATGAGGAATCGAATTCTGAATTATGGTTTATGACCATTACATCCTAAATGACATCCATGTCAACCATAAGGTATGACCTTGATGGTAGAACTCATTGGATGAAATCCATAAGTATAAATGAGTCTTAGGTGTTAAGACATATGGATAACATTTTGAGAAGGATGATGCTTGTTGATTGCAACTTAATGACTAAGACATTTGGCACATGGATACTAAAACCACATTCCTATGAGGAATAAAACAAGGATGTGTATGTGACACAACCTATACGGTTTATGAATCCACTAATGCAAATGAAGTCTATAAGTTACAATGGACTAATCAATGTAATTGATTGATTCCAAGCAACTCAGAATTGGATCTTTACTTTGATAATATAGTCAAAAGGTTTGACAGATATGTCAAAGATAAAGAAGGGATCTGTGATTTAGTGGGAGCGTGTTCACATTCCACATGTTGATGTGAAATGGAATTGTTTTAGAATGGAAATCCAAAAGTGGAAATTATCTTTAAGGAAGATAGAGAAGTTTCCTATGTGATAGGAATAGAGATCTATATTGATAGTTCTCGAAAACCTCTTGACTTGAAAAGAGAAAGCATACATTGGCAATCTGTACTGAAGGGTTCAATATGCACAAATTCAGTGGGAGAAAACTTGTCCATGTTACATGGAGTTAGTATCCCAAGGCCGAGTGTCCAATTCTTATGAAGAATATGAACACTAAGAATATATATGATCTATCATGTATGTAATCATCCCATTATTGGAGCAAGTGTTGCTGCCATAGATAGGAGTATCTTTCAGTTTATTTTAGCCTAAAGGGCACGAAATAGAGTTGAGAACTGCTATTTCATATATTGACAATAGATAGAAACACTTTATTATTGCATATTGTATGACAATGATGGAAATTAATAAAGTTGATGTTTCAATCTTAAAGATATGATCTTTGTGGAAATGCCTTGTTTATCTTGTGATACATGGTATCCATAAGATAAAATGATACCTAAAGTTATTGATAACTCAAACAATCAAATTAGCATCAATCATGAGAAATTCATTTCTAGTTTCCATATGATGGATAAATCTAGACTCTTTTGGTTAGAGAACCAGTAAGAGACATGAATATCTTGAACATGATTAATCAATCTTCACTAATGGTAGTGGGAGAATAATTGTCCTATTTGGTATAATACATGTGATGTATTTACATACCTATTGGAGTAAATGCTAATACTTCAAATGGTGTTTAGAGAAATACCAATATGAATATCTTGAAGTGTTCAAGATTATCATAGATGAAGTATAAATTTGGTAAAGTGTTAATTCTTGATGAGATCAATGAATGAAATACTTGGATCAAATGTTTGAGATCCTTTTGAGTGATTATGATAGTGTATCATAGTGAACTCATGATTAAGGCATGGTGATGTCTAAATCAAGAAGGAATCATACTCTAAGGAGTTAGAGAATGATTATCAAATAACTGAATTCTTCTTAATAAATGAATACCCCACACTAATAAAAGAAATTAAGAATCACAAGGGTTGTGAGTTCTTATATCTTTAACAGATACACCTCAATTATCTATGTAATAGGTTGTTCATGTGATGAGTCAACAATCTAGATGAATATGAGGAATCAAATTCTGAATTATGGTTTATGACCATTACATCCTAAATGACATCCATGTCAACCATAAGGTATGACCTTGATGGTAGAACTCATTGGATGAAATCCATAAGTATAAATGAGTCTTAGGTGTTAAGACATATGGATAACATTTTGAGAAGGATGATGCTTGTTGATTGCAACTTAATGACTAAGACATTTGGCACATGGATACTAAAACCACATTCCTATGAGGAATAAAACAAGGATGTGTATGTGACACAACCTATACGGTTTATGAATCCACTAATGCAAATGAAGTCTATAAGTTACAATGGACTAATCAATGTAATTGATTGATTCCAAGCAACTCAGAATTGGATCTTTACTTTGATAATATAGTCAAAAGGTTTGACAGATATGTCAAAGATAAAGAAGGGATCTGTGATTTAGTGGGAGCGTGTTCACATTCCACATGTTGATGTGAAATGGAATTGTTTTAGAATGGAAATCCAAAAGTGGAAATTATCTTTAAGGAAGATAGAGAAGTTTCCTATGTGATAGGAATAGAGATCTATATTGATAGTTCTCGAAAAACTCTTGACTTGAAAAGAGAAAGCATACATTGGCAATCTGTACTGAAGGGTTCAATATGCACAAATTCAGTGGGAGAAAACTTGTCCATGTTACATGGAGTTAGTATCCCAAGGCCGAGTGTCCAATTCTTATGAAGAATATGAACACTAAGAATATATATGATCTATCATGTATGTAATCATCCCATTATCTTGCATGTATGACATAGCAAGAATAAAATGCAATCATCATTTTGTATGTATGGCATAACAATATGATGTACTCATCCTGATAACTCGTATGTGGGACATGACGAGTGGATGTTTGTCTACTTCCAGTAAGGGTTACTGGAATACCATGAGAACTTGATATGTACTTGTGAAGTATTGGTTCCATGGATGTAAGGAAGAGTTCGATGTAAAGAGTTACATTGATGCGAACTTCTGAAAGGACAGAAAATTAATTGCAAAATATATATAGGATATATAAAAGTGAAATTTTGTTGATAATTGGAAGTGTTCCAATAAAACCATTCAAAAGTAAAATGTTGAGTATCTATGCATTAGAGAATAGCAGTATATACTATATGGATCTGGAAGTTCATGAGATGAACTTATAAGACATTCCGCTCATTGATGACAAGTCTAGAATCCTTGATCATGCAATGTGGCTAAAGGTTAGCAAAGGAATACTAGATCGCATATTACGACAACTCCATGTCATACGTGTGACGTGCAGTGAAGGGATGAGAGACATGAAATTTACACTGACTTTGGCAAGGTGTTTCCATTACTCACTATGTTGGCACTAGAGCACAGGAACATGTGGGACATGTTTGAGGATCACTATGAATATGATTCAAGGGTGATTGGCTCGCAGTGCAAGTGGGAGTCTGTTAGTATGTATGCCCTGAGAGCCAATCATGGGATGATTGGTGAGATACATTAAGATTGATTTGATAAACAACAAAGGCAAGCTTCCAATTCTTTCTTGTTCAGTCATATGAGATAGTGATAGAACAGAATGAATGTCTAGAGAATGACAGTACTCAATGATGTATGCTTTCAGGTTCATGACCTGAATGATGAGATCATAATGATGCTAAGAGTTTGTACATTCTTGTTTTGTCCCTAGTCGGATGTCATAGTGGAAGGTAGATAGACAACTATGACACACAAGACTAGATTGTGGTGTTGGTTGATGACAAAATCTCATTAGTCATGATATAGAGATATCAAACCAAACACATAGGTACTTGTTAGAGAACAAGTGTACCGGACAGACCCACCATGAGTTTGACACATGGAACCATGAGATGGTAGTCACAGTCAGTACTCACAGTGATGGTGGTGAGTGTGATTCTTTGACTTGAAATCACTACACTCAACACATGTCGTTGGGCACACTTTGACATCATCAAACGCAGTCCTGAAACATGGGTTGTTATAAAGGTGATGATTGGGTGGCTTTGAAACATGGGGCTATTGAGGGGTGAGTGATAGATATGGGATTTGTCCCTCCTGAGGGAGTTTGATATCCAAGACCACTTGATGAGTAGGATGGAGATAGGTGTGTGCACGCATGTGTGAATCAGTATGTGATATTGATGTCATACATATCTCGTTCAATCTACTCTGAGATCAAGAAAGTGAATGAACGTTGACAGGATGACTGTTCCATGCCTCGAGTTCATTCAGGATATCAGTGACAAAGGAATTATACATTCACTGTAACACCATTAATGGATTGTAGGATTGAAAGTTGTTCTCCAGCTTTCTACTTTCACTTGGGTAGCACTGATGTGTGACTAGGCACCGCTCTTTGCTTGTGAAGTCATAAGTGTTATGGACTTTCACTGCCAACGTGAAATGGACCTGCAGGGTCACACACATAGGTTTTAACCTAGAAGAGGAGTTTTGTCCATAAGTAATGTTTAGATTGATTACTAAAGGAGTTTAGTAGTTCAATTAAACACTCAATTGATTGATAGATCAATATCATACTGTTCAAGGTGTTGGACATCTTGATTGGAGTATCAGATTGATTGAAATCACATTTGACTGATTCTGCACAACTTGTACACCCAACCGATCGGTTCAAGTGTTGAACCGGTCGGCTGAGGTTGTTGAACCGGTCAGCTCAAGTGTTGAGTCGATCGGCTCATGGTCAGAGTGAAATGATCGGTTCAAGTGTTGAAACGATCAGTTCAACTGGTGCAACCGAGCAAGTTGGAAAAGGCAGGTCGGTGAGAAATTTCCTTGCGTTTCACTTGCCCAATTTGATTGGAACAAGGATTCATATTTGATACCAATTAGAAACAAAAGAAGGAAAGTCAATCGGGAACTGCTCAGGACCATGAACCGACCGACTCAGAAGTGAACCGATCGGCTCATGGGTCCCAACCGATCGGTTGGTGTTCCAACCGATCAGTTCAGGTCCCCAACCGACCGGTTCACTTGTGAACCGATCGGTTCAGGTTGCGAGTTAGTTGTTTTGTGGAAAATCTCAAACCCTTCTACTCCTGCGTTTAGTCCCATATTGCCCGGGATTGAGAACCCTGTCCCATGACCCTCCTATATATATAGGGGTAGTGGGGGCTTCTCAGATAAAAACTCAGTGCAAACAGTTGCTCTGCAAAGTTGTCGTTCTCTTTGGTTTTGGTAACTGAGAGAGATCACGAGCAAGTGCTTCCCACAAAGGGAGGTGCAGCAAGGGAAGGACAACTGCAGTTGCAATTGGAGGCAGGAGAGTGTGTTGGTGACTATTACGTCAACAGGAGGATGCGACTCCTTCCACTTCCTTGTGGGACAAGGAGTATGGATTTCCAGGTGGTCCGTGTGGACTACTTCAGAGGCGGGAGGTTTCAGCCACTCAGGAAGACAACTGTCAATCCCAACAGTCCCAGTGAGAGGAGGAGTCGTCAGTCTCGGTGCAACCAGGAGTTGCACAGACACCGTCCAAGACCGGAGGTGAAGACCGCACAAGGCGCGAGGTATTGTCGCCGAGCAAGCCTCGGGACAAGGTATGATTCCAAAAACCATCCTTTCCTATTATATAGACATTGACACATTTCCTCGTGCTTGGTTTGGGGGAGAAAATTTTTTGTTTCCGCTGCCTTCTCTGCCTCCCCAAAAACCCAACAGTGGTATCAGAGCCACGTCAACTACTCTATATTTTAGGAATATCAATTTGATCGATTTTGGTTTGTCTCCTTTATTTATTGCATACGATGCGAATAATATCGGCTTTATGCATGTCCAATCCTAAATCCACAAATCCCAATTACATATATGATATGTATTATTAATGCACTCGATACGGGTCACCCTTAAACGAGTTTTGTGGTGGATGTGTGTAACATGATTATGGCCTATAAACCCCTATCTGTGTGTGGTTGTTTGTGGTTGCTTACATCTCGGTCTGTGCACCAATCTTCCCTCTCTTATTCCTGATGTAACTCAAAATAATTCGAGATTCTTTCCTACCTTTGATCCCTCCGAATGTAACTCGGGGTTTCCTCTTTTAAGAAATGTAATAATAGGATAGATTTTATTTCCTGTTATGTCAAAGACCGGAGGACATCAAGACAACAGCTGAAACGATCGGTTCAAGGCGTGAACCGATCGGTTGACGTTCCAGACGGTCGGTTCAAGGAGTGAACCGATCAGTTGATGACCGATCGAGGAGAGAGACGACCGGGTGGCGGACATGACGAGATGCACGACGTCCAGGCAAACTGATCGATTGGAGGAGCCAACCGATCGGCTGGTGGTACCCAAACGACCGGTTGGAGAGTACAGATCATTCATGTGATGAGTTGATCAACTCAGATGGCAAGGCACAGATGTTCATCTTGTACAGGTTGCATATGATGTTGACCTAGATAACCATGATTCCTCTTGTCTCAATGAATCACATTAGGATGGCCATAATCATCACTTTTTATCGTTTGTGCATGTTTTCTGTGGGATATAGCATGTTAATGATACATACTATGTATTGTGGTGATTGGATATGTATCTATATATAAAAACCAAATCCCTCATTAAAATAGTAAGTTTTAGATGCCTTCCAAATGCGACACACGTTAAAAGCTTGATCGACCAAGTGTGGGCACGCCCTAGCGTGGTGCACCGTCTATCTCGTGGAAGTGTGAAGGATGAATGTGTGGGTCTGCCCTAGCAGGGTGCATATTCATCGTGTATGCTTTGGGTCGGACTTAACAAGGTGATCTAGATGGGATCTAGTACCTTGAGGCATGGAGATGATCATTGCAAAGAGTTGTATATGACATCTTATCAAGAGTTGCATATGATGCAATTGGCAAGAGTTGCCTACCTGAGAGATCTAAATTGTGGGCGATCAGCCCTAACTGACTCATGACTTAGAGGATTTCAGGATCTTTCCCACTAGAAGGTTGTACGCTGCAATCTTCTGAATTGATGGTGAGGGCTATCAATTTGAAGTAAAATAGTGGGAGCGATAATTAATTAAAGGCCTAATTTTATCGTCAACTTTTCAAATCAATCAAACAAGTCAAAAGAGTTTTGGACTGAAATTGCATATATTTCCTTTTATTAAAATAAATGGTTAATCAACAAATCACTTTATTTGCGATCGGACTTTGAGACCAACAAATTAAATGGGAATAATTCCACGACTGGTTAGGATGATGAGAAGTGTTCTCAAAGAGTGAAAGCTCTAAGTCCTAGTTATACCAAGACCAGATAAACCCAATCCCACCACATCAATGGCTGAAAGTATGCTTATGGAAGCATACCGAGGATGACATTGATGAGGAGTGCTTGATGTTGTCTTCTCTGAACTATGAGTTGCAGAGACAACATGAGACATATGATGTCTCCAAGACACTGTCCAAGTATATCATGACAGAAGAAGATCCAGTAAGGTATTCACACAATGTGATTGGGTATGTGGAAAGACCTGACTAAGAAGGATTCCCTCTGAGCTAAGAGTTGGCTTTTGGTATGGTACTGCAAATGTTGCAAGAATCATACAGTTCATGATGAACTATGACATGGACAACTTTGACAAATGTTGACAAAGTTGTTGGACATGTTGAGGATAGTAGAGGCAAAGATGAAGAAAGAAAAACCATAAATCTTTGATGTGATCAAAGAAAAGGTAATTCTTAAGGGCAAGGATAAGGACAAAGAAAAGAAGTGTTATCATGCTAGCCAAAAATCCAAGTTGTCTTCAGCCTCAAGGCACATGGGGAAAGGGTATATGAGGGATTGCCCTCTATATCTGGAAGAACAAAAGAAGATGAAGGAGGGGATGGAAATCTCAACCTAAGGTATCATGAAATGAACCACTTCTTTATCTGAGGTATATGATACCAAGATATGGATCTATCATATATGATATGCAATATCCGCAAAGAAGTGATGGCCTTTGTGAAAGGACCAAGAAAGAAGTACCCATCATTGGAGCAAGTGTTGCTTCCATAGATAGGAGTATCTTTAAGTTTATTTCAGCCTAAAGGGCACGAAATAGAGTTGAGAACTACTATTTCATATATTGCCAATAGATAGAAACACTTTATTATTGCATATTGTATGACAATGATGGCAATTAATAAAGTTGATGTTTCAATCTTAAAGATATGATCTTTGTGGCAATGCCTTGTTTATCTTGTGATACATGGTATGCATAAGATAAAATGATACCTAAAGTTATTGATAACTCAAACAATAAAATTAGCATCAATCATGAGAAATTCATTTCTAGTTTCCATATGATGGATAAATCTAGACTCTTTTGGTTAGGGAACCAGTAAGAGACATGAATATCTTGGACATGATTAATCAATCTTCACTAATGGTAGTGGGAGAATGATTGTCCTATTAGGTATAATACATGTGATGTATTTACATACCTATTGGAGTAAATGCTAATACTTCAAATGGGGTTTAGAGAAATACCAATATGAATATCTTGAAGTGTTCAAGATTATAATAGATGAAGTACAAATTTGGTAAAGTGTTAATTCTTGATGAGATCAATGAATGAAATACTTGGACCAAATGTTTGAGATCCTTTTGAGTGATTATGATAGTGTATCATAGTGAACTCATGATTAAGGCATGGTGATGTCTAAATCAAGAAGGAATCATACTCTAAGGAGTTAGAGAATGATTATCAAATAACTGAATTCTTCTTAATAAATGAATACCCCACACTAATAAAAGAAATTAAGAATCACAAGGGTTGTGAGTTCTTATATCTTTAACAGATACACCTCAATTATCTATGTGATAAGTTGTTCATGTGATGAGTCAACAATCTAGATGAATATGAGGAATCAAATTCTGAATTATGGTTTATGACCATTACATCCTAAATGACATCCATGTCAATCATAAGGTATGACCTTGATGGTAGAACTCATTGGATGAAATCCATAAGTATAAATGATTCTTAGGTGTTAAGACACATGGATAACATTTTAAGAAGGATGATGCTTGTTGATTGCAACTTAATGACTAAGAAATTTGGCACATGAATTCTAAAACCACATTCCTATGAGGAATAAAACAAGGATGTGTATGTGACACAACCTATAAGGTTTATGAATCCACTAATGCAAATGAAGTCTATAAGTTACAATGGACTAATCAATGTAATTGATTGAGTACAAGCAACTCAGAATTGGATCTTTACTTTGATAATATAGTCAAAAGGTTTGACTGATATGTCAAAGATAAAGAAGGGATCTGTGATTTAGTGGGAGCATGTTCACATTCCACATGTTGATGTGAAATGGAATTTTTCTAGAATGGAAATCCAAAAGTGGAAATTATCTTTAAGGAAGATAGAGAAGTTTCATATGTGATAGGAATAGAGATCTATAGAGATAGTTCTAAAAAACCTCTTGACTTGAAAAGAGAAAGCATACATTGGCAATCTGTACTGAAGGGTTCAATATGCACAAATTCAATGGGAGAAAACTTGTCCATGTTACATGGAGTTAGTATCCCAAGGCCGAGTGTCCAATTCTTATGAAGAATATGAACACTAAGAATATATATGATCTATCATGTATGTAATCATCCCATTATCTTGCACGTATGACATAGCAAAAATAAAATGCAATCATCATTTTGTATGTATGGCATAACAATATGATGTACTCATCCTGATAACTCGTATGTGGGACATGACGAGTGGATGTCTATCTACTTCCAGTAAGGGTTACTGGAATACCATGAGAACTTGATATGTACTTGTGAAGTACTGGTTCCATGGAGGTAAGGAAGAGTTCGATGTAAAGAGTTACATTGATGCGAACTTCCGAAAGGACAGAAAATTAATTGCAAAATATATATAGGATATATAAAAGTGAAAGTTTGTTGATAATTGGAAGTGTTCCAATAAAACCATTCAAAAGGAAAATGTCGAGTATTTATGCATTAGAGAATAGCAGTAGATTCTATATGGATCTGGAAGTTCATGAGATGAACTTATAAGACATTCCGCTCATTGATGACAAGTCTGGAATCCTTGATCATGCAATGTGGCTAAAGGTTAGCAAAGGAATACTAGATCGCATATTACGGCAACTCCATCTCATACGTGTGACGTGCAGTGAAGAGATGAGAGACATGCAATTTACACTGACTTTGGCAAGGTGTTGCCATTACTCACAATGTTGGCACTAGAGCACAGGGTCATGTTGGACATGTTTGAAGATCACTATGAATATGATTCAAGGGTGATTGGCTCGCAGTGCAAGTGGGAGTCTGTTAGTATGTATGCCCTGAGAGCCATCATAGGATGATTGGTGGGATACATTAAGATTGATTTGATAAACAACAAAGGCAAGCTTCCAATTCTTTCTTGTTCAGTCATATGAGATAGTGATAGAACAGAATGAATGTCTAGAGAATGACAATACTCAATGATGTATGCTTTCAGGTTCATGACCTAAACGATGAGATCATATGGATGCTAAGAGTTTGTACATTCTTATTTTGTCCCTAGTAGGATGTCATAGTGGAAGGTAGATAGACAACTATGACACAAAAGACTAGATTGTGGTGTTGGTTGATGACAAAATCTCATTAGTCATGATATGGAGATATCAAACCAAACACATAGGTACTTGTTAGAGAACAAGTGTACCAGACAGACCCACCGCGAGTTCGACACATGGAACCATGAGATGGTAGTCACAGTCAGTACTCACAGTGATGGTGGTGAGTGTGATTCTTTGACCTGAAATCACTACACTCAACACATGTCGTTGGGCACACTTTGACATCATCAAACACAGTCCTAAAACATGGGTTGTTATAAAGGTGATGATTGGGTGTCTTTGACACATGGGGCTTTTGAGGGGTGAGTGATAGATATGGGATTTGTCCCTCCTGAGGGAGTTTGATATCCAAGGCCACTTGATGAGTAGGATTGAGATAGTCGTGCGTACGCATGTGTGAATAAATATGTGATATTGATGTCATACATATCTCGTTCAATCTACTCTGAGATCAAGAAAGTGAATGAACGTTGACAGGATGATTGTTCCATGCCTCGAGTTCATTCAGGATATCAGTGACAAAGGAATTATACATTCACTGTAACACCATTCACAGATTGTAGGATTGAAAGTTGTTCTCCAGCTTTGTACTTTCACTTGGGTAGCATTGATGTGTGACTAGGCACCACTCTTTGCTTGTGAAGTCATAAGTGTTATGGACTTTCACTGCCAATGTGAAATTGACCTGTAGGGTCACACACATAGGATTTAACCTGGAAGAGGAGTTTTGTCCACAAGAAATGTTTAGATTCATTACTAAAGGAGTTTAGTAGTTCAATTAAACACTCAATTGATTGACACTACTACAGAAGTGCCTTTTAGTGTCGGTTGTTTAACCCCCTTTGGCGTCGGTTTCTGAACGACGCCTATGTGGGCGCCGCTAAAAGGTTGGACACTTCAACGTCGGTTAAAAAACCGACGCCTATTTAACATAAAGGCGTCGGTTTATTATAAAACACCGACGCCAAAAGGGTTCGCGCCACAGAAAACGACGTCATCTAGGACGCTTTCTGCGTCGGTTATATACTAAAAAACCGACGCAGAAAAGTGTCCTAGATGACTCCCATTTCCTGTAGCGCGAACACTTTTGGCGTCGGTGTTCAACAAAAAACCGACGCTGTAAGTCTGTGCTGACGGTTATCGGTAAATAACCGACGCCTATTTCTATTTTTTTTTTATAAATCTGTTTGCAGGCCTGCTGTGGCTGGTCAGCAGGATGAGAACCTGCAGTTCAGTTTTCTGAACTGCAGGTTTACGACATCCATTGATATCAGCCTACAAATAGGCCACAAACCTACAAAATTAACATAAAAAGATTCACACAAGTAGATACATTCAGACATCAATTCAATTGTCACGTTCACACATATAGAATCATTCAAATACATGTTTTAACATTCAGAAACATTCATTTACAAAGTATCATTCATCATCACTATCAACATCCCAATTATATCTTACACTTGCCACTGTTTGTACAACTATTGCCCATTCTTCTCTTACTTCATCTAATGCTTCCCTCGTATATGGAGCATGTACATTTTTTAAGTGTTTGCCTATAGTGTGGTCAGTTTTAAACACCTGCAAAGAGAATGATGTATATAAGTAATAATATAAAAATAAGATTGATATATTTTATACTAACTAATGAGACTATATATAATACCTCATGTATGGTATCGATGTCTTTCTTCGCCTGTGTATGGTATAGAACTCTCTTCCAGTATCTCCCTCACAGACTCCTGTGCGGAGAGGGACATTCCAACTCGAGATATCATCTTCCGTTGCCTCCTCCGCAGCAATATCCTTATCTCTAAACGTTTCTCGTAGGATTCTGAACCCCTCCTTCCCTCTACTACATCGAAGCCATGCCACAGTTGAACCCTTTCACTGAGCCCTACCCGGCCAAACAGACGTCGCCTGAAGTACCACCGTCGTCGTCGTCTCCACCTCCATCGCAACTTGCTGTGCTAGTCCTGGCAGTTTATCACCCCACATGCCTTCCTCACCAGTTCCTGCCGCTAGACGACCACACAATGGAATCCAAGAGGATATGCAGGCGTTCGCCACAGACTATAGGATGAGTATACTCAGCTTATAGTCTTTGGCGAACTCCTGCATATCCTCTTGGATCCATTGTGTTGTCGTCTAGCGGCAGGAACTGGGGAGGAAGGCATGTGGGGTGATAAACTGCCAGGACTAGCACAGCAAGTTGCGATGGAGGTGGAGACGACGACGACAGTGGTGCTTCAGGCGACGCCTACTTGGCCGGGTAGGGCTCGGCGAAAGGGTTCAACTGCAGCATGGCTTCGATGCAGTAGAGGGAAGGAAGGGGTTCAGAATCCTACGAGAAACGTTTAGAGATGAGGATATTACTGCGGAGGAGGAGGAAACGGTAGACAATATCTTGAGTTGGAATGTCCCTCTCCGCACATCAAGTTGCTCCAGTGCTTCAGTGGGTACATGTGCATCATCAACCTAAAATTTGACAAAAATAAACACACTAAATTAGCATTTGTATTAAAAAAGCAAACATTACTCTAAACGTTTGTATTTTACCATTTTTGCAGCCGCCTCCGCGCATCTGAAAATGTCATTAAAAAGGCAAACATTTAGCATTTGTATTAACTAGAAAAAGGAAAACATTTAGCATTTGTATAAACTAGAAAAAGGAAAACATTTACCATTTGTATAAACATACATGTCTCTAAAATTGTGATCTTTTATCAATTAACAATCCTTCATTGTGATCTCCGCGCACATATAAGTCATCATTAGCTTCAATATTTTGTGGAGTTGGCAACCCAACTGAGAATGGACTGGAGTCATCATACTTATCATAGTACTCTTCTTCATCTATAGGATCTTCAATGAACTGTCTTTTACCATGAAGAACAACCGACCATTTATCATTTGCAGGATCATCGATATAGAATATTTGTTTTGCCTGTGATGCCAATATGAATGGTTCAGCCTTCTCACCAATCATTTCAAAGTTCACCAAAGTGAAACCCAATTCATCCACTATAACTCCTTTGGTGTTATCAACCCAATTACATTTAAAGAGCGGAATATTGAAATCTATGTAGTCAAACTCCCAAATGTCTTCAATGACACCGTAATATGACATTTTAGCTTCACGTGGACTCTTATCCTTTGCACTTGCAAAGTACATAGTTGACGCTTGAAGAGTGACCCCACTATTTTGGACGACACTCTTATCATCTTGGCGCTTTGTGTAATATGTGAATCCATTAATGTCAAACCCTTCATAAGACATAACATTCGTTTTTGGTTTAAAGGCGAGACATTTGATAGTTTCTGTAATATCATTTGGTGTTTGAGATAGTTGATGTAAGACTTTATCTTCAAACCACTTAGTAAAAGTCTTATTATGCTCTCTAGCAAGCCACATTGAACTTGCTCGAGGATGTTGTCTCTTTATGAAATTGGTATGTTCCTCGATATAAACACTCACTTCGTCCATATTATGTAAAATATACAAGTGAGCTTGTTCCAACTGCTCACGGCTGATTACTTTCACCCGTGATCCCAAAATTCCTTTGCCCTCCTCAATATTCGTGTCATTATCAGGAGTGTCATTACCACTGAGAAAGTCATTGCAGAAATCCATAACCTCTCTCGCCACATAACCTTCAATAATACTCCCTTCAGGACGATAACGGTTTCGAACATCACCTTTAAAAACGCTCATGTATCGTTCAAAGGGATACATCCAATGCAAGAAAACCGGTCCCAAGATTTTCACTTCCCTAGTCAAGTGGACAACAAGATGTACCATGATATCAAAGAACGAAGGAGGGAAATACATCTCAAGCTGACATAGGGTAACAACCACTTCTCTTTGCAAATTATCGAGAGTATCAGGGTCAATAACTTTGCTGCATAGACTGTTGAAAAAGAAACAAAGTCTGGTAATTGCGAACCTTACATGCTTCGGCAATATAGATCGAATTGCCACGGGCAATATTTGTTGCATTAGAGTGTGACAATCATGAGATTTAAGACCTATCAACTTCAGATCTTTCATTGATACCAATCTACGGATGTTGGATGAGTAACCATGTGGCACCTTAACATTTACCAAGCATTCACAAAAAGTTTTCTTCTCCTTTCTAGACAATGTGTAACAAGCGGGAGGTAAGTATGTTCTTTTATTACCCATTTCACGTAATTCTGTTAATTCTGACCTTATTCCCATTTCACGTAGGTCCAGTCTGGATTTTATCCCATCTTTAGTCTTACCTGGTATATTTAATAGAGTACCAATGATGCTATCACAGACATTTTTCTCAACGTGCATTACATCGATACAATGCCTGACTGACAAAGAACTCCAATAAGGAAGATCCCAAAATATTGACTTCTTTTTGAATGAAGAATTGTCACTCCGTGTGGCCATACTACATTGTGATTTCTTACCAAATTCATTGACAATGTCTTTTACTCTTTCATAAACAACATCCCCTGGTATAGGTTTAGGTGCACTCCGTTCATCATTCCATCCATTGAATGATTTGCGCTTCCTACGATACGGATGGAATTTTGAAAGAAACCTTCGATGACCAAGATATACAGTCTTGCCGCCATATTTTAGTCTTATTGAATCAGTGTTTTCTTCACATATAGGACACGCTTTAGCTCCTTTGACACTATATCCAGACAAATTCCCATATGCCGGAAAGTCATTAATAGTGCAAAACAACATAGCATGCAAACGAAATGTCTCTCTTGCAGAAGCATCATAGGTCATCACACCTTCAGCCCAAAGTTTCTTTAAGTCATCAATCAAAGGTTCAAGATAAACATCGATATCATTTCCGGGTTGTTTAGGGCCCGATATCAACAATGACAACATAACATACTTATTTTTCATACACAGCCAGGGAGGAAGATTGTATATAACAAGCATGACTGGACAAGTGCTATGTTGGCTGCTCAATGTCCCGTACGGATTCATCCCGTCTGTACAAAGCCCAAGTCTTAGATTCCTGACTTCTTCACCAAATTCAGGGAAGAATACATCAATCTTCTTCCACTGTGGGGAATCAGACGCATGTCGTAGGATCCCATCATTATTTTTCTTAACATCTGCATGCCACCTCAAATTCTTCGCATCTTTCGGATTTGCAAACAAGCGTTGAAACCGTGATGTTATAGGTAGATACCACAACACCTTGGCAGGAGAACCAGTTTTGGACTCCCCCGAAGTCGTCAATTTATATCGTGACGCACCACATTTTGGACAATCTTTCAAATCTACATAGTCCTTTTGAAATAATACACAATCATTCGGGCATGCGTGTATCTTTTTGGCCTCCATTCCCATTGGGCACAACATTTTCTTTACCTGGTATGTTGAGATTGGCAGCTCGTTTCCTTCAGGAAGAATTTCTTTCAACAAAGTCAACAATTCAGTGAAGCTTTTGTCGCTCCATCTATTGTTAGCTTTCAACTTATACAATCTCAGCACAGCGCTAAGCTTCGTAAACTTAGCACAGCCTGTGTATAACGGTATCTCAGCATCATGCACAATGTTTGTAAAGATAGGAGGTGGATCGGTGTGCTCTACCCTACAACTATCCAGCATCACATCAACAATGTCTGCTGGAACTGGTTCGTTCACATTTACGTCATCGGAGGCAATTTCTTCTTCCACCCAAGCACTGCTATTGACATCTACTGGATTCGATTTTGAAATCTCTCCATGCCAGTGCCATTCTGTATAGCCTTGTACAATCCCGTTGCACATGACATGACTTTTGATTTCCTCACCAGTGTTGAGTTTCAAGTTGTTACCGCAATGCCTACATGGATAGTAGAACCTATCTGTAGGTTTTTTCCTATGTTCCTCGGCAAATCTAATAAACTGATCAAGACCAGATATAAACTCTGGGGTGCAACGATTACGAATGGACATCCATGATCTATCCATTCTATGATCAGAGAAAGCAAGTATATATTAGGAAAGCAAGTATATATTAGGAAACAAGTATATAAGCAAGTATGTCGTATTACAGTTCATCATTAAGAAAGATATAAGCAAGTATGTCGTATTACAATAGACTAAACAATAAAAGAATTTTTTTTGAGGCAAGACAATATGAGAAAATAGTAGTGTAATCATGTAAATGGGAACATTCATGGGAACACACACTTCAGTTATAAGCATTCATGTAGCAACTTACAGTTCCATTCATGGGAACACACACTTTAGTTATAACAATAACTAAACAAAGGGGTTGGTGTACCCCTAAACATGCGCATAATTAAAAAAACTATTACTACAGACAAGTCTAGATAGATAGACAACTAAATACTACACCAACATGGTCCCGCATGCATCAGTAACTTCTTTTTGATGATGAAGCTGTGTCACGAAGCTCCTCACTGTATTTAGACGAATCTGAACTGATAGGGGCCTCAGATTCAGATTTGTCTGAGCTGATATGCGACGCCGTGCGCTCATACCGCAGAAGATGATTGGGGGTCTCGCAGTTGTTGTTGGTTATCCAAACTTTGATGGAATTATCGCCAACTGGACGGAGAAAAAGCCTATTCCAACGGACCACATGCAGCTCTCCAATCCAATCACGCCAACCGGATTTTGATACAAGATTTCCCGCCAAATCATACTCAACCTCGATTACATGTGAATAATTTCCAAAAGTTAGGGTCACTTTACCAGGCATGTAGTGTCTTCCTTTTAGAAAACGCCAATGTTTGGGTATGACCAATTGGTTTAAGGAACGATCATCTAGGATGATGTCCAATTGTTCTTCAATAGGGAACGTTAACATTGACATAGAGGCCCAATTCATAGTCATTGTTATAGGAAGACAGAGACTGCACAATATTAGTATTAACAAAGTGTAAGTACATATAACGATGTTATATATTTTCAGAAAAAGTTGTATAACATCAGTTAACCTTTTAAACAAGTATATATTAGGAAACAAGTATATATTAGTCAATCTTGGACGGGTTTCTAGGCCAACAAACACATTTGATGTCAATCTTATATATAATAAATGTGTACCACCTATCCCATCCTTGAACACCTAATCTCACTTAGGATGTAAGTGTATAATGTGTATTTGGTTTTCAAGAAAATTTCGGCAGCATTTCCCCGTTGTTCTCTAAGTACATATGTACTTAGAGAACAAACGGGGAAATGCTACCGAAATTTTCTCGAAAACCCAATACACATTATACACTTACATCCTAAGTGAGATTAGCTGTTCAAGAACAGTCCCAAACTGGGGACTATCCAAGATTTACTCCTACTGAGTAAATCTTGGACGGGTTTCTAGGCCAACAAATACATGTGTTGTCATTCTTATATAAACCCTATAATTCATGAAATCATTCTAATTCAATTTAATATGTTGGGATCACATAATTATATAATGACATCAGAATATATAGAAGAATCATAATTAACATGATTAACAACATGCTCATCAAACTAGGGTTTTCTTGAATATCATTTAATAAATCAAGAATTTCATAGTTTCAAACATGCAATAATTCACAATGCAATGTTAGAAACTATAGGCAACATGGATAGATGAAATAAATAAACATCCAGCATCTATCACTTATTCAATCTTCAAGAAACCTTGACAAACATCCAACATCTATCACTTATATAATTTGCATGTATATACACCCTAAAGTGCCACAAATCATATAATAAAACTATCATGTTATGATATTAGGACCACTTAAAGCAGATTAGGCACATTAAGCAAGCAGAGTAGGGAGCCAATTTCGTGCAAGCAGAGTAGGGAGCCAATTTCGTGCAAGCAGATTAGGCAACAGATTAGGTCAGCACATAAAGAACCAATTTCGCGCCTGGGTAGGTCTGCAGGTACCTGGGCAAGAAGAGTAGGGTGAGGTCGAGCTGGTTGAGTACGTGGGTGGCGGCCGACGAGCTCCAGAACCAGCGGCAGTGACTCCGACGAGCAGGAGCGTCAGCCGCAGCAGGCAGGCAGGCGGCCAGGCGGCGGCAGGCAGGCAGCGGCCAGGCGGAGGAGAAGGAGAAGGGGGTACGGCGGCGCCGGTTCTCAGGCGTGGCAGGCAGGTGGGCACCAGGCGTTGCGGCGGCGCCGGTTGTCAGGCGTGGCGGCGGCGCAGGCGGTTGGAGCAGCAGGGCGGGCAGCAGGGGTGCCAGAGAAGAAACGCGTCGGAGAGGGGCGCCGGAGAGGGGACGCCGGAGATGGGGCACTGGAGAGAAGCGCCGGAGAGAAGCGCCGGAGAAAAACTAGTACCAGCAGCAGAGAAATCGCCGGAGAAATCGCCGCAATAGGGAAATAGGGTAGCAACGAAGCATAAGAAAGGGGAAGAGTCGGGCGATCGAAGGTTATGAAGTTCCCCAATAGCGTCGGTTGTTTACAACAACCGACGCCTAAACATATTTACCGTCGGTCGTTCGCAACATCCGACGTCCATTTGGACGATATTTTCGTGAAAATGTTTGGCGGGAACCACATTCAGCGTCGGTTATTACAGGACGACCGACGCGGAAAAGGACACTTTTCGCGCAAATTTCCATCGCACATAAGTGTCGGTGTTTTAACTACAGACTCGACGCCGAAAGTGACATTATTTTTTTCGCTCGAAAATTGGATGAAATAATGCGTCGGTTTTGTATAAACAACCGACGCTGTATACAAAGAGGTACCCGTGTTTGGCTGGTCTTTGAATATAGACGTCGGTTCTTCTAAATAACCGACGCCTTTAATATAAGGCGTTCGTGTTCCTTAAAAACCGACGCCCAGAAAAGCGACACTGAATGCTATTTCTGTAGTAGTGTGATAGCTCAATATCATACTGTTCAAGGTGTTGGACATGTTGATTGGAGTATCAGATTGATTGAAATCACATTTGACTGATTCTGCACAACCTGTACTCCCAACCAATCGGTTCAAGTGTTGAACCGGTCGGCTGAGGTTGCTGAATCGGTCGGCTCAAGTGTTGAGTGAAATGATCGGTTCAAGTGTTGAAATGATCGGTTCAATTGGTGCAACCGAGCAAGTTGGGAAAGTCAGGTCGGTGAGAATTTTCCTTGCGTTTCACTTGCCCAATTTGATTGGAACAAGGATTGGAATTCGATACCAATTAGAAACAAAAGAAGGAAAGTCAATCTGGAACTGATCAGGACCATGAACCGACCAGTTCAGAAGTGAACCAATCGGCTCATGGGTCCCAACTGATCGGTTGGTGTTCCAATCGACCAGTTCAGGTCCCCAACTGATCGGTTCACTTGTGAACCGATCGGTTCAGGTTGCGAGTTGGTTGTTTTGTGGAAAATCTCGAACCCTTCTACTCCTGCGTTTAGTCCCGTATTGCCCGAGATAGAGAACCATGTCCCATGACCCTCCTATATATATAGGGGTAGTGGGGGCTTCTCAGATAACAACTCAGTGCAACCAGTTGCTCTGCAAAGTTGTCGTTCTCTCTGGTTTTGGTAACCGAGAGAGAGCCCGAGGAAGTACTTCCCGCAAAGGGAGGTGCAGCAAGGGAAGGACAGCTGCAGTTGCAACTGGAGGTAGGAGAGTGTGTTGGTGACTAGTACATCAACAGGAGGGTGCGACTCCTTCCACTTCCTTGTGGGACAAGGAGTGTGGATTTCCAGGTGGTCCGTGTGGACTACTTCAGAGGCGGGAGGTTTCTACCGCTCAGGAGGACAACTGTCAATCCCGACAGTCCCGGTGAGAGGAGGAGTCGTCAGTCCCGGTGCAACCAGGAGTTGTACAGACACCGTCCAAGACCGGAGGTGAAGACCGCACAAGGCGCGAGGTATTGTCGCCGAGCAAGCCTCAGGACAAGGTATGATTCCACAAACCATCCTTTCCTATTATTTAGACGTTGACGCGTTGCCTCGTGCTGGGTTTGTGGGAGAAAATTTTTTGTTTCCACTGCCTTCTCTGCCTCCCCTAAAACCCAACATTAAGTACACTATGAAAATGCAAGTAATCAATTTAAGAATACTATAAAAGTTACTCGGTTAGAAACGTCATGTAGGTAAGATTTAGAAACAAGGTGTGAAACACTTCATGACATTCTTTTATACAAAGCATGTTTTTGTTTTATTTACCAATTATATCAAAATGGATTTCTTTGTATAATGTTCAAGATTAGTCAACTTATGAAACCCAAACATGAAAGTTGTATTCATAGGAACAATAGCTCAAACAAGTAAGTAAGTAGCCAAGCATTCATACAAACATACATATAAGAAAGCTAATATCATGGTAAGGACAATAGGAAAATGTACCTGATGAGTAATGAATAAATCATGACAAGATCTCTAAAGATGGTCCAACCCAAAGGATCCTAAGATGCAAAAGATACAACATCGAGTCTTAGATCACTAGGGTTTGACAAGATAAGTGTCATATGAGTCATGTTGGTGTTTCCCTAGATCTAGGTTTCAAATAGATCAAACATCATTTTTTTTGGATAAGGTAAAATATTACTAGAGCCCCGAAAAAGAGTATAGAGGTGAACACCCTGTATACTGTACAAGGTCATCAAAGACCCCACATCAACCTAACCTAACATCAAAGACCCCAAATCAAACATCATTACCAAAGTTCCCATTGTGCATATATCAATTCAACATATCATAGGTAACAATGTTAAGGTGTAAGTCTAGTCAAATAATCCACATTATAAAAGATACAAGATAGATGTAGAGTCTGATTTGGGGTTAGAGAAACATGAGATTTATATGGTCTATTCATACAAGATCATAATTAGTCACATTAGGTCTATTTCATTCAATATGGTCTTAATTCCAACTCAATGAAGCATTAAGTTTAACAAGTTAGGATGTCAAGATAAATCATGATGATTCTACTGATTTAGTGTGACGTCTGTTGCCAAACATCGATTAAGATTAAACAAAATGTTATTATCGAATGCAGAAGTGAATACTTAGCAACATAATTTCTAAAAATCACTAAAAATTAAAACTTTTTGCACTGAGATCCACAAAATGTAGAACTCTATCATAAAGAAACAAAGTAAGTTATTTACATTCTGATTCATCAGTACATCTATGTATCATCTCACCTTGAGAGTCATAACATTGATTTCCCTGTCAAACTATACATGAGAAGCATACAAAAATCTCGAGGCATCAAGCCAAAAATCTCAGATCTATATTAAACTATCTACTAACTCCTAGGACCTGAGAGTACAGAGACGAAACATAGGACTCTCTATATACCGAACATAACAGATAGTGTCTCCACCTGTGGATCACTACTGTCCTAGCTGTTGTTGATGTTGTTGCTGCTACTGCTCACCCACTCGAGGGTTTCTTCTTCCTCGACGTCTACCTAAAAAATTTAATCCCATGGGGGTGAGACAATTGAAAATTGTCCCAAAGAGAGTTATAACTCTCCGCCAGAAGCATTGTTATTGCGAATAATAAAATAACACTGAGCAGTAGAATTATAAATATTCAACAGCAGGTAATTCATTGAATAAACTAGGTAGAGCAGTATTCTCTATGCAATCATTTCAATTATAACTTGATTAAGCAGCAAGTCATCCATTTAATAAGGAATATGAAGAACATGTATATTAATTATCCAACTAGGACATATTAAACAATGTATCATCAAAAATTGATTCTCGCAGTTCAACCCTAGCAATTATGCTACACGGCTGATTACATTTTTCAAACATATTTATGCCCTGAGGAGATGAGGTATACCTCTCATACTCCAACCGATCATTACAAAATCGAAATCGGTACCATACATAGGTCATCAGAAGAGCCGGATTTCTATTACCTCATCCTCCTCAGTCAGTGTGAGGAACAAATACATGCATGACATCTCGTGTCTCTGCTAAAATAGCTTTCCAGGGTATTCTGGCAACTTCGCTATTAGAGTTAGAGTGGCGTGTTGTACTCTCTTCGCAATCGAGGGATTTCTTGTTTATCTCACATTGATTCGGCATTAACATCATCATCGAGAGATTAGTGATGCAACATCCTGGCATATACATATAATGAAGGATTGAGAGATTTAATGTTTATCTCACATCAATTCCTCCATTAGGGCGTAAGGATATTCACGCCCATTACCCCCACATACTCAAAATTATGCTCTCCAGGAGTTCCCTTAGGAAAACCTGGTTCACCATCACCCAACTACTGACGATGATGGATCTATTGTCAGGGCTCTACATGATATCATTTCACTTGATTATTTAAGTACATTACAACATTCTTTTAGCAACATGCATGTTTTCAAACATAAACCTTTATAACAATTACTATAAAGAATGAGTACTATTTCTATCAAGTTCATTTCATAGCTTTAATAGCATTGGGTTCTCAATCCCTTATTATCTCATCATCATGATTCAAGAACATGGGTATTCAAACCCTTAGATCATCAATATACTTGTTACCACTCTAAAAGGTAACATAATTCCATCAAGTCATTTGACAGTGTAATCATAATAATTAATGCAGGTATTTCACATGGCTCTTAAAGACTATCAATCCCTTTTGTTACCTTTAACTAGGCAACATAGCATATCATTGCTCACAAGGCTCATAAAACACTTTTAATAAACAAGGCATCATAGCTCATACCTGGCTAAGTTCAATATCTCATAAAACCTGCATGATTAGTACAAATGATAACAGGTACATCGATTTCATATCAGCATAATGCAAAACAATGATAACATCACTATTCAGGAGTTGCACCACTATGCCCATACTAGGGTTAGGGTTTCCCTTTTCAATTCAATTAGGGTTAATCATTCCCTTAGCTCAATTAGGATTAATGACTTATCATTTCATTATCCATCCTTAGAGCTTCATGCTATAAGGCATAACCCATAATTGGGGTTTCACATATAGTTTGACCTTATTTGGAATTAGGGTTTACTTTTCACATCACATCACCCTTGGTTAGGGTTTACCATTAACATCACATCATTAGGGTTTACTATTCACATCATATCACCCTTGATTAGGGTTTACCATTAACATCACATCATTAGGGTTTACTATTCATATCACATCACCCTTGATTAGGGTTTACCATTAACATCACATCATTAGGGTTTACTATTCATATCACATCACCCTTGATTAGGGTTTACATCATTAGGGTTTACTATTCACCCCAAGTAGGAGTGATCATTAAAGTACCTTGAATTGAGGTTTATCATGTCATCACTATGAATTGAGATCACACCATCACCATGTATTAAGATTACTTTCAATAATACCCTCAGTTAGGATTATGACTCATTAACCTTCATAATAAGGGTTTCATGATCTCACTATCATAAAAAGAGTCCATTACATAATTAACATTTATGTAGGTAATTATTTCTCTCTCATCCTTTATAGGATGATGTTTATTTCAGCCTTGATTAGGCTAAGTCAACTCAACATTAAAGATAATTGACATCATGGGTTATGTCATTATCATTATGATCATTAAGGCTTGAATATTCCAAGGGTACTAATCACCTTACCCCATTCAGATTCAATTACTATAATCATCTTTGATTTCATCATGTATTAGTCAATTGATCAACTTGTCCTTTGACCACTTCAAATACCCATGTGGTTTTGGTTAATTATCTACCAAACGGTCTTGAACATATAAACCCCAAACGGTCTTGACCAAATCAGACCTCAAACAGTCTTGGTCAACCAATGAAACCGTTTGCTAAAGTAACCACCTTGAAACCGTTTGGTAATGTAACCACCTTGAAACTATTTGGTAAAGTAACCACCTTGAAACCATTTGGTAAAGTAACCACCTTGAAACATTTTGGTAAGGTAACCACCTTGAAACCGTTTGGTAAAGTAGGTGGTGTAGACCGTTTGCCAAAGTTGACTTCTGAGATCGTTTGCTAAAGGTGGTTTACTAAAGTAGACCCCCAAAACCGTTTGTTAAAGTAGGCACTGAAGATCATTTGATAAAATAGACTTTTTGAAAACGCATGAAGCCAAAGGGTTTGGGATCATTTGGTCCCAAACGGTCTTGAGACCGTTTGGACTCAAACGTTCTTGAGACTGTTTGGTCAAAACCCCCTCAAAATCTCAAGGACCAAAAAGAGTCTCAACCACTTCAATTAAATTAGGGTTTCCAAGATTGATTCCTTCATTGATTGTAATCATGTTATCACTCATCAATTGGACCTATCACCATGCTTCAATTGAGTTAATTAGGTCAACTTTCAACTGATTTGACCCTCAATTGACCCTCAATTGGTCATCAATTAGGGTTTGAATCAATTGAATTAGGGTTTGGAATTGATGACCATTCAACATTAATCAATGTGAATCTAATTACTTTGAAACCATTGAACCTTCTTCCAATTTGAACATGCCCTGACCCCAAACGGTCTAGAGGTCGTTTGGATGACCTCCATATGGTCTTGAAACCGTTTTCCCATGTCAACATCAAAAACCAAGTCAACCAATTAGGGTTTGGTCCATTGGATTGATCACTAAATCAGCAATTAATTATACTTCAACCTAGTATCTTTGGATCTTCAATTGGTCAACCATACCTAACCGTAGACCTCCAAATGGTCTTGGATGATCACCAAATGGTCTTGAGACCGTTTGGGTTATCCCCAAATGGTTTTGAAACCGTTTGGGTCACTCAAGCCAAACTTCCAACTTAATCACTCATGAAATCAGCACTCAACCCGATTAGGGTTTTGATGATTGTGGGACCTTCAATTAGTGAACCAATTGGAGTTAATTAACAATTATTGATGGATCATTGACCTAAATTATTCTCAACAGGTCTCCAAATGGTCAATGTTTGGTCAAAGCCACCAAACGGTCTTGGACCGTTTGCTTCTATGCGGTTTAGGTGAAACTGTTTGCATTCAAACAGTTTGAAACTGTTTGCTCCCAAATGGTTTGCGAAACCGTTTGAGAAACAAGAGAAAACCATTTGGTAAAGTACTTTTTAGATAAACATCTAAGATGATGTCACCTTCATCTTCCTCAGTTCAACCAAGAACTACTATTGTTCTTCACGGAAGTTATAGCAAGAACTCAAAAGAGTACCACAAGGGCAAGAATTTGCCAACGATTATTGGAGGAGGAGATGCATTAGCAATGCTTAAGGGTTAGAGTTATAAAACCCGCCTATAGAACTGATATCAAGCTCAAAGCTCCACGGCTTTAATGGTGGATGGAGTTCCAGCAGTTGTCGAAGCTCCGTCCTTGAGCTTTCGGATGAAAAAGATGGCTAGAATTGGAAATCGGGTGAAGAAAACCATCAATCAAACATTGTTTTAGGGTTTCCACCATAAATCCGAGGTAGAAGACGATGAAAACCTTACCAACAGGTTGTGTTCTTCCTTCCCTTACTCCTGAGATCCTTCATGGTCGGCCAAAGCAAAGTGATAAGGGAAAGACTAAGGAAACGATCCTTATGTGTTATTGGAAAAAGATATACACAAAGGGTATGTATATAGGTTTTCAAAGAAAGATAAAAAGGATTATTTCCTTTTAATTATAAAATAATATCCATCAAACTCCCCTCAATTTCTTGTCCACGAAACCATCTTCATTTCCTTGCAAAACCTCTCCATTATCTAAGAATTAATGGAAAAGGAATTAAGCACCTTAAAGAGTTTTATATTAATATCCATCCTTTTAGTGGATATTACTTTTTATTATGATAATATAAGTTGGCTTCCACTCAACCAAGATCTTTTTATGACCAAGCAAGGCACAATCTCATCCAACACTATTGCAAACACATCCCTCAACTTTTGGTGGAAGGGCTCCTCAATTAATTTATTTCTTTTTGCATTAAATTAAATTAAAGTCTCATTTATACTTAGAACTTGATTATTTTAATGTCAAGATTCTCTCTCTCCTCCATGATAATTCAAATGAGGTGCCCCTCTCATTTTCTTAGATCTACTTGATGCTAAGAAACATGAGAGACCCTCTAGAGGTGACATTTTGCATATTGAACCGTAGGTTTTGGGCAAATTGCACATTACACCAAAACTAGGTTTTAATGCACAAGGATTGCTCTACAAGCTTTATCTTGGTGCACAAGCTTGTGGAATCCATACCATTACATCATATTCATTCATATGATGTATCAATATCATAGGAACATCTTATAATGTGTGATTTGCAAGTTAACCCTTCTACTTGGGTAATTTTCACTTTAGTCCAAAAGTAACAAAACAATGTTTCAACATTATTCAAAAAGGGCTAAAATTGAAACATAAGTTATTCAGAAGCCTTAATTACTTTCCAAAATATAAGAGCAAGCATTTAATCAACTTTATTAGGCAAAATACCCAGGGTTAGTACGTAACCCAGGTCAGGGATGTTACAAATTATCCACCCCTTACAAGGATTTCATCCCCGAAATCATCAACAAAACATGTTAAGAGAAAAGAGTAGGGTATTTCCTCCTCATCTCTTCCTCTAGTTCCCACGTAGCTTATTCAATGCTGCGGTGATTCTAGAGGACTTTTACAAGACTTATGTCTTTCTTTTTCAGCTTCTTGATCCTTCTATCAAGAATCAACACAGGTCCTTCTACATAAGATATATCATCGTTCAATTCTACTTCCATAGGCTGCAGAATTGATTTTGTATCAGGATGACATTTCCTTAACATGGAAATGTGGAACACAGGGTGTAACTTTTACAGCTCAGGTGGTAACTCCAACTTATAAGCTACCTTTCCAACCTGTTCAATGATTGGATAAGGCCCCATAAATCTAGGAGCTAACTTTCCTTTCCTTCCAAATCTAAGAACTCCCTTCCAAGGTGAGACCTTGAGGTACACTCTGCCTCCAACCTGGATTTCTAAAGGTCTACGACGCTTATCAACATAAGATTTCTGCCTATCCTGTGTAGTCTTTAACTATTGTTGTATTATCTTAATATTTGCAGTGGTCTGCTGCACAAGATCAGGACCCACAAGTTGATATTCACCAGTTTCATACCAACATAGGGGAGATCTACAATGTCTACCATACAAAGCATCATAAGGTGCCATGTCGATACTATGTTGATATCTATTATTGTAGGCAAACTCTATCAAACTTAGATGCAGATCCCAACTTCCTGTAGACTGGAGGACACATGCCCTAAGCAAATCCTCCAAGGTTTGTATAGTCCTTTCAGATTGTCCATCTGTCTGAGGAAGAAAGGTTGTACTAAAACTTAACTGTGTGCCTAAGGCTTTATGAAGTCACTCCCAAAAATGACTCATAAACTGGGGACCTCTATCAGAAACAATGGTAACTGGGATCCCATGCAGCCGCACTATGTCATCTACATACAATTGTGCCAACTTCTCAGCAGAATAGGTTGTTTTGACAGGTAAGAAATGTGTTGTCTTTGTCAACCTATCAACTATTACCCATATGGAGTCATGACCTTTGGCTGTTCTGGGTAAACCAACCACAAAATCCATGGTTACATGATCCCACTTCCACTGTGGTATGGGTAAAGGTTGTAGTGTTCCTGTAGGCTTCGGGTGTTCAGCTTTAACTTGTTGACACACAGGACACTGCATAACGAACTCAACAACATCTTTCTTCAGACCAAGCCACCAATACATATCTTTCAAGTTATGATACATCTTGGTGCTTCCTGGATGCATAGCATACATCGAAGAATGAGCTTCTTCCAGGACTAACTTTCTCAAGTTTTCCACATCAGGTACTATCATTCTACCATGATAACAAGCTACTTGATAATCTGAATCATGGAAACCATCTCGTTTCTCACTACCATACTCTGACCTAATCTGTTGAACTACAGTATCATCCTGATGTGCTTCCTTAATCTGTTGTCTCAGAGTAGGTTTTATATGCAACTCATCTGACAACCCAGATAACAATGATACTTTTAATTGTACATTGTTTTTCCTTAAAGAGATAAGTATATACCTCCTAGAGCACACCAAAGAATTTAACTGTGCTCTATCTAAGGTTGGTGTTTTTGATTTCGTACTTAAAGCATCAAAAACCACATTGGCCTTCCCTGGATGTTAATCAATTGTACAACTGTAGTCCTTGATTAATTCCATCCAGCGACATTGCCTCATGTTAAGCTCATGCTGAGAGAAGATGTACTTAAGGCTCTTATGGTCTGTGAAAATCTGGAATGTCTCTCCATAGAGATAATGTCTCCAAATCTTCAAGGCATGGACTACATCAGCTAGTTCTAGATCGTGTGTCGGATAATTCTCCTCGTGTTTCTTAAGCTGTCGAGAAGCAAAAGAAATCACTTGTTTATCCTGCATTAACACACATCCTAGTCCATTCTTAGAAGCATCACAGAAAACTATATATCCTTTCCCTTGCTCAGGTCACACTAGCATAGGTGCACTTGTCAGCCTTTCCTTCAACAACTGAAATGATTGCTGACATCTGTTATTCCAGACAAAAGGAGCATCTTTTCTGGTTAACTTGGTTAAAGGTAAAGCTATCGAACTGAAGTTCTTAATGAACTTCCTGTAATAGCTTGCCAACCCTAAGAAATTGTGGATCTCCGTCGGTGTCTTTGGTTGCTCCCATTTCAGGACAAATTCTATCCTTTTAGAGTCAACACGAATACCTGAAGCAGATATTACGTGTCCAAGAAAAGAAACTTCAGGCAACCAGAATTCACACTTGCTAAACTTAGCATATAACTTATGCTTTCTTAGAAAAGTTAGAGCCTGATGAAGATGTTGCTCATGCTGTTGAGCATCCCTACTATAAATCAGGATGTCATCTATGAAGACAACAACACACTGATCGAGAAAAGGTCAAAAGATTCTATTCATGAGTTCCATAAATGCAGCTGGTGCATTAGTTAGTCCAAACGACATAACTGTGAACTCGTAGTGACCATACCTTGTCCTAAAGGAAGACTTAGGTATGTCACCTTCCTTAATACGCAGCTGATGATATCCCGACCTCAAATCTATCTTTGAGAAGACTGTTTCACCTCGCAACTGATCAAATAGATCATCAATCCTAGGCAAAGGATACTTATTCTTTATTGTTACTTTATTTAGTTGCCTATAATCAATGCACAACCGCATTGACCCATCCTTCTTCTTAACAAAGAGGACCGGAGCACCCCAGGGTGAAGTGCTTGGTCGGATTAAACCCTTCTCAAGCAACTCTTGCAGTTGTTTCTTGAGTTCTGCCATCTCAGCATGTGCCATCCTATATGGTATTTGTGCTATTGGTTGTGTACCTGGGATTAGTTTAATCTCAAAATCAATCTCTCGGGGTGGAGGTACACCTGGAAGTTCTTCAGGAAATACATCTTCAAATTCCCTGACTACATGAACTTCAGTAGGGTTAGAACTCTCCATGGTAGTATCTACCACATGGGCCAAGATGCATAACATCCTTGCCTCAATAGCTTCTCAGCTACCATAGTTGACACAAGGCATGTTGGAAGAATCTTTCTATTTCCTTGAAAGATCCATGTGTCACTATCATCAGTGAACA
Source organism: Alisma plantago-aquatica (assembly GCA_963693085.1). Taxonomy (NCBI): domain Eukaryota; kingdom Viridiplantae; phylum Streptophyta; class Magnoliopsida; order Alismatales; family Alismataceae; genus Alisma; species Alisma plantago-aquatica. Next base: position 39,915,844 of record OY856411.1, on the reverse strand, counting down.
CAGCTTGCTTGGACTCACAATCCAAGACAACCTTATATCTTTCTAGGGTATCCATCCCAAGAATTATATCAAACCCATGCATCTCAAATGGTATAAGATCCACTTGAAAGCGACGTTCATAAAAAGAAAGAATGTAGGAAGAACACACCTCCTGTAACACAGCAGATCCCATCAAAGGGGTTTCTAACTTCAAACTCTCTACCCTATGACTAATTGTCATATTGCAGTCAAGAATCACTCTTCGAGTGATAAAGGAATGCATAGCACCCAGATCAATTAAAATAGATACGATGCAGTATGTAGACATATCAGAATAAAATAACTTCATCTGACCTGTCACAACCCGAGGGTTGACTACTACATCAGATTGATTCATCGCATAGAATCTTGTCGTTGCTTGTGGTTGATTCGGTGCTCGAGGACTAGGTGCTGATGATCCAGCTTGGGACGCTTGTCCACGTCCTCTAGCACTACCTAGAAATTGTTGTCTTTGGGAACCTTGCTGACTTTGCCTTTGGGGTTGAGTCACACTTGCCTCCTGGGCTCTGCAATCCTTCATCATATGCCCCACTTTTCCACATATGTAACAACTCCTAATTCCTTGTTGTGGTCTAGATGGTCCTGTAACCGACACAGATGTTGTGCGGCGAGCTCCTTCTGGTGGTAAACTTCTTCCTCTACCTCTATTTGATGTCCACTACATCTGGGTACTGAATCTAGGTGGTGGTTTAGGCACAGAAAACCTCGGTTTCTTGAAACCGTTGGATGATGATCCTTGGAACTGGTGGCACATCTTCTTATTCTTGGTATGTCGCTTCTCTGTCACAGACCTTTCTATCCTCCTGACCGACTCCACAAAGGTAGAAAATATTTCCCTATTCTCCAAAGCAGACATAGGGGTGGTCAACTCAGCGTTAAATCCCTTCTCAAAATGCCTAATCCTCTCTTCTTTTGTGGTTTCCATATGCAGACAGAACCGCAACAACTCCATGAACTTAGCCTCGTATTCTCTAATGTTCATTGGTCCTTGCCTTAATCTCTCAAACTGAGAGATTTTCTCATCCAACAATGTCTTAGGAAAGTATCTTTTGACAAATTCCCGTCGAAAGACTTCCCATTCAATCTCCACACCTGGCCTTTTTCCCTCCACTATGGTCCACCAGTGACCATCACTCCCCTTAAGAAGGTACACAACATGTCTGACCTTCTCATCTTCTGGGATGTTCAAGATTCGAAAGGCCTTCTCTAACTCAATTAGCCACATGTCAGCATCTACTGGGTCAGCTGTCCCTGCATATTCCATGGCTCCCACCCGGCGTAGTCGTTCAAATGTCTTTCCGGCTCCTTCTCCTTCTTGATGGGCAGGTGCCCTAGGTGCAGGCATGGACATTCTATCATTCATATGTGTCATGGCAGTCATAAACTAACCAAACATGGCTTGAAAGGTTGGGTTCCCCATGTCGGCTTGATTGAACTGGGGTGGTTTAGGCACAGGTTCGTCCCTTCCTTGGTCTCTTGCACCTCCTCTGGGTGCAGCGACACTACTCTCTACAACATGTTCCTCGTGTGATCTAGACATCTTTAGTTTTCTCTTCTCCTCCTATATGAGAAGAAGACACTATCAGATAGACTGGAAGACACTAGAACAGACTCAACAACCTTAGTCCTATGTCTCTGTAGACTCAGCGAACCTAGAGCTCTGATACCACTAAATTGTGACATCGGTTGCCAAACATCGATTAAGATTAAACAAAACATTATTATCAAATGCGGAAGCGGATACTTAGCAGAGGAATTTTTGAAAATCACTAAAAATTAAAACTTTTTGCACTGAGATCCACAAAATGTAGAACTCTATCATAAAGAAACAAAGTAAGTTATTTACATTCTGATTCATCAGTACATCTCTATATCATATCACCTTGAGAGTCATAACATTGACTGCCCTGTCAAACTATACATGAGCAGCACACAAAAATCTTGAGGAATCAAGCCAAAAATCTCAGATCTATATTAAACCATCTACTGACTCCTAGGCCCTAAGAGTACAGAGATGACACATAGGACTGTCTATATACAGAACCTAACAGACAGTGTCTCCACCTGTGGATCACTGTTGTCCTAGCTGTTGTTGCTGCTGCTGCTCACCCACTGGAGGGTTTCTTCTTCCTCGGCGTCTACCTAAAAAGTTGAATCCCACGGGGGTGAGACAATTGAAAATTGTCCCAGTGAGAGTTATAACTCTCTGCCAGAAGCATTGTTATTGCAAATAATAAAATAACACTGAGCAGTAGAATTATAAATATTCAACAGCAGGTAATTCATTAAATTAACTAGGTAGAGCAATATTCTCTATGCAATCATTTCAATTATAACTTGATTAAGAAGCAAGTCATCCATTTAATAAGGAATATGAAGGACATGTATATTAATTATCCAACTAGGACATATTAAACAATGTATCATCAAACATTGATTCTCGTAGTTCAACCCTAGCAATTGTGCTACACGACTGATTACATTTTTCAAACATATTTATGCCCTGAGGAGATGAGGTATACCGCTCATACTCTAACTGACCATTGCGAAATCGAAACCAGTACCATACATAGGTCATCAGAAGAGTCAGATTTCTATGACCTCATCCTCCTCAGTCAGTGTGAGGAACAAATACATGCAGGACATCTCGTGTCTCTACTAAAATAGATTTCCAGGGTATTCTAGCAACTTCGCTATTAGAGTTACAGTGGCATGCTGTACTCTCTTTGCAATCGAGGGATTTCTTGTTTATCTCACATCGATTCAGCATTAACATCATCATCGGGAGATTAGTGATGCATCATCCCATCATATACATATAATGAAGGATTGAGAGATTTAATGTTTATCTCACATCAATTCCTCCATTAGGGAGTAATGATATTCACTCCCATTACCCCCACATACTCAAAAGTATTTTCTCCAGGAGTTCCCTTAGGAAAACCTATTTCTCCATCACCCAACTACTGACGATGATGGATCTATGGTCAGGTCTCTACATGATATCATTTCACTTGATTATTTAAGTACATTACAACATTCTTTTAGCAACAAGCATGTTTTCAAACATAAACCTTAATAATAATTACTATAAAGAATGAGTACTATTTCTATCAAGTTCATTTAACAGCTTTAATTGCATTAGGATCTCAATCCCTTATTATCTCATCATCACGATTCAAGAACATGGGTATTCAAACCCTTAGATCATCAATATACTTGTTACCACTCTAACAGGTAACATAATGCCATCAAGTCATTTGACAATGTAATCATAATAATTGCAATGCAGGTATTTCACATGGCTCTTAAATCCTATCAATCCCTTTCATTACCTTTAACTAGGGAACATAGCGTATCATTGCTCACAAGGCTCATAAAACACTTTTAATAAACAAGGCATCATAGCTCATACCTGGCTATGTTCAATATCTCATAAAACCTGCATGATTAGTACAGATGATAATAGGTACATCAGTTTCATATCAGCATAATGCAAAACAATGATAACATCACTATTAAAGAGTTGCATCACTATGCCCTTACTTGTGTTAGGTTTTCCCATTTCAATTCAATTAGGGTTAATCATTCCCTTAGATCAATTAGGATTAATGACTTATCATTCCATTATCCATCCTTAGAGCTTCATGCTATAAGGCATAACCCATAATTGGGGTTTCACATATAGTTTCACCTTATTTGGAATTAGGGTTTACTATTCACATCACATCACCCTTGGTTAGGGTTTATCATTAACATCACATCATTAGGGTTTACTATTCACATCACATCACCCTTGATTAGGGTTTCCATTAACATCACATCATTAGGGTTTACTATTCATATCACATCACCCTTGATTAGGGTTTACCATTAACATCACATCATTAGGGTTTACTATTCATATCACATCACCCTTGATTAGGGTTTACCATTAACATCACATCATTAGGGTTTACTATTCACCCCAAGTAGGAGTGATCATTAAAGTACCTTGAATTGAGGTTTATCATGTCATCACTATGAATTGAGATCACACAATCACCATGTATTAAGATTACTTTCAATAATACCCTCAGTTAGGATTATGACTCATTAACCTTCATAATTAGGGTTTCATGATCTCACTATCATAAAAATAGTCCATTACATAATTAACATTTATGTAGGTAATTCTTTCTCTCTCATCCTTTATAGGATGATGTTTATTTCATCCTTGATTAGGCTAAGTCAACTCAACATGAAAGAGAATTGACATCATGGGTTATGTCATTATCATTATGATCATTAAGGGTTGAATATTCCAAGGGTACTAATCACCTTAACCCATTAAGATTCCATTACTATAATCATCTTTGATTTCATCATGTATTAGTCAATTGATCAACTTGTCCTTTGACCCCTTTAAATACCCATGCGATTTTGGTTAATTATCTACCAAACGGTCTTGAACATATAAACCCCAAATGGTCTTTACCAAATCAGACCTCAAACGGTCTTGGTCAACCAATGAAACCATTTGCTAAAGTAACCACCTTGAAACCGTTTGGTAAGGTAACCACCTTAAAACCATTTGGTAAAGTAACCACCTTTAAACCATTTGGTAAAGTAACCACCTTGAAACTGTTTGGTAAGGTAACCACCTTGAAACTGTTTGGTAAAGTAGGTGGTGTAGACCGTTTGCCAAAGTTGACTTCTAAGATCGTTTGTAAAGGTGGTCACATGAAACCGTTTACTAAAGTAGACCCCCAAAACCGTTTGCTAAAGTAGCCTCTCAAGATCATTTGATAAAATAGACTTTTTGAAAACGCATGAACCCAAACGGTATGGGATCGTTTGGTCCCAAACGGTCTTGAGACCGTTTGGACTCAAATGGTCTTGATATCGTTCGGTCCAAACCCCCTCAAAACTGCAAGGACCAAAAAGAGTCTCAACCACTTTTTCCAAGATTGATTCCTTCATTGATTGTAATCATGTTATCACTCATCAATTGGACCTATCACCATGCTTAAATTGAGATAATTAGGTCAACCTTCAACTTATTTGACCCTCAATTGACCCTCAATTGGTCATCAATTAGGGTTTGAATCAATTGAATTAGGGTTTGGAATCGATGACCCTTCAACATTAATCAATGTGAGTCTAATTACTTTGAAACCATAGAACCTTTATCCAATTTGAACATGACCTGACCCAAAACGGTCTTGAGGTCGTTTGGATAACCTCCATATGGTCTTGAGACCGTTTTCCCATGTCAACATCAAAAACCAAGTCAACCAATTAGGGTTTGGTCCATTGGATTGATCACTAAATCAGCAATTAATTATACTTCAACCTAGTATCTTTGGATCTTCAATTGGTCAACCATACCTAACCCTAGACCTCAAAATGGTCTTGGGTGATCACCAAATGGTCTTTCTACCATTTGGGTGATACCCAAATGGTTTTGAACCGTTTGGGTCACTCAACCCAAACTTCTAACTTAATGACTCATGAAATCAGCACTCAACCCGATTAGGGTTTTGATGATTGTTGGACCTTCAATTAGTGAACCAATTGGAGTTAATTAAAAAAAATTGATGGATAATTGACCTACATTATTCTCAACAGGTCTCCAAATGGTCAACGCTTGGTCAAAGCCACCAAACGGTCTTGGACCATTTCCTTCGATGCGGTTTAGTTGAAACCGTTTGCATTCAAACGGTTTGAAACCGTTTGCTCCCAAACGGTTTGGGAAACACTTTGAGCAACAAGAGCAAACCGTTTGGTACAATACTTTTTGGATAAACATCTAAGATGATGTCACCTTCGTCTTCCTCTGTTCAACCAAGAACTACTGCTGTTATTCACGAAAGATATAGCAAGAACTCAAAAGAGTACCACAAAGACAAGAATTAGCCAACGATTATTGGAGAAGGAAATGCATTAGCAATGCTTAAGAGTTAGAGTTATAAAACCCTCCTCTAGAACTGATCTCAAGATCCAAGATCCACACATTTAATGGTGGATGGAGTTCCAACAGTTGTCCAAGCTCCTTCCTTGAGCTTTTGGACAAAAAAGATGGGTAGAATTGGAAATCAGGTGAAGAAAACCATCAATCAAACATTGTTTTAGGGTTTCCACCATAAATCCGAGGTAGAAGATGATCAAAACCTTACCAACAGGTTGTGTTCGTCCTTCCCTTACTCATGAGCTCTTTCTTGGTCAGCCAAAGCAAAGTGATTAGGGAAAGACTAAGGAAATGATCCTTATGTGTTATTGGAAAAAGATATACATAAAGGGTATGTATATAGGTTTTCAAAGAATGAGAAAAAGGATTATTTCCTTTTAATACTAAAATAATATCCATCAAACTCCCATACATTTCTTGTCCACGAAACCATATTCATTTCCTTGCAAAACCTCTCCATTATCCAAGAATTAATGGAAAAGGAATCAAGCACCTTAAAGAGTTTTATATTAATATCCATCCTTTTAGTGGATATTACTTTTTATTATGATAATATGAGATGGCTTCCACTCAAACAAGATCTTTTTATGCCCAAGAAAGGCACAAACTCGTCCAAAACTATTGCAAACACAGCCCTCAACTTTTGGTTGAAGGGCTCCTCAATTAATTTATTTCTTTTTGCATTAAATTAAATTAATGTCCCATTTATACTTAGAACTTGATTATTTTAATGTCAAGATTCTCTCTCTCCTCCATGATAATTCAAATGAGGTGCCCCTCTCATTTTCTTTTCTCTATAGGTGACATTTTGCATATTGAACCCTAGGTTTTGGGTAAATTGCACATTACAGCAAAACTAGGTTTTAATGCAGAAGGATTGCTCTACAAGCTTTATCTTGGTGCCCAAGCTTGTAGAATCCATACCATTACATCATATTCATTCAAATGATGTCTCAATGTCAGAGGAACATCTTATCATGTGTGATTTTCAAGTTAACCCTTCTACTTGGGTAATTTGCACTTCAGTTCAAAAGTAACAGAACAATGTTTCAACATTATTCAAAAAGGGATGAAATTGAAATATAAGTTCTTCAGAAGCCTTAATTACTTTCCAAAATATAAGAGAAAGAATCTAATCTACTTTATAAGGCAAAATACCTAGGGTTAGTACGTAACCCAGGTCAGGGATGTTACATTTAGAGTCCTTAAGATATCATGGATAACATTCAATCAAGATGTAGCAAGGTTAGAGCCCAAAAATTAACACATGCATTACCATTACATTAACCGTCACATGTATGTCATGACTTCATATGAGTATGTAAGGAAAATTCATCTTGAAATCCATTTTTAGGACTAATTTGAGGTTCATAATATTGGTTTCAGCACTTAGGATCCACATTTCCTAAGGATTAAATATTCATGTCTATAAGTATTAAATATCACATAATAGGGCATCATAGTGTACAAAGGTGAGTCCCTTAGGTCACACTAGTTACATCATGGAAAATTTTCATAAGACCATAGTCAAACATAGCACATACCATTTGGAAGATTATTGATTTTGAAAATCAACCATTACATGATGATCAGTTAGGTCCAAGACTGCATATATGATCCACTTGCATCATTAAACACATAAAGAGCCATTTTTAGAGCAAAACTAGCCATAAAAGGTCAAGATAATCATTAGGGTGCATTTATATTGTCCAATACATCAAAACATAGTAAAAGTGAACTGTAGTTACTGATTAGCATGAATATAAGTTCCAATGTCATTTGAAGTACAAGTGGTGCATGATTAGGGTTGATTAGTAAGCATAAAATCATAAGGACATCATGTTTCACCAAGACAGGGACAAAAGATGTGGAATTAGAGATAGATATTAGTATGATTAGCTAGGTGACATTTTTTTGATCGAAATGATATATAAAACATGGGTATTTGGTTAAGGGTTGAGGAAGATAAAATATTTGCAAGGTATAGTGTTACTTAGGGTATTAGGTGTTAGTTATACCTTTACTGGGCCTGAACTTGGGCCGCTTCTCGGAGATCTGCCATGGCCTAGAGGCCACCCAATCACTGCCCACCTCTATGAGGTAGCATTTAGGGCTTGAGAACGCCCGCCAATGCTCAGTTCTCAGTCTGTGATCGCTCACCATCGTTGTCATTCACGAACTCGCCCACCCGCGTCCGCAAAACTCCCACCAAGGTGCTGCAGGAAACGGGACGACCTTATATCTGGACTATCGATCTAATCTATCATTTGACTAGGTTGCCAATCGAACGAGTGGCCTTTCGTCATCCTCGTGATGACATGCCTGTGCAAAAGGCACGTTCACGATGATGCTAGGATAGTGTGACTCGCAGATAAAAGAGTATAGGAAGCAAGAGGCACATTTCAGCTCTAGAAAGAAGTTGTTTGAAAAGTATAAAGCTCTAAGGGTAGGTGGGTGGCACAAAGGGTAGGTGGTTTCTGACGGCCTTTGCTCCGAGAGACGTACGAAGGAAGGGGAAGGTTCACTGACTATTGGATCACAAGGGTCCGATCCATGGGACATGATCGAACGGCTTAGATCGGCCCAAGAAGGGGTGAAAGCAAAATAAAGGGTGCAACAAAACATAACTCGGGTTGCACTCTCAATAATTGGGCCTTGAATGTCCGGTCCAAATACATAAAACTAAGGGTAAAAGGATTAGAATTAGGTTTGAAAAGTCCAAATCCTCAATTAGACATAACTTCCTTATACAAACTCTGATTTGGACGAAACAAGGTGCATTGGAATCTTGGGAAAGAGCTCTACACCATGGGAACAAGAATAGAGCACAAGGTTCATAAGGATATAATCAAAATTAAAGGGAAAGGTAAATATGTATGATATGATTGAAAACTATATTAGGGTCAAATTGAGTGTCATCAAGGCATCAATTGCACTCAGAGGTTATCAATTACACATCACATAGTATTCAAACATGAAATTGGAAATAAGGACAAGAGAGAGGTCAAAATTAGAATTCATATTCCCAACTCAAAGTTCTAGGTTATCACATCCTCCCCACCTTAAAAGAAATTTTGTCCCCAAAATTAAAACAAGTCATCAATCGAGATTGAGTTTTCCCATTCAACATCAAGATCATTGTATTATTCTTGTAAGGTATCATCACCACTTACAACATCCATCTCATTCCATAACCAAGCAACTGAGCATCATGGTCAACACATAGTCACATTGAACATAAAATTGAGAGTATCTCACATGAGTCCCAATCTTGGAGAGATCATCCAATATATCACCAAACTTAGACATATCACATTTTAAGTCAATCAGATAGAGTTCAAGAGTTAGGCATGACTTTCTCTCCCAACATTTTGGGTTGTAGCTTCGACATTGTCCTAGCAGGGGTTATACATCCATGATTGAGATTTCATATTTCAACAATCCAAGACAAACTTCATATTTCAACATCATGATTTTGTGCTTAAAAACGATCGAAGGTCCCACCCTAGCGCACATGGATCTTAACCCTAAGTCATGAATTGAGTGAGTCATCAAAATCATCGTTACAATTTTTTTTAGATTTTAGAACATGAAAGTCATTAGTCATATAATGAGGGCACCCTCAAGATCCAAATAGGGTGATGATAGGAGTCGAATATATATCAGGATCAATAATCAAAAGTTAATATTTCATTAAGTCGATGTCGAGAGTCAAGAATGGACATCAAGATCATAGGTCCAATCATTTTTAAGATAGGCTTTGGATTCTTAACTTAGACCTTAGTGGTGACTTCGGGCTCTACCCTTCCCAAGGTTTTTTTTATTGAGATGTCATTCTCATTTTTCTTGAGGTTTCTCTAGCAACATTTGAGCGCATTATTTTATGTGTAATCATTTAACTCATATTTTCTCCATCTTTTAGGGTGCTCCATATTTACTTTATGTCCCACCATTGGTCTCATGGTGACTGTTACGACCCCACCTCCCGATAACCCCCAATTACGGGAGACCGAGAGGTTGAAGCCGCACCCATAACTTCTGGATCAAAGGTTCGGCAATTAACCAAAAAAAATTATCAAATTTTAACAGACTATACTGAAAAGTTGTAAGAAAATAAATATTTGCATACCTCTTTGAAAACTTGGATCTCTAACCTCTATCCACTTAAGGATTCTACTCTAACTAATCCTGCTTGTATTTTACTTCATGTATTTCACAATATGACGATTTACTGTTTGCCCTTTTGGCTTGTACCTAAAACGCCGACAAACAAAACGTCGGTCAGCCGAAGCTAGTATGTGGGGGAAATAATAATTATGTAAATATGTTAACAATCTAATCATTCAATTAATCATTTCACAACCAAGATTACATTTTAGATATAACTCCGCGATCCAAGAGTACCCTATCCTCTATGTTGTTCCAATTAAACTCCTCATGATCCACCTATAAGTGAACCAATTTCTAGGGTTGAGTCACATGGCACTACTCGTAAGTAGCCGACTCCTTAACTCATGGAAGGCTAATGAGTCTCATGTCACTACACGTAGGTAGCCCAGTTTCTAAATATCGGTAACCTAGACCTTGCTCTAGGATTACCCCTTTTCTTCTTAGCCTTTTCAAAGCAATAGAGTTGGACCCTAATATAGTCAGTTATATACTCTCATTTATAGTGATAATCATAGTCACTTTATAGTTGCATGAAATAAATAAACATCCAACAATTATTTCCAAGCAACCGATTAAAACTTCGGGAATCGCCGTGAAACTAGAGAAATTATTCATAAGTGTAACCACATACCTGATTTGATGAGTCATGTAGATTATTAAACATACACTTCATGTATATATCATCAAACCAATCAACAGATCCAAACAAGTAATTCAATCATCACATAATTCCTGAAAAGAATATGTACTCTATTTATTACACACTTTATCAAGAATCTACTATATTGACTTGGATTCTCTTTCTAAGGTTTCTAATCCGCATTAAGGTTTCATTAATATTCATTAGGGTTTCTTAGATCAATTTCTCAAACTTAATCCCTTTTAGGTTAACAAACCCTAAATTATCCTTTTCCATTTATATGGACCTTAATTGTTCAACTATCCATTTTAATAGTCTTTTATACTCAAATTGACTTAGGATCATCACATCCCTATTTATTCATGTATTTGAACCATTAAAACAATTAAAAGCCACATTCATCTAAATTAGGTTTTTCAAGCTCATTAATGCATAATCATGCACGAAACCCTAAATTAAGCCAATTATATAAAAAGATCATCTTTTTAGATCTTATTTTCTCCTTTATTAACAATAGGTTAATATCAGCTTGAATTATCCAAATAATGTCATTAAGACCATCTACCATCAAATGTAAGGGTTTTCCCTTAATTAAAACATTAAAGATGATAACTTTATGTACTTTTCTAATTTCAAGCATATTTATGCACATAAACTCTAAATTAGACTCATCATGTGCAAAGTTCTTCCTTTTTGAACATAACGTACCTTTTTACATTTAACAGGTTAACATCAACTCTAATGATCCATTAAACCCTATTAAACACTTTATTCATTTCAAAATAGGGTTTCTTAATCTTTAACTCATTAAAGATGATAATTTACACTAATTTTCGAATATAAAGAGGAATTAGCTTCTAACTTTATTTTTATTGGATTCCCCTCATTTTTCTGAACAATTTGATATATAGTTTCACTATATTCTGAGTTACTAGTAAAGAGATATGATTTTTTGTAAAATCAACTTACCCGGACAAATCAGGAACTGCCATTTCATCGTTTCCCTGCAAAGCGGCTCCTTTCTTTTGGAAACATAACCCAATTATGAAAATGCCCCCGTGTAAGTAGGTTGTTTCTTCAGCCCGCGGAGGGCATAACTGTCCAACGTCTGGGGGTCATCTTCAAGCTCGGGAACGGTCGCTGCAGCTGCCCTAGCTGCGGCTTGCAGTCCTTCTCCACCCTCTCCTGGACCCTGAAGACCACATGGAAAGGTCCCTCCACCTCCGGCACTCCATGGCACTCCACTGGATACCCAAAACGCACGGCAAAAGCCGCCGACCTGCGCGGTCCAGGTCTGCCTATGCGGCTGACCATGAACCACATCTAGTGCTCTTGCGTCCAGGTTAGAGCGGAGAAGCCATCGTCAAGTTACCCTGCAGCTACGTGGGTACTTTGAGCCTCCAACCAGATCAAACCAGAACCCTCAAACGTTCCGGGAATAGAGCTATACCCTCGACTAGGGTTTAAACGTAAGGAACAAGGAAAAAGAAGAGAGTTGTGTGAGATTCCATCTTTAAACTTGAACTAAGGTCGCTACCCTATATATAGGGTGGAGTATGAAGCCCTAAGGCGTGCCTCATGAGGACTCAAGTCCCAACTCAAAAGGAAATACACTTTCCTTGGTTGTGAAGCAACCATCTCTCTCTTTCTTCATTAACTTTTATTTCCTTAATATTCCTTGTTGCATGGATATTTAGGAATTCGAAATTCCTCTTTCTTATTCTTTTTAAACTTGCCTTTTAGTTATTTGTCACAAAATCATGTTTCCTTTTAATAGAAAATACCACCTTTTGAAAAACATCACAAAATTCATTAATAATGTATCACATTATCCTTTTATTTTGCAATTTTGGCATTCTCTCTTTCTTTCCTCTTTATTGGGACTCCTTGGATCCCAAGACACTCCATTATTTCGAAATTCTTTTTATTGGATACTTATTATCCTTCTAGATGCATCTTTATTCATTATTTCACATTATCTTGTTTATTTCTCATTAAAATACCTCTTTTTGAGGATTTCTCTTTTATTTTCCTCATTGGCATTCCTTTTAATATTAGCAACCTCATGGATACGAAATTTCACCAAGGAATCTCATTTATGCCTCTTTCCACTCATTTCCCACATTTTACCATTATTTTCAATTTCTTTCTTAATAAAGAAATACTTAATTAATCTTTTCTTTTCTTATTGCACTCTTTATGCAACTTTGGACTCCTTGGAACCCAAGGAACCCAAGAGGCACGAAATCCATCCTTGGATAACATCTCTTTGCCTTCTAGAGGTTTCTACCTCTTCCTTTTCTCAAATATTCAATTATCCAATTGCTAATTGAATTTTCTTTGTTATTTCCTTGTTATTGGGCCCAATAGCCAATAAAGCCCACAACACAAACATCAAGGCTATTGTAAACGAAATCCATGTATTCAAAACAAATTATACCATTCTTTGTTCAATTATCTTTAATATGAGAAATTACATTTCTCACCAGATGATCCCAAAAATTGGGGTTGTAACATCCTTCCCCTCTTATAGGAATTTTGTCCTCAAAATTCTATCTAGCAAACAAACAATTCAGGATAAGATTTTTCCATGTCCATCATTGGCCTCTATGTGGCTTTATCGTACTCATGGTGCTTCCACAAAACCTTTATCATCACATATTCTATTCTCTAAGTTCTTTCACCCCAGCGTCTATAAACTGCACAGGTGACTCAGGCCATGTCAGCCTCCCTTGGGGCTCACTAGGTTCATTGCTCAGCACATTGTCAGGGTACCTCACATAGTGTTCTAAATTGGACAAATGGAACACATCCCACATTACTTTATCCTGAGGGGTAAGGTCAAACTTAACCATCTCCGCCCATCCATCTTTAATGGACCCATGTATATCGGGGACTCATCTGTCTCAGCTGCAACTCAGAGGGGTCAGATTCTCACATTATATTCTCCCACAGTGCATTGCATGTTAGTCTACTTTGCATCTGCTCACGACTCTCGTCGTCTCAAGGATCCTTTCAACCATTGCATGATTAAAGCGACTTTCATCTTCATGCACTGTGGTCCTTTTCTAATCATCATGTGGTCCTTTCACCAACATCACCTTACTGAAGTGGTGACCGACACAACCTCCCTTATAGAGCTTCTTTGAATCCCGATACTGGCCATGGTGGTCATCATCACATCTTTCATAGGACAAAAACTGTCTCTAGCTATCACCCAGATCGAACACATATGCTCTCATCAGACCCTTTAGTCTGGATCATACTAACCATAGTTAGGGGTGATATACTATACTACCATCGAGTCCTTCACGTACCTACTTCCACCTTTTGGAAGGGAACCTTTAGGTCAAACTCAAGAACCTTTGAACTCACATCATGGTGTGCTTGAACCATCTCTCTCATGGGTAGTTCAACCAGATTTGTCCCTTTATAATACTCTTTCTCTCTCATGTCATCTGGGTAAGATGATCTCCCATACCCCATATCGCATCTCGACCTTCCTTGGTCCAGGGGAGACTTACAACATCCATAGTGATGAACTCCCTTTCTCTTTCGAGGACTCTTTATCCCTCATATTGATGCACTGAGTAATTGGTGTTCACCCTTCACCTTCTGGTTTGTATGGAGACAAGCCACGTGCAACTTCACCATAAGCATCTCAAGTACTACTGTCACTTACTATCTTGGTAGTACCACGGTATATGGTGATCTTCAATAATGATTTCCTATATGTCATGACTCCTCAAGATCAATTCCTCAGAAACCCTAAACCACTCTAGTCGGGGTTTCATCACCTTCTTTTCCAAAGAAGTGCATATGAGGTTCTACCACCATCCTTTCATTGCATCAAGGACTAGACTGGCTAACCAAACAACCCTTAACTTTTCAATGTATCTTGTTACATCTGAGTGTTATCCAAACACCTCTCCCTTTTCAAACTTAGGGTTAGCCAAACAACCTCTTCTAGCTTCTAGTCAAACAAGTCAGATGTATCTCAACCACAACACCCATTACCACTTCACATCCTTATGTATTAGGTAACATTGAAGACATACACTTCCATGTATTCCACTTATCATCTCATCTCGACTCTAAGTCTGTATTCATCAAGTAAACTCTCTCATCTCATCAACATGGTGATCAAACTCAACCTTGTAAGACTCACCTCTTAGTTTTTGAATTCGACCTAGTATAACTCATAGATCATGCTAAAAACATACTCATAAGGTGACTACCTCATTACTCTTAGTGTTGGCAAACCATCCATGTATCATTCACATTACCAGGGTAGGTTATCTTCTCTATCCCCATTTCTTGTGGCAACGTTCCAACCTACATCATCTCTTATCCTTGGTGTGTGGCATGCGTAATGTCCTATCTCTCACTCTCATAACAAGAGGAAATAAGCATTTGGTTGCAGTCCAAATACAGAGTTCTTCCTGTTCCAAGAGTAGAGATGGTACATCCCACCTTGCCAGTACACCTTTAAATCTAAGTTGCAATGTGCCACATATGTATTTACATCACAGACATCATGATATCAAACTAGTCTTGAACCTACTAAGGTTTATATCCTTGGTCATCTCCTCTAGGTCTATAGGGTACCGGCTCTTTTGGGGTCATCCCTCTTCCCTCATGCATCAAGGGAGTGCCCTACTCATCTGCCCTTTGGGTCCCATGAGTTCATGAAGGTGATCAATCTCCTAACCCATGGCCTTCAGACAATGATAGTTGTTACCTCCCGACCCTATGGTCATGTGCAACTGGGGAATTAGGCAACTCCTACTTTCATCGGTCTTATCCCTACCTGACCCTAGGATAGACTAAGGATTCTCCATTACAGTACATGTTCACTTAGAACCTTACCCAAGTCTTCATCATATCTCTTTCTGCATTCATGGGTTGGCTTTCATCCTTTCATTGGGATCATGGCAACCTCCCTACCTTGGTCAAGCCCCATACTGGTTACACATTCATATGCAATTAGAGATGGATATCTATGGGTATACATGTTCATTCTCATACCATGTACTTTTCACTTAGCTTCTCAAGATCTTGTGAGACCTCTTCAGGTTACCTTAAACCAACAAAACCGATATACACCCTACCATAGGGGTTCCTCTCCCAGGATGGGAGTAAAACTCTCTCTTGAAAACAAGGTCACAAAAGCTCTTTGGTCTAGGGTTTACATCCACATGAGCCTAATTAACCCTAGCAAGCTATTAAGGCACAATCAAATCACCTACTATACCATGCTAGGTCATACTTGTCCTCTTTCCTCAATGTTGGATCAAGATCATACCTTTCTTTATCATCAACCTAGCTATGAGGGGTTCTAGATGCATCTATATCTATTATTTCTCATTATCTTGTTTATTTCTTATTAAAATATCTCTTTTTAAGGATTTCTCTTTCTATTTCTTTTTGTTTTCCTCATTGGCATTCATTTTAACATTAGGAACCCTTAGGATATGAAATTCTACCAAGGATAACTCAATTATACCTCTTTCCACTCATCATGAGCATTAGGCACACCACTTCCCCTCTTAGGCCTAGGAACCCTAGGTTCACTTATAGGTGTCCAACTGCATGCTCTATCTCTTAACTACGAACCAAGCATGCAAAAGGCATGACATGCACTTCTTGTCATCCTTCAACTCGAGCAACACTTAAGGTTGGGTCCTCCTTAAGGACAACCAACAAGGTACAAGGCCTCATAACCTGCTACTAAACCTTTCTAGGTCTAAGGAACTCTTCTTCCTACCTCAGAAGGTAAACACCTATACTGTAGGCACATAGGTACCAGAATCTTCATCTTCTCTCTCTAGGGTTTGGTTCCTCTAAAGGCGACCAAGATATCATCAACTTTCAGGGATCGATCATGAGGCAACCACTATCTTCCATTGTTCAGGGTTTTAGGCTTCCAACCTTCTTGTTGGGTTTCCTGCTCTCTCTAGAGCTAATCCTACATCCAACCTCACCATTAGAGGTCCTCTCTTCATGAAGGATCAACCTCAAAAGCATGCCCTACATGGGTGAATCCTAGGTTCGAACTTATGTTTGCTCAAGATCATCCATAACCCTTTATGCTCCATCATAATTCCTTATCCAGGGTTTCATCGTACTGTCAGCACTATGGCGTGCCCTAGGTGCCAGCTATACCCTACTTGTACAAGCCCATAGGGTTTCTAAGGTCCTTCACTAACATCATCATATAAGGAGCTATCCTTTACCCTAACATGCACGACCCTTCCCAGGGTTGGGTTGCCAAACGTGCTAGGTCACCCATGGATCATATGGCATCCCAAAGGCATGTCCTTTCAAACACCTGGTCCAACTCATCTGTCTCTAACCTTCACTTAGGGTTAGGGTTAGCATCATCCTCAGAGGATGTGCCAGGTCTGTACTTGCAATGGAGATCTCTATCTCCAAGACTAACTTATCCTCCTGAAAAGAAGGTCTAGCCCCAGGTCTCTTCTGAGGACATGACAACTTATGTCATACGACTAAGCATTTATCTATTCTTTAATTTGTGCTTAATCTATTAATCTTATGTCCATGACATCTTATTTACATGCCTTTCATTAATTTGGTGGAGGATTCCTTAAACCTTATTAACCTTACCCATACCTCAAGAGGGTGAGGGGAAGAAAGAAAACCCTAATCCTTTAGGTCCTTATCAGAATTTTGTGATGAGAAGGGATGAATAAGATGAGAAGTCCTAAAGGTATCTTATTTCGATTCATACCCTAAGACTTTGGCCAGGCAGTCACACATATCTGGGAGTCCTCGTATTCCGACTAGCGGTGCGGAGGAAAATATTGCCAGCCCCCAGTCGTGATCCTTTTCTAGACACCTCTGTCTTTCGGATAATCCTCTAATAACTCCCTTGGGTTCTATGGAGTTTTTAAAATTTAATAATTATTAATGGTTAACTGAGGAACCTAAGCTCTGATACCAAATGTTACGACCCCACCTCCCGATAACCCCCAATTACGGGAGACCGAGAGGTCGACGCCGCACCCATAACTTCCGGATCAAAGGTTCGGCAATTAACCAAGAATAATTATCAAATTTTAACAGACTATATTGAAAAGCTATAAGAAAATAAATATTTGCATACCTTTTTGAAAACTTGGATCTCTAACTTCTATCCACTTAAGGATTCTACTCTAACTAATCCTCCTTGTATTTTACTTCATGTATTTCACAATATGACGATTTATTGTTTGTCCTTTTGGCTTGTACCTAAAACGCCGACAAACAAAATGTCGGTCAGCCGAAGCTGGTATGTGGGGGAAACAATAATTATGTAAATACGTTAACAATGTAATCATTCAATTAATCATTTAACAACCAAGATTACATTTTAGATATAACTCCGTGATCCAAGAGTACTCTATCCTCTATGTTGTCCCCATTAAACCCCTCATGATCCACCTATAAGTGAACCAATTTCTAGGGTTGAGTCACATGGCACTACTCGTAAGTAGCCCACTCCTTAACTCATGGCAGGCTAATGAGTCTCATGGCACTACACGTAGGTAGCCCAGTTTCTAACTCTTGGTAACCTAGACCTTTCTCTAGGATTACCCCTTTTCTTCTTAGCCTTTTCAAAGCAATAGAGGTGGACCCGGATCTAGTTAGTTATATACTCTCATTTATAGTGATAATCATAGTCACTTTATAGTTGCATGAAATAAATAAACATCCAACAGTTATTTCCAAGAAACCGATTAAAACTTCGGGAATCGCCTTGAAACTAGAGTGATTATTCATAAGCGTAACCACATACCTGATTTGATGAGTCATGCAGATTATTCAACATACACTTCATGTATATATCATCAAACCAAACAACAGATCCAAGCAAGTAATTCAATCATCACATAATTCCTAAAAAGAATATGTATTCCATTTATTACACACTTTATCAAGAATCTACTTTATTGACTTGGATTCTCTTTCTAAGTTTCTACTCCGCATTAAGGTTTCATTAATATTCATTAGGGTTTCTTAGATCAATTTCTCAAACTTAATCCCTTTTAGGTTAACAAACCCTAAAATATCCTTTTCCATTTATATGGACCTTAATTGTTCAACTATCCATTTTAATAGTCTTTTATACTCAAATTGACTTAGGATCATCACATCCCTCTTTATTCATGGATTTGAACCATTAAAACAATTAAAAGACACATTCATCTAAATTAGGGTTTTCAAGCTCATTAATGCATAATCATGCATGAAACCCTAAATTAAGCCAATTATATAAAAAGATCATCTTTTTAGATCTTATTTTCTCCTTTATTAACAACATGTTAATATCATCTTGAATTATCCAAATAATGTCATTAAGACCATCTACCATCAAATCTAAGGGTTTTCCATTAATTAAAAAATTAAAGATGATAATTTTATGTACTTGTCTAATTTCAAGCATATTTATGCACTTAACTCTACATTAGACTAATCATGTGCAAATTTATTCCTTTTTGAACATAACGTACCTTTTTACATTTAACAGGTTAACATCAACTCTAATGATCAATTAAACCCTATTAAACACTTTATTCATTTCAAAATAGGGTTTCTTAATCTTTAATTCATTAAAGATGATAATTTACACTACTTTTCGAATAGAAAGAGGAATTAGCTTCTAACTTTATTTTTATTGGATTTCCCTCATTTTTCTGAACAATTTGATATATAGTTTCACTATATTCTGAGTTACTAATACAGAGATATGATTTTTGTAAAATCAACTTACCCGGACCAATCAGGAACTGCCATGTCATTGTTTCCATGCAAAGCAGCTCCTTTCTTTTGGAAACATAACCCAATTACGAAAATGGCCCCGCGTAAGTAGGTTGTTTCTTCAGCCCACGAAGGGCATAACTATCCAACGTCCGGGGGTCATCTTCAAGCTCGGGAACTGCCGCCGCAGCTGCCCTAACTGCGGCTTGCGGTCCTTTTCCACCCTCTCCTGGACCCCGAAGACCACAGTGAAAGGTCCCTCCACCTCCGACGCTCCATGGCGCTCCACTAGATACCAAAAACGTGTGGCCAAAGCCGCCGACCTACGCGGGCCAGGTCCGCCTATGCGGCCGACCATGCAACACATCCAGTGCTCTTGCGTCCAGGTTAGAGCGGAGAAATGATTGCCAAGTTACCCTACATCTACGTGGGTACTTCGAGCCTCCAACCAGATCAAACCAGAACCCTCAAACATTCTAGGAATAGAGATATACCCTCGACTAGGGTTTAAACGTAAGGAACAAGGAAAAAGGAGAGAGTTGCGTGAGATTCCATCTTTAAACTCGAACTAAGGTCGCTACCATATATATAGGGTGGAGTATGAAGCCCTAAGGCGTGCCTCATGAGGACTCAAGTCCCAACTCGAAAGGAAATACACTTTCCTTGGCTGTGAAGCAACCATCTCTCTCTTTCTTCATTAACTTTTATTTCCTTGATATTCCTTGTTGCATGGATATTTAGGAATTCGAAATTCCTCTTTCTTATTCTCTTTAAACTTGCCTTTTAGTTATTTGTCACGAAATCATGTTTCCTTTTAATAGAAAATACCACCTTTTGAAAAACAACACAAAATTCATTAATAATGTATCAAATTATCCTTTTATTTTGCAATTTTGTAATTCTCTCTTTCTTTCCTCTTTATTGGGACTCCTTGGATCCCAAGACACTCCATTACTTCGAAATTCTTTTTATTGGATACTTATTATCCTTGTAGATGCATCTTTATTCATTATTTCACATTATCTTGTTTATTTCTCATTAAAATACCTCTTTTTGAGGATTTCTCTTTATTTCTCTTTAATTTTCCTCATTGGCATTCCTTTTAATATTAGCAACCTCATGGATACGAAATTTCACCAAGGAATCTCATTTATGCCTCTTTCCACTCATTTCCCACATTTTACCATTATTTTCAATTTCTTTCTTAATAAAGAAATACTTAATTAATCTTTTCTTTTCTTATTGCACTCTTTATGCATCTTTGGACTCCTTGGAACCCAAGGAACCCAAGAGGCACGAAATCCATCCTTGGATTACATCTCTTTGCCTTCTAGAGGTTTATACCTCTTCCTTTTCTCTAATATTCAATTATCCAATTTCTAATTGAATTTTCTTTGTTATTTCCTTATTATTGGGCCCAATAGCCAATAAAGCCAACAACACAAACATCAAGGCTATTGTAAATGAAATCCATGTATTCAAAACAAATTATACCATTCTTTGTTCAATTATCTTTAATATGAGAAATTACATTTCTCACCAGATGATCCCAAAAATTGGGGTTGTAACAGCGACCTTCCCTCCTGGGCTTGTTCTTCATGTTGGCCTTCCATATTGGGCTTGCCCTCTTAGTGACCTTCCCTCCTGGGCTTGTTATTCATGTTGTCCTTCCCTCCTAGGCTTGGCCTCTTGGTAACCTTCCCTCCTTGGCTTGGTATTCATGTTGGCCTTCCCTCCTGGGCTTGGCCTCTTGGTGACCTTCCCTCCTGGGCTTGGTCTTCATGTTGGCTTTCCCTCCTGGGCTTGGCATCTAGGTGACCTTCCCTCCCGGGCTTGGTCACCTAATGTCAGTCACTTCCTCAGTGCCTTTTCCTCATGTCCCTTAGAGATGGCATAGTTGGGTTTTAAACAATTACACTATATATATAGAGAGAGAGGGAGAGAGAGAGTGAGGCTAGAATACACTCGAGTGTATCCAAAGCAGAATACACTCAAGTAGTTTTTCATGATGAAATATATATATTTTTTAATCTAATCCATTGATCTTCTTAAACATCTCGTGAACAACTCATACGCAAAATTTGAGCACTTTTGGATATGTATAGCTCATGTTATGAAGACCGCAAAAATTATGCATTTCAAATTAGTTTCGTGTGTTGCCTATTATTGTGAATTTTGATCTTATGACTTTGATATATACTATTGGATCATTGATACTCTCCCAATTTGAATAAGCTCAGTGGATAATGACTAATGTAGGTAATGTGCTGGATTAGGGTAGTAGTTTACTCATGATTACCCTAACCTAGGTCACATCCCTATTATGACTACCTCTAAATTTTCACTCATGATTGACCTATGTTTAATAGGTTAAACCCATGGATTGATACTGGATCTTGAATATTGATGTTGACTATAGCTTTCAGTTGACGTCCTAGATAACCTAGGTCTAGATCATTCATCAACCTTGGATACCATTCTAATGAAATATTGATATGTTGCTCGAATATTGCTTGAATTTTGTTGCTCAAAATCGAATATAGATGAGTGATCTCCCCTAAGGTCTAAATAGGAATCTAAACCCTAGCTTTTAGAATATTTATACACATAATCAAATTTTGGACAAATGACTTTTGATCTTGACTCTTGACACTGATATATAATAATGTGGCTAACGATTATCAAATCTCAATAATGATACAAATCCTATGATCACACTATTTGCACTTTGAGATATATGACTAATGAATTCAAAATCCTAAATCTAGAATTTTTTTTGAAATGATGAGTGTTTTGACTTTCTCGATTAATGACTTGGGGTTTATCTATCATTAGCACTAGGGTGGGACCTCCCATTGATTTGGATCTCAAAAATCATGATATTGAAAGTAGGATATTGTCTTGAAATTGTTGAAATATGAAATCTAAAATCATGGATGTATAACCCCACCTAGGCCAATGTAGAAGCTAGGACCCTGAGATATGGGGATTGAAAGTCACCTTGTACACTTGATTCAAGAAATCTATTTGTTTGACCTAAAATATGATCTCTGCAAATTTGTGATCAATAGGATGCTCCCCATATTTGTGGATCATGTGATGACTTTGAACAATATATACATGGACCTTGATAATCAATTGCTTGATGATGAAATTGTGTTAGTACCAAGTGGATCATGACATAACACATGGAATCCCAATTATGATGATTTTAATACTTGAACTTTAGGGATATGATTTTGATTATATAGTTGAGGATGTTATAGTAATTGAGGATATGATCTTGATTTGTATAATTCTAATTTTAGGATGTTTTTGAATTTTGGGGACAAAATTCCTTTTTAAGGAGGGAAGGATTTGACAAAGTGGATTTTCACATTATAATGTAGTAATTACCCTTTTTTCCCTTATTATACTCACTCATGGTCCCTAATCATTTTTCTTAGCTACATAATAAATTTTGATACTCAAATACAAAATATGGTGATCAATGTAGTTTTTATACACATTATCACACCTCAAATTAGATTCAATAATCACTTTGTACAAAGAATCAAATTGGTCCATCAAACTTCATAATTTGATTCTCAAACTTTTCTAGATATTCTACACATTTTTTTGAATCTATGATCCAAATTTCAGCTCATTTGGACATTCCTACAGTTGTCTACGAATTTTTGAAGATTATGCATTGAAAATGCCTTTATTTGCCCTTTTTATGGGCTTTTCCAGATAACTGATCCGTTGCAAAGGGAGGGGTGAACCCCAGCCCTCAGATCTGAGACCAACAGATTAGGACCCCGATCTAATGGCCACGTCTCCATCTTCTACCTCCCGTTGATTGCGGGGGAGGAGCTTTGGGACCAAAAGACCAATTTGCTCATTTGGACCCCGTTTTAAAAATCAAATCGAATGAGGATGCTCGTCCCGCCAATCCAGATTCAGCTATCCCTTTTTCCGCCTCGAATTCCTGTGATTTAAGAACAATTGAGCTGTCATTTGCACCCTTCAGGCACCACCATGGCCACCTTCTCAAAAACCCTAAACCTAGCCTTCTCTAGCTATAAAAACCCCACTACATGATTCAACAAGCTCCCATGATCGCAACTGGTGCCTCTAATTTATCCCTCATCCTCTCTTCCCCATTCACTCCTTTCACACTACCTTTTTGCTCTGCCACTACGCCGCCTCCCAGCCCATATTGGGCATCCTACATCCTCGGCTCGCCATTCAAATCTTCCACCAATGTTCAACTCACGAGGGTTAGACGAACACGAACGCCATCATGGATACGTCCATCCACCCCTCCTTCTAGTGAACCACCTCCACTGCAGCGAGCACCTCTGCTTGCCTATATGGCTCACACGAGAGAGGGAAAGGGCACATGATAAAGACCAGCCAAACCAGTGGAGAACTAGTCGGTCCGACGAACTGATGTTGAACCAGCAAATCAAGAAAGACCCGACCAATTGAACCCGTGAACCGAGCTTGAACCGTCATGTCAAGTACACAAATTTGTTTATAAAGTGTTTTACTTGATTTTGATAGCGTACCGCGCAATTGCATGATTGTGTCTCGATTTTCTTGATTTTAGGAAATACAAATGGAACATTGATTAAGATCGCTTCCGCATTCTACATACTTTGATGACAATGATATATTGGAAAAATATCCATATTGGGTTGCTTTGTTCTTTATATCTCCAGTTTTTGAGTTATTATTTCTTATTTTATATGCAGTGTGTTAGATCTTATCGGGCCACTCAGGGACGGGCGCCTCAATTTGCTAACTACTATCTAGGAAGTACGATTTGGATTGGGGTAAGAATGGTTCCGTGATAGTTGGTATCAGATCCTACACACTCCCATATAGTTTAAGTAAATAATTTCTCAAGTCTCTTACACCCAAGAAACTGTAAAGTCCATTATGGTGAAAATTGAGGTGTCTAGGCTCAAGGTCCTGGCATAATTTCTCCTATCCATTTTTACAGTGGCTGAGATACCCCACTCTACCTGGCCTCAATTGATCCAGAACTGGACCTAAAGGTTCTCTTATGAAACCCTAGATAGTATTCTAGCATCTCATCTCTTCTTTAAGGACTACCCAAACCACCCTGTTAATGCGTCGTTTAGCACTTACAATCACTAAGTTTATTATCCTAGAGTTTAATCCTTTTCTACTTCCAATTAAGGCTAGTATAGAAGGGTCGATCCCACAGGACAACTTTTTAAGATTGCTTCCTTCATCCCAAATAATTTTGAAGTACGATTTTTTTTTTTTTTGTATTTTCAGATTTAAAATGGAAAGTAAAGATCGGGATGGGGATTTGGTTGATTACACTAAAACAAGAAATAAACACAAAGTAACAAAGTAATAACAAGAATTTATTTTTCCCCTGTCACAAGGAAAGAAAACAAATAATTGTTAGCACAAGTAGACTATTGTGAATGGAAAAAACTAGAAGTAAAGAAAGCAAATCAACGAAGGTTGAAATCAAAGGGAGAGAATTGAGGCTCTTGGGGTTTTCACCACCTTAGCCTAGGCAAATGATTAATCCTTAAATGACAGGTTCGATGAAGGCAAGTCAATTAGAAATCCACTAAATATGATCTCCACATGAGCCCATTGGTCCTCGTGCTCATGTTTCTTAGTTCATCATCCTAAAAAGAGAACATCCGTGGTCGTTTCAAAACTCTTATGCGATTGAGATTGTCATTCTAAACCCGAATTTCCCAGGTCATATCCATTCAGATTAACTTTTGATATTATCAATTAATCACTTTGATATATCAACTAGTTATCAATCTGAAAAGCCATCTAGAATCGTTCAAGGAGAAATTGAAATCCATGGCTAAGGGGTTATTCCCCTTGCCTCGATAAAGAACTACTCCCTCATGGAGAAGGGGCAAAGACAGACGGAGGGAGGAAGTAATCTAGCCATCTTTGAGTCTTACGACTATTGATCCTCGATTAGAGACAATGAAGATGGCTACCTCTTCCTACCTTGCTCAACTTCTCAAGAGAGGGGAGGAGGAGAAAAGAAAGTACTAGATCTAAACACAACGGAATAATAGATTTAAAAAAATAACATGTAACAAAATTGCAAGGCTACTTTATTTCATAACTAGAAGAATACAAGAAAATTTTCTCCAGAATGCTAATACAAGAAAAACCCAAGATGCCCCAAGGAGGAGGAAGTGCCCCTCCTTTTATAGGAGAGGGAGGGGGCACTTTTACAATTAGGGTAGAAAGTTTTGAGGCTGGCAGATGGTTTTTCAGCTATCTGTGTGCCGCCAACCGACTGGTTCAACAGTGAACCGATCGGCTGGATGTTGGTGGAGGGCGGCCGCCAATCGATCGACTGCCAACCCTAACTAGGGTGGTGGCACAGTCAAAACCGCTCGGTGGGATGAATATCTTCCCATCATTAGGGCTTCGGCCGAGCATTTGGTCTTAGTAATAGGGAGATCTGGCTGGTCGTCTGGTCGAGAGCAACGATTGACACTAGAATGCAGAATGAGCGGTTTTATTACTCAGACGATCGGGTCGAAAGAATGAAATGATCGGTTGGTGAACCCAGACGATCGGCTCAGGTTTTGAAACTACAACAAATGCACAAGATTGTCAGATTTTTGATAAAAATGAGAAAATATTAATTTGTGCAATTTTAAGAGATTAATTGAGTATTTCTATGTGACAAGCTTAATAATTTGTAGAAAAAAAGTGCTGAAATAACACTCATCAAAATACCGCGGACTTAAAGTTTTTCTTGT
Organism: Alisma plantago-aquatica; assembly: GCA_963693085.1. Classification (NCBI taxonomy): domain Eukaryota; kingdom Viridiplantae; phylum Streptophyta; class Magnoliopsida; order Alismatales; family Alismataceae; genus Alisma; species Alisma plantago-aquatica. The sequence goes on along the minus strand of OY856411.1, from coordinate 39,889,512 downwards.
CCTCAAGCAATTGAAAAATCAAAATGAATCAAAGATTTTGGAATAACAAGTTCATCCTCCCTAGATTAGCAATTCTTCTATCCTTTTCATGGCCAAGCGACCCATCTCCTAGAACCACAAATTGCAAGCTTTATGTTTCTTATGAAAACATTTTTCATAACTTCATTTTTTAAACTTATGCTTTGTAAAGACAATCTTGACCTAACTTGGGCTTTGAGACTCAATTTTCAATTTTCAATTTTTTTTATTTGGGTTGATTGTTGTACGGGAATAGAGAAATTTGAGGTGTGACGGAAGAATCCCTCCTCTATTCGACTTGGGATATATTTTTTATGGACTTGTGATTACATTGACGACAATTTTTTTTGTGTACTCTATTTTTTGGCATCTTTTGATGGTACGCCCTTTGTGGGGAATGGAAGAAGAGCATGCCAACCCAGACTTTGGCGTGCGATTTATTTTTCTCATTCAACAAAAAATGCTTTTTTTTAGTGTCGTTGCATAAGATAGAAAAGACATGTAGCTACATTATATGAGTGTAAAAAGAATAAGTTTATCTTCCGAGATAAACCAGTCCATCCAAGATATGCTCAATGAGAAACCAGAGTTACAGATTGTTTATCTTCCGAGAGAACATACCATGTTGGCGGACACTTTGTCCAAACACCATCTAAAAAACTATAAGGATGGTTGTACCTATAGGGAACCTCCTATCGACCCCGTGGGTCAACCTATCCCCTATCCCCTCTGTAATGGTAGGAGTCCTACCAAGTTTCATTTCATAGCTGACAATGTTTTAAACACTAGTCTAATGCCTGCAAGAGGAGTGTGGGTTGAATAAAAAAAAGAGTAAAAAGAATAAGTTAATCAATGCTAAAAATAAGAAAATCTGCATTTGATTCTATTTGATACTCTAAGGCTTACCACCGTTTCCAAGAATTACTTTCATGATCATAGGGAACTTAATATTTCAAAGTTTTTTGAATAAATTTGAGAATGCAATTGTTGTAACAAATTTCATTTTTGAAGATAAAATACAACATTCGACCGACTAGATAAAGGCCTATGTTTGAAAGAAAAACAATGCAATACAAAATAAAATGCAAAAAGAATTGCTGAAAAGGGAAGATAGAGGGTGGATCTATTTCAAGACGAAGCTCACTTTGACCTATCTGAGGATGATTGTATTTCGTCCTGGTTATCTTCTAGTAATAATGACTCGCCTACTGCCACTCTGAGTCCAATCACTTATTGGCATAACTGAAACTTAAGGAACAAGCATATCCATGAAGCTGGTAATGTGCCTACTGCAAGACGTACTAAATTCATTTAGGAGAGAGAAACCTCTATATAGAAGGCTTGGTCCATCACCGGTATGCCAAGACAGCGACAGACTCAACCAATCCCTCTGTAGCAGCATATTCTGGTTTTTGTTGATGCGACACATCATTCCCTTTCTAGCAGGGCAGGGCTAGGGACCTGCATGCACAACCTCCAGAGAAAAGGCCAACTCTTCGCGGGCCTCCCATCCTATGCCAGTTCAAGTTTGGAAGCTGAAATACAAGCAGTGGTTAGAGCATCATATGTATGTCGCTCACAGGGATGTTTGAATTACCTTATTCTCTCTGACTCAAAATAGGAAATTGACTGTCACCAGTATGAAGGGGTGCAATGATAGGTTCAAATCTCACAAAAGATGCTACCAGGAACTCAGAGGAGAGAATAGTATTTTGATTTGTTATATTCCCAGAATTAACAATGTCATTGCAGACTGCATTGCCAAGCAAGCTCTGCGTTCTAGAAACTCCTTTTCTGCCCCCATGCATCCATCGTGGCTGACCTGTAACGTCAGTGAGGAAATCTCACTATTCATCTCTTGTACTAAGGCACGAGATCAATAAATAAAGGCCTTGGTTTTGCAAAAAAAAAGATAGAGGGTGGATCACGTACCAGCCACCCCCACCCCAGACCTAGAATATTGCTCAGCCCGAGCAAACTCTTAGAACAAGATGGAGGGAAGAGTCACTGCGGTGGAGGGTGATGTTGGTGGGAGGAGTAGTAGTTTCCCCAATAAGGAGAGTCAGGACCAAGATAACTCTGATGCGCTCCGTACTCCTCATATGTTGGTCGGGTAGGGGCATAGTGACCGCAGTCCACATGCCAAGACTCCTACGAATGCTGCATCAGGTACATGTGATTGAGCTGGTGGCCTTGTCTCTACTGCTCTCGCTGAATCTCATCTAGCTGAGTCTGAACCTCATAGAAGTTGTAGGGGCCGGCGTCATCATCTGATCGTCGCCTATTGTGACGTCTGGAAGGTGGCAGTGGCAGTCCAGTGTCCTCATCGTGAGCCTCTAAAGAGAGGCTCCTCCTGTGAGGCTGTGGCTCGAGGACGGTGGATGGGTCTAGATGCTCCAAATTGAATCTATGTATATGGCCCGGTAGATCGTTAACTCGTAGACATAGTTTGCTGCCGCAAACCGCAAATGTAACGAGAGATGGAGGACCACCTGGGTGTCTTTAAACAAAAGGTAATAAACACCCTTGGTGCCCAAACGGATAAACCTACTATTCTTCAAATACTGAGTGTTGATGAGGTGATTTTTGAGCTCAAGTATAGGAAAGGCGATTTGGGTGTATCCCAAAAAGATTGCGAGCTGGGTGACATAGTGGCTGATACGAAAAGAAGAGGAAGTGGCTCAGCTGGCTTGGGTACCAAAGTGCTCAATAATAGCATTGCCCCAGTTAAAAGGCTCTTCATGTAAAAGACACCAGAGAGCATAAAGTTCTACCTGAGTACCTTCCCGATTGAAGATGGTGCAGGCTAAGATGCGGTGAAGGTAACGAACCACCAGGTTGTGGATGCAAGAGGCCTTGGGCCCATTAGGAAGATGGGGTAGAAGCACAGTGATCTCAGTCCAAAACTTGTCTCTGTCATAATTGTCTGGGTAGGAGTCATGAGAACGCGTCATACATCGTTCTAGCCAACAATCATATATGCCATCAAGAATAAAAGAAGTGATTTTCCTGGTAGATGACTCCAGATTTTCCCCAAAAATCTAGAATTTGCAATTTGAGTTTCCAAAAGAACAGTGTAACCTACGGAAAGTGCTCAAAAATTTGAGGGTAAGATCACAGTATACAAAGGTGACATGGTAGGGAAAGTTAAGGATGTGGTTTCTGTGGAGGATATTGTTGGTAGTGTCATGAATTCCCAAACCATCTAGGGTTGTGCCGCACACCCAACGGGGAAGGGAAACACTGATTCCGTACATCTCCTCATAACTTTGTCGGTGCTCGGTCCTAGTGAACTGGTCATAGATACCCAGAATGGGAGCTATACGGGGTGAACAGGAGTTGGTGGAATCCAGATTGTTGGCGGCCTTCTCAGTGCCCTCCATATCGCAGAGAAGGTCATCCTCCTCATCGATGTCACGGTGCATCTCTTTGGCCAACTCGGGGGAAGACTCGCCAGTAGGGGAGGGCATGCAGAATTGAATTCTAGGATGAGAACTGGAATGGCAAGGAGGGTTTCTGGAAGAAGACGTAGAGGCCTTACCCTTTGCCTTGCGGAAATGGTTAAACATGACCGCTGCTGAGAATGAGCGGATCAGTTTTCTGTTGAACTGAGTGTCTGGAAAAGATGAAATGATCGTCTGGACTGCAAACCGAGCATTTTGATGGCTTCCAACTGGGCGTCTAGATGACCCAAGCGAGCTGCTGAAAGTGAACCTGAGCACACGACGGAGCACGCTGATGGCTGACTCGTCGAGGGAAAGGGGCAGCCGGTGGTTCATCTGAAGTAGTCGCCGGTCAGGTGGAGATAGAGTCGGGCAGTTTTACTAGCCAGGTGGGCGACTGAGTGGTCAAGAATTGGGAGGACGGTGGTACGGGTCGGGCATCTACGGTTGTAGTTGTATGGGCAGTGGTAATGGGGCCGAGCGGGCGGGAGAAGCTTTTCAGGCGGCTGCTACTATAAGCGAGCGATGGCTAGGTGAGCAGATGGCCCGAGCGACTTTACGACCAGGCGTCTGGCTGAGAGCCACAGAACGGTGGCTAGGTCGAGCGAGGAGTGAGTAGGGAGAGCGGTGGCTAGGGCATGAGAATGAGATGGGGGAAGTAGTTTGCATTGAGCTGCCTTTTATAGAATGATGAAAACTTTGAGCCGAACGTTTAAATAACCAGTTGATCAGTTGGTTCGCCTTGGGCACCGATCAGGAGAAAGTAAAGGGCAGCGGCTGTATTAAAGTATTGGGGAATGGTCGGGGAGCGAACCGAGCGGCTGGATGCCCAGCAGATCGTTTGAGATGTTGAGGCATTCCAAAATCAAGCTCGAGCCGAGCGGCTGGTGCTGGTAACCGGTCGGCTCGATAACAGATAAGAAGTAAAACAGAACGTAAAAAGAAAAATGAAAAATAAATGAAAAAGAAAGAACAACTGTTGGGCTGCCTCCGAACTAGCGCCTTATTTTATGTCGTGGCTCGACAAGGATCAGATTATCTAGATTCCGGGGAAGTTGCAGGGTCGGTTAGGTTTAGGTCTTCCAAGGGTGGATACTTGGTTGAGTCTGAGGCGACGACATCTTCAGTAGTGATGTATCTTTTAAGACGGTGTCCATTGACCTTAAATTCACCCAAAACATTATCCCAGAGAAGAAAAATGTCGTGTGGATACGCACACTTGAGAACGTAAGGGCCATACCATCTCGACTTGAGTTTTCCACGGAAAAGTCATAATCTTGAGTTAAAAACTAAAACTTGATCCCCTTCTCTAATTTCTTTGTGCTTGATATGACCATCATGCCACATTTTGGTTCGGTCTTTGTAGATTTTTACATTTTCATAGGCACTCATCCTATGTTCATCAAGGTCATTCATTTGAAGAAAACATTTCTCTCCAGTACTGGAAAGGTCAAAATTCATACTTTTCATGGCCCAACTGGCTTTGTGCTCTAGTTCTATTGGTAAGTGACATGACTTATCGTAGATTAGTTTGAAAGGGGTGGTACCAATGTGTGTTTTATAGGAAGTACGATATGCCCACAGAGCGTCATTGATTTTTAACGCCCAATCTTTCCTAGTGCGTCCAACAATTTTTTCTAAAATTGATTTGATTTGTCTGTTGGATACTTCTATTTGCCAACTGGTCTGAGGATGGTAAGGAGTGGTGACTTTGTGGTAAACTCCATATTTTTTCAAAAGAGCCTCAAAACTTTTCTCCAAAAAATGGGATCCCCCGTCAGAAATGACAGTGCGAGGGACTCCAAATCTAGGAAAAATGTTATCTTTAAAGAGTTTCTTAACAGGTTTAGAATCACAGGATTTAGTGGGTATGGCTTCAACCCAGTTTGACATGTAATCGAATGTGACTAAAATGTAAGCAAACCCATAAGAATAAGGTAATGGGCCCATGTAGTCGATCCCCCAAACATCAAATATCTCTAATTCCCGCCAAGAAGTGAGAGGCATTTGGTCATGCTTGGAAATGTTACCCGTCCTTTGGCATTGGTCACATGAGAGCACATAATCATATGAGTCTCTAAAGATGGTGGGCCAAAAGAATCTGCATTGTAGGATTTTTCTCGCTATTTTTTGGGAACTCATATGACCACCATAGGGGCCAGAATGACATTGTTCAAAAATGGCGATGCTTTCTTTGTGGGAAACACAACAGCGATATAAACCATAGACACAAAGTCTAAAAAGATAAGGTTCGTCCCAATAATAATTTTTGACGTCATGTAAAAATTTAGCTTTAGAGTGTCCCGTATACTCGGGATGCAATACACTTGTAAATAAATAGTTTATGAAATCGGAAAACCAAGAGAATTGGGAGTCTACCTTAAGCAATTGGTCATCGGGTAAGGATTCATTTATGGGGTTGTCATCAATGGGGCTATAGCTAAGTCGACTTAGGTGATCAGCCATGACATTTTTAGAACCCCTCTTGTCTAGGATTTCTAGGTCAAATTCCTACAATAACAAAATCCATCTTATGAGTCTAGGCTTGGCATCTTTCTTGGTCATGAGGTAGCGAATGGTTGCATGATCAGTGTAAACAAAAACCTTTGAACCAACAAGATATGAGAAAAATTTATCGAATGCATAGAAAATGTCTAGCATTTCTTTTTCAGTGACTATGTAATTTCACTGAGCTTCATCTAAGGTCTTGGATGCATAATAAATGACGTAGTGTTTCTTGTCAATTCTTTGTCCTAAAATGGCACCTACAGTAAAATCACTAGCATCGCACATGATTTCAAAGGGTAAGGCCTAGTTAGGAGCACAGATGATAGGAGTGGAGGTGAGAGCATTTTTCAAACATAGAAAGCTCTCCATGCATGCCTTATCAAAATGGAAAGGCACCTCCTTTTGAAGAAGATTGGTGAGAGTTTTTGTGATTTTGGAAAAATCACGAATGAATCGCCGATAGAACCCTGCATGTCCTAAGAAGGCTCGGATGTATTTGACTGAGGTTGGGGAAGCAGCTTGGTGATGACCTCAATTTTAGCTTGGTCTACTTCAATGCCTTGTTTGCTCACCTTATGGCCTAGAACAATACCCTCCTTGACCTTGAAGTGACACTTCTCCCAACTAAGGACTAAGTGTGATTCAATACATCTATCAAGGACAGTGGAGAGGTTTTGAAGGCAGGAATCAAAATTGTCTCCATAGATGGAGAAATCGTCCATGAACACTTCCATGACTGTTTCAGTTAACCCTGAAAAAATAGTAGACATACATCTTTGAAAAGTGGTCGGTGCATTGCATAGGCCAAAGGGCATTCGTCTAAAGGCATATGTACCAAAAGGGCATATGAAAGTGGTTTTCTCTTGATCCTCAGGATGGATGGGAATCTGATAAAAACCTGAGTAGCCATCTAGATAACAAAAGTATTGTTGAATAGCTAAACGTTCAAGAACTTGATCTAAGAAGGGAAGAGGGATGTGATCTTTCCTAGTTACATTGTTGAGCTTCCTATAGTCAATGAACATTCTCCATCTTGTGACTGTGCGAGTGGGAATGAGTTCATTCTTGTCATTGCGAATGACAGAAGTCCCTCCCTTTTTGTGAACAACTTGAACTGGGCTGACCCATGGGGAGTTGGAGATGGGATAGATGATTCCTATAGTCAAAAGTTTGATCACCTCTAGACAAACTACTTCCTTCATATTTGGGTTGAGTTTTCATTGTGGATCTCGAGAAGGTTTGTGGTCTTCTAACATAGGGATTTTATGGATGCAGATGGATTGATCTATTCCAACTAAGTCTTTCATTTTGTACCCCAAGGCAGCTCCTTTTTTTCTAAGTTCACCCATAAGTTTGTTTTCTTGTTCGAGTGGAAGGGAAGAGTTTATGATGACCGGGCATAGTTCTAGATCATCAAGAAAAACATATTTCATACCGATGGGGAGAATCTTCATATCTGGGGCCTTTGGTGGTTCAGGTTTATCTTTTATAGTGGAGATCATTTTAAGGTCCTCAATCTCAGCACATGGGATTTCCTCAAAGTTATCCACATGAATCTTGAGTTGATTGAATGTTTCATTGTCAAAATCACATTCGGTGGGGATAGTGAGGGTGGTGCGTTGGGGGTCGTCAACTAATTCCTATTATTGCCTTAGTTGGGATAATTCATCAATGCAATCAAGGAGGTAGACTTCTTCCTCAAGACTAGGTCCCGTCATGCTTTCAAACACCCTAAACTCAAGGTTTTGCTTCCCTAGCCTTAATAAAATGGTGCCAGCCTCGACATCAATTAAGGCATGGGTAGTGTCTAAGAAGGGACGTCTGAAAATGAGAGGGTAGCGTAAATCTTCCTTGATGTCCATGACCACAAAATCACAAGGGACATTGACGTGGGAATTTATCGCACTTACAAACTCACTCGGGGTTGAAATCCCCAAGTTTTTACCAAAACCAAAGTGCAATAATACCACCCACAAGCGGATGAGTCTTATCGTAGTATAGTTAAGGATCAAACCCAAAGGACACCATTTTTAAGAATCCTTGTCAGTCGAATCTAGCTCAAGTAAAACTAATATTTAGAACGATTGGTTGATTTGAGGTTAATTAAACTAATTGTAAGAAGGTAAAGCTGGATTAAAGTTGGATTTAGATCAATGATATGGAGTCTCTGGGATGGTATCGGGTTTCACGACCTCTACACATGCAAACATGTTCAATCGCAAACAATCCTGGCAAGATATATCAATCCAAATAGAGCTGCTGCAGAACCCCCCGTACGGACGTTAGGTTCGCATAAGCATCACTTTAGGCATCAGATGTCTCGTCACCAACCAAATCACTTACTTATGGATCTGATGATACAAAAATCCAACAAGGTTGTGAACCCCCTATACAAGCGTTAGGCACACAGAAGCATCACTGCAGGCTAGATGGCTCGTCCCCTCACAGATCATACACCTACGACCTCGATGAAATCCCATTCTATTTCTAGTTTGGGAGTCAACCGCGTTAATCGATAAGCTAGCAGGTGATAGATTTACAAACTAACATCGACGATAAATAAAGACGTTACAACATCCAACTAAGGTTGTGGTCCTCCCTGAGGGATGTTTAGACCACAGAAGCGTTACCGTAGGCTCGATGTCTTGTCCCCTAACAGATCATATGCTTACAACCTCAAGGAATGTTATCAGAAGTTCTCATCAAAGAGTCAAACTTTGTAAACCGCCATTCCGTCCAACATATAGAAGATCTCGGCATATAGGAAAGAACAAGATGAAAGCAAGTAGATAATCAACTACAAACATACCAACTAACAATGAAATGGAAAGTTATATACATTGCCATGGAAAGTTTAACAAAAGAACATGATTTGCATGGGCAGTGGGCTAGTCCCTGCACACCAGTGAAAAGGTACTACTCGCTCATGATGCGAGAAACAAGAAGAATGGGAAAGAGTGAGAAATCCTCCATGAACTCGGTGCAGAAGGTAGTCACAGCTCGATGAAGAAGATACGGCATCCTACGTCGTGTCAGAGTAGATCTGGACACAAACGGGAGATGCCAAGACAGACCAGACAGTCTCCCTCGCTCCGTCTTCCTTCTCTCCTCAGCCTCCTTGGTTGCAACACGGGCAATAGGTGGAATGAAACTGGCGTGGACGAAACTGGATTTGGATCAGACCTGTGTACAGGCAGCCTGTCGGCGTCCTGGAACCGATGCCCAAATGATGACCTTTGGGGTCCTATTTATAGGCACATGACTGGCCCAAATGGTTTAGGAGATATTTTCTTTCTCAAATGGTTTACTAAGTAGTGTGCCCAAACGGTTTCGTAAAGTATGACCAAACGGTCTGCTTATTCACGACCAAATGGTCTTGAGTAGCAAATGGTTTGGAAACCATTTAATATCAAACGGTCTTCATCAGCATTCGGTCTTGGAGTCAAAGGCATCAAACGGTCTTCATATTATGCTGCTCATTCGGTTTGCAAGTACACACCCTTTTCATTCAGTTTGGAAACCAATCGACCTCCGAACGGTTTGCATCCCTAGTCTTCACACGGTCCCAAGTCTGCTTGGGCAAAGGGTCTTGCTTATGCAACATTGGTCATTCGATCTGTTGCTTATTCGGTTTGCAGGTGGACTAAAAGACCAAATAGTCTCGAGGTAGATTCCTCCATTCAGTTTCCGCTGACTATCCCAAACAATTTGATACATTTTAGCAGCGCCAAACGGCCTCTGTGATCGGTACAGAGAGCACAACACGGTGGAGGGTAGGTCTACGCAGATTTGAGGACGGTGGAAGTAGAGGTAGAAGGTGCGGCGGTTGTTGCAGCAGCAGGTGTGACAGAGACAGAGCTACTGCTTGGCAGGGTGGAGTTCTAGGAGCAAGCCGCCGCCGGGATATGATAAATTGAAGAAAAGAGGTGCTGCTCTGCGGAGGTGCAGAGGTAGGAGATGACGCGCCACGACTGTGGTGAGGCACCACGGTCGTGGTGATGCCGCTGTCCCACTGCTGTTGTGCCTTGTATGGGCATGGTCGATGAGTAATTTGGCTCTGATGGCGTTGTGTCACGGTCGTGGTGTGACACCACAGTCATGGTGAGGTAGCTATCACACGGCTGTTCTTCCTCGCACGTGCGTGGCGGGTGAAAGAGGGTCGATGCTGGTGGTGCGCCACGACCGTGGTGTGTTAAACATGGTCATGGCAGTTGGAGGCCTAGCACTATTTGGCGATGTGCCACGGTCATGGGGAGGAGAACATAGTCATGGAGATTGTTTTGCTTCATGATCTTGATCTATTGTTGCATGTGCTTGAGTTAGACTCCAAATGGTTTCTTCTGGTCTATCGGTTTTGAGACCGTTTGGACTCAAACAGTCTTGAGACCGAATGGGCTCAATGGTCTTGAGACTGAATGTGCTCAAACTTTCTTGAGACCGTATGGGCTGGAATTGCATGGTTAGATCGCTTGATCAGAGCCAAGGGTGAGTGAAGGTGGCCCGCAACTGCTTGTTCAGCTTTATCAATGCCTGCATTAAATTAACATAAATTCGATCAAAACCTTGATAATCGAAGTAATTGAGTAATTTTGCATATTATGATGCATTTTGATATTTAATGAGTGAAAGAGGTAATGTTGAGTTAACAATAAGCTCATGATGGAAATTGAATTCCATGATGAATATGCATTCATCAAAATACCCCGAACATAAATGTTTCTTGTCCTCGAGTAACACAAAATCTAAAACTGTCGCCAAATGAATACTTTCGACTCATGTGATTGCTTCATCTTTACATCATGATTGTTTTCTTTCTGCTTAGAATGACTCAACATCTCAACTTCCTGAGATCACTGAACACATCTTACCATATCTTCGTTCCTGAGTTCATTTTCCAAAATCACTTCCTCCTCACTTTTTCCAACAACAAGCATGTCAAAGTGTTTTGTAAGAGTCCAGAGACACCCACAGAACAAAAAGTGTGCATTTGATCTGACACCGGTGTTTTTCAGGATAGGGTAGGCAATCATTGTGCCATTAGGTAGAAAAGGGAGTGAAAGGTTGTATGAAAGGAAGAAGTAAATCTCTCATCTATTCGACTTGAGATTTTTATTTTATGAAGTGCAATTTCATGTATTGCATTTTTTGTGCGAATCTTTCCTCTATTCGAATTGAGATTGCATTTTTTTTTGTTTGCAAATATCTCCTCTATTCGACTTGAGATTGCATTTTTGGTGGTACGCCCCTATTTATTTGTTAGGGGTATGGAAGAAGCAGATATAGAGGGAAGTGGCGTGCAACCCTGAACATAGGGTTTGGCACAATTTTGGCTATTTTTGTTTCTTTTTTATGAATGGAGGGATATGAAGATGATAGAAGAGGTGTAGAAGAGAGTTCAGATCAGAATGCAACTTGATTTACAATTCAATGCACCGGGATGATCTCTTTATCATACTCTGCTCAAATAATGACTTGATGAGGATCCACTGGGGATTCCATGTTATTGTTCCACTAGTTAGTTAGGAAGCACGACGTGTTTGATCCCTATCAGTTTGCTAGACGCTTGTCATTTTGGCATGTGTCATGATGTTAGGAATCATAAGCTTCACAAGATGATTTCAATCCAAAGGCTTTGTTTCAAAAAGTGGTCCTTTTAAGGATTTACTTCGAATAAGGAGGATATAATGATTTTAAATGCATAGAAAGTTAGAGAGTGAATTTTAATGAAATAGGAAGTGTCAAAAATTCATCAAGTATATGACCAATTTCTTTGGAAAACTTTAAAGAATTTGGAAAAATTTTGAAAATTTATATGAAGAATGTGACAGTGAACACTTATGTATTAAAAGGATGGGTGTAGGTGGAAAGTGTGGTACGTATCACCCACCCTCCACCTCTAACTTAGAGATTTGCTCGTCTCGAGCAAACCCTAAATCCAAGATGGAGGGGAAAATTCATGCAAGAATGACCACCAGATGTGGTTGCGTTCCAATCAGCGTGCATCCTCTTATCTGAAAATCTAAAGAAAGATCAATCAGTACTTGAGATGGCATCTCACGATGTGAATTTTATTTAATGAAAAATTAACTAGAAGGTAAAAGAAAAATTTAAGAAACGTTCTAATTTGAAAAGAAAAGTGAAACAGATTTATTGATCGGGTTGCCTCCCGACAAGCGCCTTTGTTTTATGTCCATAGCTCGACTGGATCCTTCAACTTTAATGTGGATCCTTTGGGTTGATGAGTTCCAACATTGCTTCAGTGCCTATCTCAGTAGAGGTGAAATATCTCTTTAAATGGTGACCATTTTCCATAAATTCACCTAACTTCTCACTCCATAAAGAGAATGCACTGTGTGAGGATATGCTCTTGACGATGTATGGTCCAGACCAGCGAGAGCGGAGTTTTCCTGGGAATAACTTCAACCTTGAGTTGAATAGCAGAACTTGGTCTCCCACTTGTATGTCTTTTCTTTTCATATGTCCATCATGCCAAAGTTTTGTACATTCTTTGTAGATTCGTGCATTCTCATAAGTTGTCATCCTGAGTTCATCCAGCTCTTGGAGTTGCAAAATCCTGGCTTGGACTACTTTTTTCATATCAAAGTTCAGTTGTTTAATTGCCCACCATGCGTTGTGTTCCAGTTCGACTGGAAGGAGGCAAGCCTTTCCATATATTAATCGAAAAGGTGTATTTCCAAGGGGAGTTTTATAAGCAGTTCGATAGGCCTATAATGTGTCGTTGATTTTCACGGACCAATCTTTCCGATTGCAGCCAACTTTCTTTTCCAAGATACTCTTGAGTTGATGATTAGAAACCTCCACATGTCCACTTGTCTGTGGGTGGTAAGGTGAGGCTACCTTGTGAGTAACACCGTACTTTCTTAGCAATGCTTCAAAGCTTCTTTCAAGAAAATGGGAACCTCCGTCTGATATCACCGTGTGTGGGACACCAAAACGGGGGAAAATAATATCCTTGAATAATTTGATGACTGGTTTGGAATCACTAGTGACGGTTGGTATGGCTTCAACCCATTTTGAGATGTAGTCCACCGCCACTAGGATGTATGAAAATCCATGAGAAGATGGGAATGGACCCATGTAGTCCACCCCCCAAACATCGAATATCTCTACTTCTTGCCATAGATTCAGCGACATCTCATCTCTCTTTGTTATATTGCCTGATCTTTGACATTTGTCACATGATAGGAGAAAGTCATAGGAATCTTTGGATATTGTTGGCCAGAAGAATCCACATTACAAAACCTTCAAGGTAGTCTTTTTAGAGCTCATATGTCCTCCCATTGGTCCTGAGTGACATTGTTCTAAAATAAGTTGAGCTTCTTCTTCGGCGATACATCGTCTATACAAACCATCAATACATAGTTTGATAAGGTACGACTCATCCCAGTGGTACCGTTTAACATCATGCATAAATTTCTTCAGTGTATTTCCAGTGCATTGAGGATGAATAACCCTAGCAATGAGGTAGTTCACAAGATCTGAGTACCACAATATAACTTTTGAGACCTTCATTAGTTGATCATCCGGAAGGGAATCATTAATCGGAATCTTCTCAGTATCCAGAGTGTGGATGCGACTGAGGTGATCTTCTACCACATTTTCTGTACCCTTTTTATCTCTTATTTCTAAATCAAATTCTTGTAATAGGAAAATCAATCCAATTAATCTGGGTTTTGCATCTTTCTTAGCCAGAAGGTAACTAATTGGAGCATGGTCTGTGTCGACAATGACCTTCGAACCAATTAGGTAGGATCTGAACTTTTCAAAGGCATACACGACTGCTTGAAGTTCTTTCTCGGTAGTTGCATAATTCCTTTGGGCTTCATCGAGAGTTTTTGATGCATAATAGATCGCATAGTGTTTCTTCTCTATATATTGCCCTAAAATAGCACCCACGACATAGTCACTGGCATCACACATAATTTCAAAAGGGTGGTCCCAGTCAGGAACTCTAATGATGGGTGTTGTTGTGAGAGCCTACTTTAGTGTGTTGAAGCTATTGATACATTCTTTGTCAAAATTGAATTCAACATCTTTTAATAACAAATTTGTCATTGGCTTGGTTATCTTAGAAAAGTCCTTTATGAATCTTCTGTAAAATCCTGCATGACCTAGGAAATCACGGACTTCTTTTACATTTGTTGGGATAGCCAGTTTAGAAATCACTTCAATCTTGGCTTTATCTACTTCAATTCCTCGATTAATGACCCTATGGCCCAGGACAATGCCTTCCTTTTCTATAAAATGACACTTTCCCAATTCAACACAAGATGTGCTTCTTCACAACGTTTGAGGACTAGGGAGAGGTGATTTAGACATGAATCGAATGAATCTCCGTATACATAAAAATCATCAATGAAAACCTTCATAATTGTTTCAGTAAGACCAGCAAATATGGAAGCCATGCAATGTTGGAAAGTTGCGGGTGCATTACAGAGACCAAACGACATTCTTTTAAATGTGTACGTTCTGAATGGGCAGGTAAAAGTTGTTTTCTCTTGGTCATCTGGATGTATGGGTATTTGATAGACTCTAGAGTAACCTTCAAGATAACAGAAATATTCTTGGTGAGCCAACCTTTCTAGGACTTGATCAAGGAAAGGCATTGGAAAATGATCTTGTCGAGTTGCCTTGTTTAATTTTCTATTATCTATGCACATCCTCCACCCTGTGAATATTTGAGTGGGGATGAGTTCATTGTTTGCATTCTGTATAACAATTGTTCCACCTTTCTTTGGGACTACATGCACTGGGATCACCCATGGCGAATCTGATATTGGATAGATTATTCCAGCTGTGAGCAATTTAATGACCTCACAACGGACCACTTCCTTTATATTTAGATTCAATTTCCATTGATGTTAAATAGTAGGCTTATGATCTTCCATCATGGGGATCTTGTGCATACACAACACTTGACTGACCCCAGTGAAGTCACTCATTTTATAACCGATGGCTTCCTTTTTTCCCTTAATTCCTTCAGGAGTTTATCTTCTTGTTTAGCTGTTAGATCGGAATGTATAATAATTGGGCAAAGTTTGAGATCGTCTAAAAACACGTACTTTAGTCCCTCAGGTAGGGGCTTCATTTCAGGAGACTCTAGGTTTTCGCATGTTTCTTCTGTAGTTTCCATAGCTTTGACTTCTTCACTAGTGGCTTCAACATCTCTTTAGCAAAGTCGAGGGATTCAATGAAATCCTTTACTTGTTCATCAATTGGTTCATCAACTGATGGTTTTGTTAGAGCAACTTCTAAAGGATCATCTAATTCATGATGCTCTTGAGTCAGAAGTGATATTTTTGCAATGCAGTCAATCAGATAGACTTCTTCTTGCATGCTTGGTCTTCTCATACTTTCAAAAACTTTGAATTCGAGAGTTTCTTTGCCTAATCTGAGCAGTAAGGTACCAGCTTCAACATCAATCAGCGATCTTGCAGTGGCGAGGAATGGATGACCAAAGATGAGAGGATATCTGGCATCTTCTTTTATGTCCATAATGACAAAGTCGCATCGAACATATGTGTCCTTACCTACCTTGACCGGGACAACTTCGAGGATTCCTAACGGTCGTTTTATCGAATTTTCTGCAAGCCGTATAGTCATGCCAGTAGGAAGCAATTATGCAAACCCTAGTCTTTTGCACATGCTAAGTGGCATAATAGAGATGCTTGCACCAAGATCTGCCAATCCTTTCTTACATGATGAGTCACCAATGTGACATGAAATTCCAAAGGATCCCGGGTCTTTTTGTTTCTTGGGCATCTTACTGAATATGATATCAGATGTAGTTGTAGCTAGTTTTACTGTCTCATACTCTTCAGTTATATACTTCCTAGTGAGGAGTGACTTTAAGTACTTCGTCCATGCTGGTATCTCAGCTAGAGCATCGATAAAGGGGATATCAACATGAAGCTTCGTCATAGCTTCTTTAAATTTATTGAATCTGGTATCAAGCCTTGTTTTCCTTAGACGAGCTGGAAAATGTATACAAGGTTTGTACACAGGAGTATCAGGTTCTGGAGTCTCAGTTTCTTCATCTTCTTGAGCAGACTTTTCAAAATTTCCTTTTTCTGAATTTTCATCTTTTGATTGAGTCTCTTGTGTTGTTGAGTCTGGGGCGATCACAGGTTCATCCTCGTCTGTAATAACCACATGTGTCTTTTCAGGGGGATCTGAATAGTCTTTCCCTGACCTAGTGGTGACTGCCTTCAACTGTTCAGGATGCTTAGGATTGTTCTCGGGTTGGCCATGAAAGACTCCAGTAGGTGGTTTTATGCTAGCTGCGAGTTGAGCTAATTGAGATTCAATAGCCTTCTGCTGAGCTTGTTGTTTAGCTAACATGGTTTACTGAGTTTGCAACATCTTCTCAATGGTTGATAGCTTGTCATCAGGAGAAATTGGACCTTCTTGTTGTCCTTGTTGTTGATTAAGATTCTTGTACTGAGAGTTATTTTGGTAATTATTGTAGTTCCTATTCTGAAAGTTCCCCTTGAAATTTCCTTGATTCCCAAAATTTTGTTGTTGTTGATTATACTGGAATCCTGGACGGCCTCTTGATTGATTGTTTGAACCAAATTGATGTGAGTTTACTGCTCCAGAGGGGTTTCCATATTGAAAGCCTGGATGATTCCTATTTTGATTCAGATTGTAATAACTTTGACCAGGAATGGTGTTGATAGCATTAAGATTTTCCATTTGACCATTATCTCCTTGTCCACATATGTTTCTTAGAACAACATCATAGAGAACATTGCATGATAAAGTGGAATGATCAGTACTTTTACATGCTTCACAGAACAATGAAGCTGATTTGATCTGTTCTTGTTGTCGAGTGGGCGAAAGTCCTCTTCCAATAGCAACAAGAGATGATTCAATATGGTCTTTCTTGGAAACTAAGAGTTTTAGAGTTTCAGTGATAGACTTGTACTCGAGAGAAGCTTCAGCCATAGCTACTTTCAAGATTCCTTTACCTACAGATCTATCCCAATTGGCTTGATTTTCTGCTCCTAGGGTGATGACTCTCCATGCGCTGTCATAACTTTGACGCATGAAGTTTCCTCCAGACAAGGAATTGAGGAATCTCTTAATGTCGTCATCCACACCCCTATAAAAAATCTCAATGAGTTGGTTCTTGGGAATTCCGTGGTGTGGACACGTGCTTAGAAGCTCTTTGTATCTATCCCAAGCTTCAGCAAGGGTTTGTCCAGGAACTTGAGTGAAATTCGTTATCTTCCCTCTAATTTCATAGGTGAGAGATGGAGGGTAGAACTTTTCTAGAAACACATTTTGGAGTTGTTCCCAGGTGGTGATGGGTATTTCACTTTGCAGCAAATTGTACCAACTTATGGCTCTATCAGCAAAGGAGTACTTGAAGAGACGGAGTCGAATGGAATTATCGGTGACTCCATTTTATTTTATCATGGCACATAGATCAATAAATCTCAGAAGATGTTCTTGTCTATCTTCTCCTTGCTTTCCAGAGAAAGGGTTATTCTGAAGCAGGGTGATCCAATGCGCTCTTATCTCAAAATTAGGAGCGTTGATGGGAGGAGGTCACACTAGATGATAAATATTTGTAGCTTTCGGGATTGAGAACTCTCTAAGATCCTTGTGTATTCAGCTACTTGCGCTGCTAGGATTTCCTGTTGAACCGTGGCTCTGGCTTCTTGCATGAGCCTCTCTCTCTGCGCATTGATGGCTTGAGCCGCTCTTCGGGCTACTTCCTCTTCCTGAGCCATCCTTGCTTGATTTTCTCAATTTTGATGATGAAAAGTTCTGTCTATCTCATGATCAAAGCTCGTTGTGAGTCTAGGGCTGTCCGAACAGTGCATACACTATGCCTTGGGTTGTACCTGAAATAGAAAAGATTTTGAAAATGAGATCCACAAAGTTGAGTCAAATTCAAGTAGATGATCGATTGTTTTCAAAAAGAAAAAGAAAAATCCTAGATTAGCCTTAAAAGAACTAGATTTGACTAACTGATTCTGTTGTCCCCGACAACTGCGCTAGAATTTGACGTGGGATTTTATCGCACTTACAAACTCACTCGGGGTTGAAATCCCCGAGTTTTTACCAAAATCAAAGTGTAATAATACCACTCGCAAGCAGACGAGTCTTATCGCAGTATAGTTAAGGATCGAACCCAAAGGACAACATTTTTAGGAATCCTTGTCTGTCGAATCTAGCTCAAGTAAAACTAATATTTAGAATGATTGGTTGATTTGAGGTTAATTAAACTAATTGCAAGAAGGTAAAAGCTGAATTAAAGTTGGATTTAGATCAATGATATGGAGTCGCTGGGATGGTATCGGGTTTCGCCACCGCTACACACGCAAGCGCGTTCAATCGCAAACAATCCAGGCAGGATATATCAATCCAAATAGAGCTGCTGCAGAACCCCACATACGAGTGTTAGGTTCGCATAAGCATCACCTTAGGCATCAGATGTCTCATCACCAATCGGATCACTTACTTAAATCTCTGATGATACAGAAAATAAAACGAAGGTTGTGAGCCCCCTATACAGGTGTTAGGCACACAGAATCGTCACCGAATGCTAGATGGCTCATCCCCTCATGGATCATACACCTACGACCTCAATGAAATCCCATTCTATTTCTAGTTTGGGAGTCAACCGCGTTAATCGATAAGAAAGCAGGTGATAGATTTACAAACTAACATCGACAATAAACAAAGATGATACAACATCCAACTAAGGGTGTGGTCCTACCTGAGGGATGTTTAGACCACAGAAGCATCACCGTAAGCTAGATGTCTCGTCCCCTAACGGATCATACACTTACGACCTCAAGGAATCTTATCAGACGTTCTCGTCAAAGAGTCGAACATTGTAAACCACCATTCCGTCCCACATATAGAAGATTTCTCCATATAGGAAAGAACAAGATGAAAGCAAGTAGATAATCAGCTACAAACATACCAACTAACAACGAAATGGAAAGTTATATACATTGTCATGGAGAGTTTAATAAAAGAACATGATTTGCATGGGAAGCGGGGCTAGTCCTTGCACCCCAGCGAAAAGGTACTACTCGCTCATGATGCGAGAAACAAGAAGAATGGGAAAGAGAGAAAAATCTTCCATGAACTCGGTGTAGAAGGTAGTCACAGCTCGGTGAAGAAGATATGGCCTCCTACGTCATGTCGGAGCAGATCTAGATGCCAAGACAGACCGAAAAGTCTCCCTCACTCTGTCTTCCTTCTCTCCTCAACCTCCATGGTTGCAACACGGGCAGTAGGTGGAATGAAATTGGCGTGGACGGAACTGGATTCGGATCAGACCTGTGTACAGGAAGCCTGTCGACATACCAGAACGGATGCCCAAATGAGGACCTTTGGGGTCCTATTTATAGGCACAAGACTATCCCAAACTATTTAGGAGATATTTTCTTTCTCAAATGGTTTACTAAGTAGTGTGCCCAAATGATTTGGTAAAGTATGACCAAACGGTCTTCTTATTCATGACCAAATGATCTTGAGTAGAAAACGGTTTGGAAACAGTTTAATATCAAGCGGTCTTCATCCACATTCGGTGTTGGAGTCAAAGGCATCAAACGATCTTCGTATTAATGTGCTCATTCGGTTTGCAAGTGCA
Source organism: Alisma plantago-aquatica (assembly GCA_963693085.1). Classification (NCBI taxonomy): domain Eukaryota; kingdom Viridiplantae; phylum Streptophyta; class Magnoliopsida; order Alismatales; family Alismataceae; genus Alisma; species Alisma plantago-aquatica. The sequence goes on along the minus strand of OY856411.1, from coordinate 39,869,907 downwards.
CGACCTTTTCATTCGGTTTGCAAACCGATAGACCTCTAAACGGTTTGCATCCCTAGTCTTCACACGGTCCGCAAGTCTTCTTGGGCAAACGGTCTTGCTTACGCAGCTTTGGTCATTCGATCTACTGCTTATTAGGTTTGCAGGTGGATTAAAAGACCAAACGGTCTCGAGGAAGCTTCCTCCATTCAGTTTCCGCTAATTATCACAAACGATCTGAGACCGTTTAGCAGTGCCAAACGGTCTGCGTGATCGATACAGAGAGCACAAAATAGTGGAGGGTAGGTCTAGGCGGATCTGAGGATGGCGGAAGTAGAGGTAGAAGGAGCAGCGGTTGCTGCAACAGCAGGTGTCATGTAGACTAAGGTACTGCTTGGCAGGGCGAAGTTTTAGGAGCAAGTCGCCGCCGGGATATAATAAATTGAAGAAAAGAGGTGCTTCTCGGCAGAGGTGCAGAGGTAGGAGATGACGCGCCACGGCTGTGGCGAGGCACCACAGTCATGGTGATGCCGCTGTCCCACGGCCGTGCTGCCTTGCACGAGCGTGGTCGGTGAGTAATTTGGCTCTGATGGCGTTGTGCCACGGTCGTGGTGTGACACCACAATCGTGGTGAGGTACCTATCACACGGCTGTGCTGCCTCACACGGGCATGGCGGGTGAAAGAGGGTCGATGCTGGTGGTGCACCACGGTCGTGGTGTGTTAAACACGGTCGTGGCAGTTGGAGGCCTGGCACTGTTTGGCGGTGTGCCACAGTCGTGGCGAGGAGAACACGGTCATGGCGATTGTTTTGCTTCATGATCTTGATATGTTGTTGCACATGCTTGAGTTAGACTCCAAACGATTTCTGTTGGTCTATCGGTTTTGAGACCGTTTGGACTCAAACGGTCTTAAGACCGAATAGGCTCAAATGGTCTTGAGACCGAATGGGCTCAAACGTTCTTGAGACCGAATGGGCTCAAAAAGTCTTGAGACCGAATGGGATCAAACGGTCTTGAGACCAAATGGGATAGAATTGTTTGGTTAGATCGCTTGATCAGAGCCAAGGGTGAGTGAAGGTGGCCCCCAACTACGTGTTCAACTTTATCAATGCCTACATTAAATCGACATAAATTCGATCAAAACCTGTATAATCAAAGTAATTGAGTAATTTTGCATATTATGATGCATTTTGATATTTAATGAGTGAAAGAGGTAATGTTGAGTCAAAAATAAGCTCAAGATGGAAATTGAATTCCATGATGAATATGCATTCATCAAACATTTGCATCATTTCCAACTTTAACCGGAATGTCTTCTATGATTCCCATGGGTTTGGTTGAGGATGAGTCTGCTATTTGGATGGTCATGGATGTGGGTAACATGTCATTGAATCCTAGTCTTTTGCAAAGGCTATAACGCATGATGGATATACTGGCTCCTAAATCTACTAACCCTTTTCTACAAGCATTGTCACCCAAGTAGCATCCTATTCCAAAAGAAGCTAGATCCTTCTATTTTTTTGGCATCTTACTTAGGATAATGTCTGAAGTGGTCCTGGAAAGTTTAACAGTCTCGTATTCTTTAGTAACATACTTCCTAGTCAAGAGAGATTTCATGTACTTGGACCATGCGGGCATGTCAGCCAAAGCATCAATGGAATGTCGACATGTATTTTTTTTCATAGCATCCCTAAATTTCATGAAACGGGCATCAAGTCTTGTTTGTTTGAGGTGGTCTTGGTGGGGAGGTCAGGGTTTGTAGATTGTTTCTTCATCTTCTGCCTGAGGGGTTTCAGGGGTGGGGGTGGATGGTTTGAATGTAGCTTCAGGATTGACAATGACCACGTCCTCATCCTCGAATTCAGGAGATTTTTTAGGAGGTGGAGGAGTTCGCACTTTTCCCAAACGAGTAGAGACAACCTTGAGTTGTTCGAGATGTTTGGGGTTGTTTTCGCGCTTCCCTACAAAAGTCCTGGCAGGGGGTTTCCGTTGGGCAAACAGACGGGCTAGTTGGGCATCTATTGCCTTTTGATGAGCTTGTTGAGCAATGATGATTTGCTCCAAGGCCGCTATCCTTTCTTCTGATGAAGGGGTGGTGGTAGGGACATTTGGTTGAGGGGGTGGTTGATTGTGGTTTTGAGGAGGAAGGTTTCAATTTTGAAATTGTTGTCCTTGATATGGTGGTCGGGTTAGATAATTTCCTCAGTAATTTCCTTGGTTTCCAAAGTTCCTTTGATTGTTGTATGGGAATCCAGGTGGTGGTCGATTGTTACCTTGAGGGTAGGGAGGCCTTTGTTTGGTTTGGAGTTGGCTAGAGTTCTCAGCACCAGAAGGGTTCCCATATTGAAAACTAGGGTGGTTTCTAGTTTTGTTGGGATTGTAGTAACCTTGGCCAGGTATGGTATGGATTGAATTGAGGTCCTCTAGTTGTTGTCCTATTTCAGGTTGCATGGGCATGTTGTAGATATATTGACAGTGGAGGGTGGTATGGTCGTATCCTTGACAAATACCACAAAGAGAATCCACAACTTTTAGTTGTTGGGGTGACTCCCTAAGGGTTACCAAGAATGACTCTAACCGATCTTGTTTTAAGGAAATTAATTTCAGGCTTTCTGCTATGCTTTGGATATCATTATTAACTTCTACCTTGGCTACCTTAAGGATTCCACCAATTCCTCTTCTAGCCCTTGTTTTGGAAGCCCATTTGACTACTTCCCATGCGCTAGTCAAAATTTGATGCATGAAATGTCCTCCAGATGAGGAATCGAGAAAGAATTTGGTATCATCATCAACACCATAGTAGAAGATTTCTATGAGTTGGGCTTGAGAGATATCATGGTGGGGGAACTTCCTAAGTAAGTGTTTGAACCTCTTCCAAGCTTCTCCTAAAGACTATCCTGGGGAGATGGAAAAGTGAGTTATTTGACCCCTAAGTTCTTAGGTGAGAGACGGGGGGAAATTTTTTTTAAGAAACTTGCTTTGTAGAACTTCCCAAGTTGTGACATGGTCTTCACTCTCCATAGTGTTGTACTAGCTACTAGCTTGGCCGGAGAGGGAATACTTGAACAACCTAAGGCGGATGGCATCTTCAGAGACACCTGGAAGTTTGTTCAGAGAGCAAAGGTCAATGAACCTTTGAAGATGATCTTGGCAACTTTCCCCATTGTTGCCTGAGAAGGGGTTGGCTTGCATCATGGTGATCCATTGGGTTCGAATCTCAAATTGAGGAGCAATAATGTCAGGAGGTATGACCGGCTGTTGTGCGTAGGCAGTTTTGGGAACAGAAAAGTCCTTTAATTGGTTTTTCCTTTCGGCTTCTATGGTTTCTTGTTCAGCCCTATAGGCTGCTCGTAAAGCGGCTTCTCTTTCCACATGTTCAACTTGGATGAGCTCTCTTTGAGCAGTGAGAGCTTGGTCGATCCTACGGGTAACTTCTTCTTCATTCATTCTTTCTAGATTTTGACAGTTTAAACGATGAAAAGTCCTTTCTATTTCCGGATCAAACGATTGAAAATCAACATTTGGGCATCACATGCACAAATGAAGCAGTTAATCGTGTGCAAAAAAAATGGACTGCCGGAATGGAAACTCGGTAGAAGGAGGAGTAGAACTTCCGGAATGTTACTCGGAAGGCATAAGAAAAAGGAAAAAAAGTTTTGCAAAGAATTTTTGGGGGTTCAAGAAAACAATATGTTGTCCCCGACAATGGCGCCAAATTGTTAATGTGACGTTTAGCACTTACAATCACTAAGATTAGTATCCTAGAGTTTAATCCTTTTCTACTTTTGATTAAGGCTAGTATAGAAGGGTCGATCCCATAGGACAACTTTTTAAGATTGCTTCCTTTATCCCAATTAATTTTGAAGAACTGTTTTATTATTTTTTTTGTATTTTCATATTTAAAATGGAAAGTAAAAATCGGGATGGGGATTTGGTTGATTACACTAAAACAAGAAATAAACATAAAGTAATGATGTAATAACAAGAATTTATTTTGCCACTGTCACAAGGAAAGAAAACAAATAATTGTTAGCACAAGTAGATTATTGTGAATGGAAAAGACTAGAAGTAAAGAAAGCAAATCAACGAAGGTTGAAATCAAAGGGAGAGAATCGAGGCTCTTGGGGTTTTCACCACCTTAGCCTAGGCAAATGATTAATACTTAAACGACGGGTTTGATGAAGGCAAGTCAATTAGAAATCCACTAAAGATGATCTCCACATGAGCCCATTGGTCCTGGTGCTCATGTTTCTTAGTTCATCATCCTAAAAAGAGATAATCCATGGTCAATTCAAAACTCTTATGCGATTGAGATTGTCATTCTAAACCCGAATTTCCAAGGTCATATCCATTCAGATTAAATTTTGATATTATCAATTAGTCACTTTAATATATCAACTACTTATCAATCTCAAAAGCCATCTAGAATCATTTAAGGAGAAATTGAAAGCCATGGCTAAGGGGTTATTCCCATTCCCTCGATAAAGAACTACTCACTCATGGAGAAGGAGCAAAGAGAGACAGAGGGAGGAAGTGATCTAGCCATCTTCGAGTCTTACGACTACTGATCCTTGATTAGAGACAATGAAGATGGCTGCCTCTTCCTACCTTGCTCGATTTCTCAAGAAAGGGGAGGAGGAGAAAAGAAAGTACTAGATCTAAACACAACATAATAACATAATTAAAAAAATAACATGTAACAAAATTGCAAGGCTACTTTATTTCAGAACTAGAAGAATATAAGAAACTTTGTTCCAGAATGCTAATACAAGAGAAACCCAAGATGCCCCAAGGAGGAGGAAGTGCCCCTCCTTTTATAGGAGAGGGAGGAGGCACTTTTACAATTAGGGTAGAAAGTTTTGAGGCTGGCGGCTGGTTTTTCGGCTGTCTGCACGCCGCCAACCGAACGGTTCAACAGTGAACCGATCGGCTGATTGTTGGTGGAGGGAGGCTACCAATCGATCGACTGCCAACCCTAATTAGGGTGGTGGCGCAGTCAAAATCGCTCAGTGGGACGAATATCTTCCCATCATTAGGGCTTCATCTCAGCATTTGGTCTTGGGAATAGGGAAATCCGGTTGGTCGTCTGGTCAAGAGCAACGATCGACGCTGGAATGCAGAACGAGTGGTTTTATTCCTCAGACGATCGGGTAGAAAGAATGAAACGATCGGTTGGTGAACCCAGACGATTGGCTCAGGTTCTGAAACTGCAAAAAAATGCACAAGATTGTCAGATTTGTGATAAAAATGAGAAAATATTAATTTGAGCAATTTCAAGAGATGAATTGAGTATTTCTATGTGACAAGCTTAATAATTTGTAGAAAAGAAGTGCTGAAATAGCACTCATCAAAATACCGCAGACATAAAGTTTTGCTTGTCCTCAAGCAATTGAAAAATCAAAATGATTCAAAGATTTTGGAATAACAAGTTCATCCTCCCTAGATTAGCAATTCTTCTATCCATTTCATGGCCAAGCGACCCATCTCCTAGAACCACAAATTGAAAGCTCTATGTTTCTTACGAAAACATTTTTAATAACTTAATTTTTTAAACTTATACTTTGTAAAGACAGTCCTGATCTAACTTGCGCTTTGACACACAATTTTCAATTTTCAAATATTTTATTTATTGGGTTGATTGTTGCACGGGAATAGATACATTTGAGGTGTTACAGAAGAATCCCTCCTCTATTCCACTTGGGATATATTTTTTTATGGACTTGTGATTACATTGACCACAATTGTTTTTGGCATCTTTTGATGGTACGCCCCTTTGTGGGGTATGGAAGAAGAACATGCCAGCCCGAACTTTGGCGTGTGATTTATTTTTCCCGTGAAACAAAATATGTTTTTTTTAGTGTCATTGCATAAGATAGAAAAGACATGTAGCTACATTATATGAGAGTAAAAATAATAAGTTAATCTAATGCTAAAAATAAGAAAATCTACATTTGATTCTATTTGATACTCTAAGGCTTGCCACCTTTTCAAATAATTACTTTCATGATCATAGGGAACTTGATATTTCAAAGTTTTTTGAATAAATTTGAGAATGCAATTGTTTTAACAAATTTCATTTTGAAGATAAAATACAACATTCGGCCAACTAGATATAGGCCTATGTTTGAAAGAAAAACAATGCAATACAAAATAAAATGCAAAAAGAAATGCGAAAAAGGGAAGATAGAGGGTGGATCACGTACCACCCACCCCCATCCCGGACATAGAATATTGCTCGGCCTGATCAAACTCTTAGAACGAGATGGAGGGAAGAGTCATTGCGGTGGAGGGTGTTGCTGGTTGGAGGAGTAGTAATTTCCCCAATAAGGAGAGTCATGACCTGGATAACTCTACTGTGCTCTGTACTCCTCATATGCTGGTCGAGTAGGGGCATAGTGACCGCAATCGACATGCCAAGACTCCTGCGAATCATGCATCTGGTAAATGTGATTGAGCTAGTGGCCCTATCTCTGTTGCTCTCGTTGAATCTCATCTAGCTGAGTTTGAACCTCATAGAAGCCATATGGGTCAGTGTCGTCATCTGATCGTCACCTGGTGCGACGTCTGGAAGGTGGCAGTAGAGGTCCAGTGTCCTCATCATGAGCCTCTAAAGAGAGGTTCCTCCTGTGAGGTTGTGGCTCGAGGACGGTGGCTGGATCTGGATGCTCCAGATTGAATCTATGTATATGGCCCGGTAGATCAGTTAACTCGTAGACATAGTTTGCTGCCGCAAACTACGAATGTAACGGGAGATGGAGGACCACTTGGTTGTCTTTAAATAAAAGGTAATAAACGCCCTCAGTGCCCAAACAGATAATCCTACTATTCTTCAAATACTGAGTGTTGATGAGGTGATTTTTAAGCTCAAGCGATGGAAGGGCGATGTGGGTGTAGCCCAAAAAGATTGTGAGTTGGGTAACACAGTGGCCGATATGAAAAGAAGAGGAAGTGGCTCGGCTGGCTTGGGTACCAAAGTGCTCAATAATAGCATTGCCCCAGTTAAAAGGCTTTTCATGTAAAAGACACCAGAGAGCATAAAGTTCTACCTGAGTGATTGCTCCCTGAGTACCTTCCTGACTGAAGATGGTGCAGGCTAAGATGTAGTGAAGGTAACAGACCATCGGGTTGTGGATTCAAGAGGCCTTGGGCCCATTAGGAAGACGGGGTAGAACCTCGATGATGTCAACCCAAAACTTGTCTATGTCATAATTGTTTGGGTAGGAGTCATGAGAACGTGTCATACATCATTCTAGCCAATAGTCATCTCTGTCATCAAGGATAAAAGAAGTGATTTTCCTGGCAGAGGACTCTAGATTTTCCCCAAAAATCTGGAATTTGCAACTCGAGTTTCTAAAAGAATAGTGTAACCTGCGGAAAGTGCTCAAAAATTCGAGGGTAAGATCATAGTATACAGAGGTGACATGGTAGGGAAAGATAAGGATGTGGTTTCTATGGAGGATATTCTCGGTAGTGTCTCGAATTCCCAAAGCATCTAGGGTTGTGATGCACGCCCAACGGGGAAGGCAAATACCGATTGCATACATCTCCTCATAATATTGTCGATGCTCGACGCTAGTGAACTGGTCATAGCTACCCGGAATGGGAGCTATACGGGGTGAACGGGGGATGGTGGAGTTTGGATCGTTGGCGGCCTTCTGAGTGCCCTCCATCTCACAGAGAAGCTCATTTGCCTCATCGATGTCACAATGCATCTCTTCGGCCAACTCGGGGGAAGATTTGCCAGTAGGGGAGGGTGTGCAAAATTGGATTTTGGGAAGAGAACTGGAATGGTGAGGAGGGTCTCTAGAAGAAGACGCAGAGGCCCTACCCTTTCCCTTGCAGAAATGGTTAAACATGACCACTGTAGAGAACAAGCTGATCAGTTTTCTAGTGAACCGAGCATTTGGAAAAGATGAAACGATCGTCTGGACTGCAAACTGAGCGTTTTGATGGCTTCCAGCCGGGCGTCTAGAAGACCTAAGTGGGTGGCTGAAAGTGAACCTGAGCACGTGGCGGAGCACGCCGATGGCCAACTCGTCGAGGAAAAGGGGCAGCTGGTCGCTCGTCTGAAGCAGTCCTTGGTCGGGTGGAGATAGAGTCGGGCTGTTTTACTAGCCAGGCGGGCGACTGAGTGGTCGGGAATTGGGAGGACGGCGGTGCGGGCCTGACATCTACGACTACAGTTGTGCTGGCGGTGGTAACGAGGCAGAGCTGGCGAGAGACGCTTGTCAGGTGGCTGCTACTACAAGCGAGTGGTGACTAGGTGAGCAAATGGTCCGAGCAGCTTTACGGCCAGGCGTCCGGTTGAGAGCCACAGAATGGTGGCTAGGTCGGGCAAGGAGTGAGCAGGGAGAGCGGCGTCTAGGGCGTGTAAATGAGATGGGGGAAGTAGTTTGCCTCATGCTGCCTTTTATAGAATGATGAAAACTTTGATCCGATTGTTTGAATAACCAGCCAATCAGTTGGTTCGCCTAGGGCGCCGATCAGGAGAAAGTAAAGGGCGGTGTAGCGAGCCGAGCGACTGGATGCCGAGCAAATCATTTGAGATGTCGAGGCATCCCAAAATCAAGCTCGAGCCGAGCTTGTTGAAGGTAACCAACTATCTTGTTGAAGGTAACCAAAAATCTTTTCATATATTTAATATTTTTCAAATTCCTTCCAATTATTCATATTATAATTATCATGCGTAGGCATTGTAATCTTGAATTATCATCCTATCAAAGATTTATTTGATTCTAGATCAACAAACACATTCATTTCTCAAAATCTGGCATCTATGTTAGACTTGCATATACGAGACTTCAGATATATTCTTGATGTATCAACTACTAGTGGAAAAATACTTACTACATTACAAAAAACTGATATCCAACCTCTAAAATTTGAAATTCATGACATGCCTTTCGAATTCATCCTATTAACTATGGAAGACTTTGATATTATACTTTGTATGGATTGAATGTACAAGTATCATGCTCAAATTGACTATAGAAGCAAGATGGTAGTCGTCTCTCAGCCTCATTCTTGTCCTGTGGTGATCCCTAGGGGAAGCATATTCTATAATAATATTATAATTTCCTCTATTAAAGCTGAAAAGCTCATTTCTAAAGGATGTAAAGTCTTCCTTGAATTAGTCTTAGAGAGCATTCCTAATAGCAGACCTGAAGAAAGACTGGAGCAGGTATGTGACTTTCTTGATGTATTTTCAAAGGATCATCCTACGATGCCTTCAAATAGAGACATTGAGTTCTCCATAGACCTTATTCCTAGAACCACTCCAATTTCTAGGGCACCATATAGGATGGATCCTACTGAGCTTATGGAGTTAAAGAAACAGCTACAAGAACTTCTTGACAAAGGTTTTATCCGTCCTAGTGTTTTCCCTTGGGGTGCGCTTGTCCTTTTTGTCAAATAGAAAGACAATTCTATGAGTTTGTGTATTGATTATCGCATGTTGAAACATGCCTTTATTAAAAATAAGTATTACCTTTCTCAAATTGATCAGCTTCGCACAACCAAAGTTTTCTCAAAAATTTATCTTCGTTCTGGCTACCATCAACTTAAAGTCAAAGATTTTGATATTTCTAAAATTACTTTTTGAACTCATTATGGGCATTACTAATTTCTAGTGATGTCATTCAGGTTGACCAACGCACCTGGCGTATTCATGAATCTAATGAACAAAGTCTTCCAACCTTAACTTGATGAGTTTGTGGTTGTCTTCATCGAGGACATCTTATTTATTTTGACTCCATGGAAAAACATCGTGAGCACTTGATGGCAGTTCCTGAAATCCTTCGAGCCCAACAATTCTATGGCAAATTTTCTAAATGTGAATTCTGGATTGATAAATTCATGCTTCTTGAGCATGTCATTTCTAGGGGTAATATATCTGTTGATCCTGCCAAAGTGTTTGTTTTACTTGATTGGCAACCTCCTCATAATCCTTCTAAAATCCAGAGCTTCTTGGGTTTAGCTGAATATTATCGTCGCTTCATTCCTAATTTCTCTAAAGTTGCACTTCTTCTGACTAAGCTTACTCAGAAGTATGAGTGTTTCATCCATTCAGCTGCTTACGAATCCAGTTTCCATGAAAGAAAGGAAAAGTTGATGTTAGCTCGTGTTCTAGTTCTACCATATGACAATGAAGGGTTTGTGATCTTCATTGATGCTTCAAGGATTGGGTTAGGATGTGTCCTACAACAACAGGGAAAGGTGGTGGCATTTGCATCCAGACAGCTAGAACCCAATTAACTTAATTATCCCACACAAGATTGGGAACTAGCTACAATCATTCATGCTCTCAAAATTTGGAGGTACTACCTATAAGGGGCAACATCTGATATCTTCATTGACCACAAAATCCTAAAGTACATCTTGACTCAGAAGGACCTGAATATGCATAAGTGCTGATAGATTGAGTATCTGAAAGACTATGATTTCACTATTAGCTATCATCCTGGAAAGAAAAATGTAGTTGTAGATACCCTAAAAAGGAAAAGGGCAATATGTGCATCATGGTCTGTTCCTGAGTGAGGGAATATGAAGGATCTAGTGGGCTAGAAGGCACTATTTCTATCTAATCATGTCCATGTCAACAACATCTCTATCATGTTTGACATGCATTCTGAACTTCTTGAGACACAAAAGGCCAGTCCTGATCTTGATGCACACTTCTCTCTCCTATCAAAATCCCAAACACATTTGTCCATGGGTCTTGATGGTGGTCTTCGATACAAGAACCATATGTGGGTTCTAAAGCAGTCAGCTGTGAAGATGAAAAATTCTCAATGAGGCACATGGGTCAAAGTACATTGTTCATCCAGACACAATTAAGATGTACAAAGACCTACAATGCCAGTTCTGGTGGAGGGGCATGAAGCATAATATTGCTGAATTTGTGTCTAGATGTCTGACATGAAAGAGAATTAAGGCAGAGCACCAGAGGCCAGGTGGTCTACTGCAACCCCTTGAAATACCAAAATGTAAATGGGAACACATAACCATGGATTTTTTGGTGAGACTACCCAGGAATAACAAGGGGTATGATGTTGCATGGGTTATAGTTGATTGTCTCACAAACTCAACTCACTTTCTCCCTGTGAAAACTACAATAAAGGTTTCTGAATTGGCCAACCTCTATATATGGGAGATATTATGTCTGCATGGAGTTCCAACATCCATTGACTTAGACAGGGACCCAAAGTTCACCTCAAAGTTGTGGAAATAGGTTCAAGAAGAACTTGGCACCAAATTGAACTTTAGTACTACCTACCACCCATAGATAGATAGGTAGTCAGAGCGCACAATGCAGATTCTGGAGAATCTTCTATGAGCTTGTTTTCTTGATTGGGAAGGCTCGTGGGACCACTATTTGTCTTTAGCTGAGTTTGTATATAATAATAGCTATCAGGAGAGTATTGGAATGCCTCCCTATGAAGCTCTCTATGGCCGACCATGCAGATCTCTACTACACTAAGATGACGTCAGGGAACACACCTTGATAAAATCAGAGGAGATCCAGTTGTATACAGACAAAGTTGCACTAATCAAGTAGAGGATGAAGCAGGCACATGATAGATAGAAATCTTATGTAGATGGTCACCATCATGAATGTCAGTTTAAGGAAGGTGATCATGTCCTTATAAATATCTGACCTATTCGATCTTTGGCCAAAAACAAGGGGAAGCTCAATCCTCGATATGTGGGACCCTTTGAGAACTTAGAAAGGGTTGATGAATGTGCCTATCATCTTGCTTTGTCACCTTAGTATATTGCCATGCATAATGTCTTTCATGTATCAAATCTGAAGCCTTATGTCAAAAATCCCAGTCACAATCTGAATCATGAACCTCTCAAGTTGAAAGATGATTTGTCTTATGTAGAGGCCCCAGTCAGGATTCTTGATTTCAAGACAAAGGAGCATCATAGTAATTGAAATATAGATATGGTGAAAGTTCTCTAGAGCCACCATGATCAGACCTATGCCTCATGGGAGCTCAAGTCCGAGGTTGAGAATAAATATCCACATCTCTTTCAAGATGCTTGAATTTTGAGGACAAAATTCCTAAAAAGGAGGGGAGAATGTGACAGAGTGAGTTTTCTTCATTATTTTTCTCTCTCTAACAATTTTGTTATTATACCCTTCAACCATATCCCTTGTTTAGTTGACAAAAAGTGATTATGAACTTCATAAAATCCAAACCCTAGTTTCATCGTGGATGCATTACAAGTATTAGGATACATAATCAATTTATATAACAAATAATTGAGTTTGACCCTCAATTTTCTACCATGTCTAGATAATATCATCCTTAATTTTTGTTTAAAAATTTCATTTCATTCAAATAAACCATTTAGGAGTTATAAGCTTTTGAAATTAATCCACATTATATCCTTCTTTTGAACCAAAGACCTAAGTTGTAGATTAATATATGGCATGTATGTGTCACATCTGCCCCCTTTATCTTAGGTGCGGAAGGCTTAATGGGATAAGGTATCTCAGCTGCACGATCTAGTAACTGTGTATTGGATGAAGATCCAATGGTAGGTACATCATCCTTAACCTCCAGTTGGACTCGTCCTTGACTCCAACAGATCAGCCAACCCAATCACGATCTCACAGGCCCGACTCCTAAATTATATACTCAAGATTTTTGAAGGATGATTTCCTCTCGCCAAGATGATCTCAATGACCCTTTCCACATTACCTTAAACCCATAGATTAGGAAAAATGAGCTCCCAACTTCTCGGGCCTCTCACTTGGCAGTGGTGCCAATTTTAGGGCTTCCTCCTATGCCCACTCTCCTATTTATTTAAGGGATCCAAAACAACCGCCGCTCCTCCATTATTCATCCTCGACTCTCAATTGCATTGAACATAATCCCATCATCCCTAACTTGAACTACCATCACCTCGCCTGAACAAGAGTGCCTCCCTCACTCCAAGAGCCTCCATCCTCCAATAAATCAAGCTCGTACACTCTAGAGACCTTGACGAGAAGAACCACGCCACTAGTGGGAGCCAAAAAGGGCGATAGGCATGGGTCCACATGTGCCTACAACCAGGCTTCGAAGCTCTATTGTCGGCAAGGCCTAGAGCTCCTCCAAGATTCATGGAGGTTGCGAACACACCACCAGACCCTCATGAAGCTTAACAATCCCTCAATCCAACCCAAGGGTAGGTAAAACCTAGAAACCCCATCTTCATTTCATCTCTGTCGGCTTGATCCGAACTGGAGCTCTAATCAACCTCCAAGGATTATTTTTTATTCCTTGCCATGGTTGTGACCTCGCAATCTCAATGGGATTCCTAGCAAACCCCAAACTATCATCTAGCTACCCCAGCCATCACCACACCTCTCGTTCCCTCACTACTTCCATGGCACGAGAATATGAACAATCGAGTAGCTAGATTATCCACCGTGCCCATACCTATCACGACTATACTTTCAGGACTGATGGGTATTCTCACCTTTTTTCCCATGTTGCTGACCCTCTCAGTCGAGCTTTGACTTGCGGGTTAGTGGGAGGGTCTGTGAAATCGGATATCACACCTGATCTATGAAGCCAAGCTCGCATGTCTTTTTGTTATTTTCATTTTTTTCTTCTAGGAATTACCTGATTGGTCAGTTTTTTAAAATCCATTATAAATAGCTCTGATATCCAATAAATCCCCACAAAACACCCAAATTCTTAGAAAAATGTGTAGAATCTGTATAAATTGACATCCCTGTCTGATTCCAATCCTAGAATCGATACACTCCTATATGGCTTGATTTATGTTGCTTATATTAATTAACTAATGTAAAATAAATATGATGATGCATATCAGTAATCTTGAAACCCTAAGACATATCTCTAACTCCTAGACTCAAAACCCTAAAATGATGGTCAATAGTAAACTTAAACCCCCAATACCACCTAAATAACCTAGAGATCCTCTTTCTTTCAATAATGTCGATTAAAAGAAAACTAATTAACTAATATACCTGATCCACTCTCAAAACCCTAAAATGAGGATTCTCCCTCCAAATACTATGATCTGAGCCAATAACTTTAGATAATAACCCTAATTAGTCCAAAACCCTAATATGAGGTGTTTAAAACCCACAATGACATTAGGTCTTTATTTTCTTTCAGGGTGATCTACTCTTTTATTCTAAATATGTGAAATCTAGATCTAAGATTTAAGGTATGTGGATATAAGTACAAGACTAGATTTGTTGGATGATCTAATTATGAGAAAATGCTTGCATGTAGTTGAATAATTTTTTGGATGTATCTATACATATTGTCCCTTTTTCCGCATTGAACACTAAGAACACTAAGGAAAGATAATGGAATGTAGTTACTGATGGTTCATTAATCTCCCTATTAGAAAGGGAAAGTATTCGTGATGAATAGAACCTCCCTAGAGTACATGGTATATAGGGAGATCCCTAGAGTAAAAGGTACACAGGGAATGGGTCTAATATTATATGTTTGTGCAAAGTCCACCATAGTAATACATGTCCATTGAAATGTGAATAATAACATGGGTTTACCTGCTTTTCTGCCTTAATAATTTTTTTCTTTTCTTCTTCTTTTTCAAGTGTTTTCTTTATGCTAGCATAGTATAGTATTTTTTAACCACATACCAACAATATGTTGATCGTTTGTTTCTTGTATTTTGTAGGTTCAAGGAACAAGTAAAGCATTGCAAAGTACCTGAAGATGCTAAATAAAGTTGTTGAAGAATATCTAGATAGATGGATGGTTCTTATCTCTTCCCAGTTAGATAGTTGTTCATTCTACTACATGATGTATTGGATGATCTATTTCCGTACTTTTCATTCCATAGAACTATTTTCTTCCTTTCTTGACTAATATGTATGACTTTTATCCTCAATGAATGTTGTTTTGTGTGGCTATTTAATGATGCTTCTAAACAAAAATCTGGCTCCTTTTCACAATTTAGTCGACTATTGCAATCCCTTATATTTTCCCTTTTGACATCTTTAAATATGAATTCACTCATATTTGGGAATTTTATTTAGGAAAGTACACAAGGATTGGGCTGCCACATAGACCATCACTGAAAACTTCATAGTTAAGGCGTGCTCAACTTGTAGTGGTACTAGGATGGGTGACTAGTCAGGAATTTGATCATGGCTTGTGTGTGTGTGAAGACAAAGCACATAGTTAAGGCATGTGGTGCTCTATGGGGCCAGTCATCATTCCTAAAACTCTACTAGAGACTAGATCCTTGGGAAGGATGCTCAGGCGATACAAATGGTAACAAAGTGAATTCCCCTAAATTAGTTGGGGCTCACATGGGTAGGTGGCATGCTAATCTTAAGCCATGCAATCCAAGCAAGTTGGAAAGTACTTTCCACTATGACGAGATCGATTCGCCCTTGCATTGGTAGCCATGGATGGGAGATGGGTGTCCATGAGCCATTCTGGGTTTGTGCTAAAATGGGAAGAGATTATGAGGGTGTATAGTGGAGTCTTAATGTGGACATCAAGGTTATAAGTGGGGAAATTGTAACATCCCAGGATTTAAGGCTCAAATGAAATGATCATAAAATGAATGATTGGACTACCCATATCACCAAGGTGCACCTCCTTATCTATGAGCCCTTCACTAAGAACTCCATAGTCAAGCGTGCTCATCTTGGAGTAGTACTAGGATGGGTAACTAGTGCAAAAGTTGATCCTGGCTTGTGCGTGAGTGAGGACAAAGCACACAGTAGTGGTAGGTGGTGGTCTGTGGGGCCGATCGTCATTCACAAAACTCTACTAGATCCTTGCACACTTTGTCCAAGCATTATAGGATGCTTTCCAAGCCATATCTCATATTGTGTCTTTTGAACAAATTTAGATGGTACATGGTTTAGTGTAAACTTGTGGTTTCTAGAGAATAACCCTAGAAGGAAGTAGGAAGTAGGAAGATTAGAAGAACTCATCATTGAATGTGTCATATCTAGCAATGTATTATTCCTTATTTCTGATACACCATTATGATGTGGTGTTCCAGATGGAGTCCATTGTGGTACAATACCACAGTTTTGCATATGGTCCTCAAATTCATGGCTTACGTATTCTCAACCTGGATCAAAATGAAGTGCCTTTAGAATCTTACCAAGTTGGTTCTATGCATCATTCATGAAATCCTTGAACATTTCAAGAGTTTATAACTTATGTTTTATCAAGTAAACATAACCATACCCACTGAAATCATCAAGAAATGTAATGAAGTATGGATAACTACCTTTAGCATTTGTTCTAAAAGTGCCACATACGTCATTATGTACAAGTTCTAATAGATCACTAGACCTATCACTATTACCATTGAAGGGAGTCTTTATCATCTTGTTCATCAAAAGAAACTCACATCTCTCTATATATTTGTAATTAAAAGATTCCAAATATCCATCATTATGGAGTCTATAAACGTGTTTCTCATTGATGGTACCTAGACGACAATGCCAAAGGTATGTTTTTTTGAGTTATTGATTTTTAATCTTTTGGTATTTATGCGATGAACATTAAATGTCTTTAGATCTAACAAATAAAGACCATACAACATTGGGGCACATCCATAAAATATCTTGTCTTTTGAAATATAACATTGACCATTCTTTCTATGGAATCCATATCCATCCCTGTCCAAACAAGATAAAAAAATATTTTTTCTATTATGGAAGGTACAACACAATAATCTTTAACTATATTACAAGCCCCATTGGTAGAGATAAGTTATAGGTTCCAACTACATTGGAAGCAACTATTGATCCATTTACAACATGTGGTTTGACTTCGCCCTTTATTAAAGGATTACTCTTTTTTAGATCTTGTGTATTCAAACATATCTGGGATCAACATCCTATATCTAGTAACCAAGGTGACAAAGTAGACAAATTTATCTCAATAACATATATACACGAAGTGAAGATCTCTATGCTCTCCTTCTTCTTGCTCAGTTCCTCCCAGTTGAGATGGAAATTCCTTTTTCAGTGTCTAGGCTAGTGATAGTAGTGACAATTTCCTCCCTTGGTCACCCCTTCCTTTGGTTTCAGTGCAGAAGACTTGGGCTTCTAGCTATATTTAGAAATCTTCTTAGCTTTGTCTTTGGCCTTTGACTTCCCTTTTCATCTCCTGATCATCATCATATACATGGGTTTTTCTTTCTTCATTTGTGCTTCAACTGCTCTCAGCATGACAAATAATTCTGACAATGAATTGTCCAAATCATTCATGTTGTATTTAATGACAAACTAGTTATATGAATCTAGAAGTTGCTAAAGAATAGAATCTTTAGCCAACTCTTGACCCAAGGAAAATCCCATTCTAGAAAAGTTCTCCACATATGCAATAAGCTTGAGCACATGGTGACCTATTAGATCTCCCTTTTTCATGTTGCACTTTAATAGTGCCTTGGAGACATGGTACATGTGTTGTTAAGATGTGTTACCATCTCAATAACATCCATATTATCATGTTGTATCTACAACTCATAGTTAATTGAGCATAGCATCAGAAACTTGACATCTACAACTTCTTCATAGTGCTATGTATAAGTATCCATGTCAGCCTTAGCCATAGTGGGAGCAAGTTCATCTAGCTCTAGTAGTCTTCAGGACATAGAGCTTGCTTTCTTATGTGAAAACAATTCTCAACAAATTGAACTAGTACTGGAAATTCTTCCCATTCAACCTATCCTTCTCAAGGACTGATCGCAAGGAAAATGTGATATTGCTTTCCATTTGAATCTATAAGAAAATGTTCAATTTTTCAAGACACTTTTGATTTCATTTGATTAAAACTAAAATTTGATGATGTTTAATATGGCCTTTAATTAATTATCACTCCCAATATTTTGTTCAAATTGATAGCCCTCATATATCAATTTGGAATATTGCAGTGTACAACCTTCTAGTGAGCCAACATCCAGAAACAATTGAGTTTACCCAGCCAATGCCATCATTTGTAACCAATTATTAAGGTAGGAAACTTTTTAAATTATATTTTGTGCAATTCTTGGATAGATGGTATGTGGAACTCTTTTCCATAATCATCTTCATGCTTCTAGACACTTAATCGTATCAAGGTCCCCTAGTTAAGTCAGGCCCAAAAGCCAACACGATAGTAATGCATCCTACTTGGCAAGCCCACGTAACTACCGTCTCACTTACACAAGATGGATAAACCAACATGATAGGCATTCCCATACTTAGTCAATCAAGATTTGCAAGGGTTTTTATTATGGAAAAAATCTAAGCCTTAATATTTGATTGAGGGATATATATATATATATATATATATATATATATATATATATATATATATATATATATATATATATATATATATATATATATACATACTATATCCACAAAACAAACATTCAAGTATAAAACACGAGCCATGATTATGGTCATAATATTATAATTCCTTGGAGACACAAGAAATTACAACTACCTAAGGTCCACATAATACATAACAACCTAATGTTGGTGAAGATGTATGTTTGAACCAGTCCAGTTTGATTGATCAACTCTTGAACTGATCAATTCACCTTCTGGTCGGTCGGTTATTCTCTTAGATTAGTTGGCAAGTGTCTCGTTCAAGTGACGTCTGGACTCCTCCAGTCGATTGGTTGGGCCACCAACCAGTCGGTCGGCTACTCCTTCCACCTGGCCTCTTCGGTCCACCAGTCAATTGGTTTGACTTCTGAGTTGGTCAGTTCGTCTTTGTTATGACCCCCTCCCCCTATTATCTCCAAAAAAGTAGGACAAAGAGGACAAAGGGCAAAATCATAATTCCATGATCAAGATTAGCAAGTAACCAATACTGATCAATAAACTTCCTTATATGGAAAAGGGTTTGATAACAGTTGAATCTCTCCTCAAGAGAGTATACATGGGATGTAGATCTAATGTTTATAACATAATAAATTATATCTATATGTATCCTCCAAAATTACACTAAATCATTTATTTGGGTTTCTTCTTTTTGGATGTTCATCTTTCATTATTATTTGTAGGCCAATAGAAGTTTAACACATAATGTCGTGAAACAAAGGCATGGCCAGTATAACAAGTTAAACTGGTATGCAAGGGAAACAAAATGTACACATTTATGGGTAACAACATTATAAACAATATTTTCAATTTACAAAATAATCGAAACTTCTTTTAATTTCTTTAACTTTTCAACCCTTAATCTTTATGGCATACCCACTCATTGGGGGTACCCAATCCTACCATACTCTCTGGGAATATTTACTTGATCTACCCACTCACTTGGGGTGATTTCCATCTATATCACTCAATAGGGGTATTATGACAACATACTCACTCTCTTGGAGTATTTAGTAGCCAACCCACTCTCTGGGAGTACTTCCCATTATTATCTTGCATGCATTTAGATTAGAGACATCATTGTGGGCTTTTGAAAGTTATTTTAATATATTGTGATACTCATACAGACTTTATAGATTGATCAATGTAAATAAACAAGGATCAATTAATTTTGCAATCCATTCAGTAAAGCCTTGAAGAAACCATGGAATTCAGTTAGCTCGAGTAGTCATAGATGTAACCAAATACCTTTCTCATGAGTAATTGATGTTCAGGAAAAAAGGAAACAAAGAAACCAATCAAGAAAATATCTTGAAATAAAAGCATAATACCCATGCATTATTATTTTATCCAAAATCTACCATTAAGAGTGACTTGGGGTCCTAGTTAGGGTTTGGGGTAAAATTAGGGTTTCATTAGGGTTTTGGCTTCCTAAACCCTAATTATCACCCTTATTTTATCATCATATGAATTATCAACTGAAGAAAACCTAAATTCGTCAACTTATGAATTATGAATCACAAATAAGTTCCAAGATACCCTTTTCATCCAAAAATATCAATCTTTGAACATTAAGATCAATTAAACATATTATGATCATAAAAACCCAAAAATTAGTGGATTTTACAAATTAAAGTAACCAACTTGTAAGACATTTTAGAATTCTAATAAAATCTAGATCTTGAAACCAACTTATTGGATTCCTCGTATTTTTTTATCAACTCCCATATATGATTTGTTGCAATTTGAGTTACCAAAACTTTATTGTAACTATTTCAAGATATGCTTTAATTGACCAATAGCAGGCCGCCAATATTTAATTGACCAATGGATGAGCATCGTGTTATCACAGAGATACCACATGGAAAGTTTTTATTTTTGGGCAAACAAATGCTAAGATCCTTGCTCTATAAGTGCGCACCCAAGGGTAAAGAAATCCTTTCAATGGATTTTCCTTCCTCCGTTCTTCTAATCTTGTGAACCAGTTTCTGGGGCAGTCAATCCACCATTAACAATGGTCGTCACGGTCATCTAATGGTGCCTGTTACCACCTACCTGACTCATTGGTAGTTTTTTCTCACTCAGAGAAGGCAAGAATAGAGAGAGAACCTAGTGCGATGGCAGTGCACATGGGAAAAAGGAAGACAAGAAAGCCAAAGTGAGCGTCTTGTAGTGAAAAAGAGGGTAGCGTTTGATGCCCTAAGACTTGCATAGTCTAGGGACGAGAGTTCCCCTCTCGCAAGGGAGTTTCTTGCCCCTTCTATAACCATATCCCCCATAGAGGTCTACTTCCTCATAGAATTTGGGGAGAAATTGAATATACAAAAAGACTAGAATCTGGGGATGGGTTAGATTTATTTCATCTCTACAAACCATTAGGTTGTTTCCAAGTGAGGACATTGGTCAGAGAGAGATTCAAAGGGAGGGACGTCAAACTTACTGTAGTCGATCTTCCATATAAGGCTGGAGGAAGATGACAATATGGATGCCTTTTATTGATAATCCAATAGTCTCCAAGACATGCAAAAATTAGGTAAATGAGACTAATTTTCAAAATTCAATTAAAAAGGGTGACATTTAACACATTTAACTTTTACCCTTCACTTTATGAAATCTTATAAAAACAATATCTCTATCCTACTTTATCCTCATGGTTCCAAACTTTAAAGGAAAACTTTTAAAGTTCAAATCTCAATGTTGGCATAATTTGGTGTCAAAAAGACATTTCTATATGTCCCTTTTATCTCCTCAAAAGGGAAAATTGTTCATTTATTTCAAGTAGGTCCTTCCTTCTTTGCGAATTTATATAGGCCACTAGGAACATTCTATTACTATGAAATTCAGAAGACAACTAAATTAAGTTTTTCCCAACCTTTTCCTATTTTTTGGGATTTATTGGAATTACTTTTGCAGTTGAAAGTTGCTCATTTAGCAATACCTTAAATTAATTACTCACACCACATAGAAAGTCATTTTTCTCTAAAATTCTAGAATTCTCTTATTTTTGTTATTAACTTCAAGTATACCTAAAGTCGGACAGATTATGTTTAATGCCCAAAACATTGTCTTGCCACTTATGTCTAGATAATTACTCTTTTAATTATCTAAAACACCACATATTTCATTTTCTTTTGGAACTTGAATATTATTCAATATTCCATTTATTTAGTAAACCATAAAACCATTATTCATTATTTATTTCTCTCAGAAATCTCTTTATAGTTGGATTTTCTATCTTTCTTTTCCCCATATATATTAGATAATTGAAAATCATTAAAATCTCAACACCACTATAAGGGAGAATTTGCAAATTAAATCCATACTTTCAGAAGAAAAGCAAACCAAACTTTCAAATATGTCCATAACAATTCATTATTCAAACATATCTATAAATTCATGAAAAAATTGAGGTTATAACATCCTTTCCTTCTTATAAGAATTTTGTCCTCAAAATTTGACTTAGTCATAAAAGAGTTGGAAATGAGACAATTATCTTATATTTCAATCATCCAACTTTTTTATAATGAAATTATCTTTTGTTTATCTATGAATTCTTTCTAGTTCTTATACTTAGGCCATAAGGACCTATTTGGAATGAAAATTGCCTCTTGAACCTCTATTCGACCATTAGTTAAACCCATGTCACAAGGTGTCTAGATTTATTAATGTATCAATTATAAGTGTGGAGTTGGTTTATCCAACCAAGTCTTATATTTATACTTTCAAAACTTTAGGATTAGAAAACTATTCTTAGATATCTTTAACACCTTTTTGTGATATGTAAAATTTCTCATATGATTGAGATGGTACTTGGATTCAGTTCAAGGTATCCATATCCTTAGTAGTCACATAGTGTCATCTCTTAGTAATTATATCTTAATTTGTATTTTCCCATTTCACTTGGGAATTACCTTCTCACCTATGTTTCCAACCTATTGTTTCCACATAAGGGTGAGGTAACACCAACAACCTTAGGACATGCCATTTAATTTTTTTATTTGGGTATTCATCTTCATATATATCCCTTTTATAAATATAACATGTGTCTATCAAATCTCTCGCACTCATAATAAGATGAAATGAATATTTAGATGCAGTCCGAATACAAAGTTCATCCCATTCTAAAAGAAGAGGTGGTCACTAGTACAGAAATGACGTATAACATCACATTTTATGTCGTGAGTTGTCGCAAAAAACTGACGACCATAGTCTATGACGTCGGCGTATAAACTCATCTAACACCTATATGTGAGCACTGGCTGATTTACAAAAGACACGGGTATCTCTTTTCTTTAACGTATGTTCTTAATAAACCAAACCGACGTCCAAAATCTCCCACAAAATACAATTTTTTAGCGGAAAAATTTGGTTCGAAAAAGTTTACATTAAGCATCAATTGTGAAAAATTCGATGACACATGTTCCATGCCAAGGCCCACGAAACTTTTCGACCCCTCATATGTTGTCAGTTTTGACTATAGAACGGATGACTAAATACACTTCGCAAGGAAAAAATCATTGCCTTATTTGTCGTTAGTTTCATAGGAATAACCGACGCCGATAGTTAACTTATGAGCACCGCGTGAGCAAGACTCTTCCCCTTCACTGTTTAGTTCCCGATCGTCTCCCCCCATAGCTAGGTCTGATGATTTTTCTGCCACCTCCCTTCTCTGCTCACCGCCTCCGCGCACAGCCACGACGACCTTGAAGTTGCTCACTACCTCCATGCACTGCTCCAAAGAGCTTGAAGCTGCTCAAGTCAGAGCTAGCTACTACTGCTATCTAGAGGTGCTACTGCTATACCCAGTCGCCAACGCCACTACCTACTCCTGCCGCCACCAGCACCTGTTCCAGGTGGAGCGAGGAGCCTTCTTCTAGTCACCTTCATCTACTCCACTCACTGCCACCTCCAGCGCCGGCCACCTTCACCTCTAGCCCGACCGGCCTCCTCCACCTCTTGGCGCCGCCACCACAGACTGCAGTTGACCAATGTGGTGAGTGATAAAATCATTACAAGATTTGAACTTAGGGTTAATAATGCCACCATTGTATATTTGATTAATATTTAATTAGGGTTTAATAATGAATGAATAAATATAAAATGCAAGAATGAATTGAATTAATTGATTAGGATATGATGAATGATTAGGATGATGATGTTGATGATGATGATGATGATGTTGAGGATGGAATATTGCCTTTGTTATTGATCAATCATTAACAATTTATGTCATTACAATCATCATATGATTCTCTCTCTAGGAATGGATACCAACAGAATCCCACTTGCACTTAGATCCAATCACCCATGAAGTTAATCCCAAGTGATCTAACATGACCATCATGCTTTTGTTGCGATAGTGCTTTTGTACAGGGGTCATCCACATTACTTTCTATTTCTACTTTGCAAAGTATTACATCTCCTTGTTAAATGATCTTATGATATGGAACACCCTTTGTATATTTTCATAAAGCTGTTGTGATTTGGGTTCCTTAGCTTGTGCAATAGCTCCATTATTTTCATAATATATCTCAATTACATCTCTAATGCTTGGAACCACGCCAAGTTTTGAAATGAATTTCTTGATCCAAACATCCTCCTTTGTTGCATTAGATGCGGTAACTACTTTACTTGTATCGTACAGTCTACAAATGTCTCTTTCTTGGAAATCTTTCGGCTCATAACTCTTTGTTGAAGCAAAACACAAATATATACTACAAATTGTACTCATCATTTTAGTTTGGAAGATTGCATTGGTGTAACCCTTTACAACCAACTCTTCCTCTACACCATAGTCAAGGAACTGATCCACAATTCTTCTCAAGTACTTAAGGATTTTCTTCATGGTTGTCCAGTGAGCATCACCTGGATCTTACTAATATTTTCTCATCATGCTCAAGTCATTCGAGACATCTGGACGAGTACATAACATTATGTACATGATGGATCCAATTGTAGATGCATATGGAATCCTACTCATGTGTTCCCTTTCTTTAAAAGAATGGAGACATTGAGGTCTAGAGATAGTAACATCATTAAGCATGGGTAGGTTTCCTCTCTTTGAGTCCATCATGTTGTGTACTCTGACACAGTCCAATAAGCCTTCTATATCTATCTCTATAGATCTTGATTCCTAAGATATAGGATGCATCCCCTAAGTCCTTTATAGAGAATGTATTTCTTGACCAGGTCTTTACCTTATTTATAGTAGGGATGTCATTTCACATCAATAGTATGTCATCCAAATATAGTTTGAGGAATACAATCATGCTCCCACTAGCCTTCTTATAAATAGAAGGTTCATATTCATTGTGAATAAAGGAAAACGCTTTGACGGTTTTGTCAAGTCAAAGATTCTAGATCTGAGATGCTTGCATTAATCCATGAATTGAACATACTAGCTTACATACTTTATTTGCATCCTTTGGATTTATAAAACCCTCAGGTTGTGTCATCTACACATCCTCTAGAACATTCCCATTAAATAATGTGGTTTTAACATCCATCTACCAAATCTCATAGTCATGATAAGTTGCAATGAAAAGCATGATCTTGATGGACTTAACCATGGAAATTGGAGAAAAGTTTATGTAGGGAAATATGACATCATAATAGGTGGTAGAAATAAAAAATTTTACTACCATATTCCCATAAATTAGTGGTTCATGTCAAAAATTGTATATTGAAAAGGATGATTTTGATTATGTACCTAGTACTGAAGCATGTCCATCGACATCTCCTTATTGTTTTAGATGTGAAACTGTCTTCTAATCACATTGGGACTCATCTGACTGCTACACCTCCTAGTATGCACCACAAAGTGTAGGTTGATGTTGTCCTCCTAGTGCCAAACAATAACCTCCATGCCTTTATGGAAGTTGACATGACTTTACTGTGCGTGCAAAATGCAAGTGTACGTGTCTTGCAATATAGGCCCTATGAGGCCTGAGTCGAACTCATGGAAACAGTTGTCTGGAGACTAGTACTAACTGCAGTTTGATTAGCTAGGCTGATGAAAAATGATTGGGTTGGTTGTTTGGAATAGACACAAGAAAATAAAATAGAGAATACAATTGATTTGTTTTTATGATGATGATTCCTTAGAACACAGTTTCACCACGGGTGACACTGTATCTACCTTCTTATTACTAATGCAAATTTCCTCTTAAATATGAACAAGGAGTCTGTAGTTAGAAACTACCTACTTTCGCAGTATAATTTCCCTACCTAATCTAAAGCCAATTTCATTCTCATAGTAATTGATTCATTAGTTAGGTGCTTTTGGTTTAACTCTGTGTAATCTCCTCCCATTTATGCCCCACCTTTCTCTAGGGATGCTGATAAACATGTAAATCTAAGTGTTTCTAACCCTTAATCCCATTTTTAGTAGTAATTAAGGACCTGAAATGCTAACTGTGGTGATCAGGCACTATAAGGTTCACTAGTACAGTAATGGTCTATATCGTCGGTTTTTTTAAGCCTATAGCGTCACTTTTCAGCTGACGCCTAAGTGGCCTCCGCTAAAGAAATTTCTCTATAGGGTCAGTTTTTTTAACCAAAGAAAACTGACCTTGTATAGTGAAAACCGACCCAAGAGGCTCTCAAAAACTAACCCAAACGAGAAAAGAAATTGTACCTGAAACCTATAACATCGGTTTTACTAAATAACCAACCTTAGAGATCCTCTGTAAGGACAGTTATATAATGAAAACTGACTCAATAGAGTCTACAGATGCTTGCTGATAACCAGAGCCTATAAGGTCAGTTTTTATTAATAATCGACCCTACAGATGCTTTGTAAGGACGGTTATATGAAGAAAACTGACTCAATAGAGTCTTGGGATATCGTAGAATGGTCGCGCCGCATAGCACGGTCGTATTGGGGTATAGTAGCACGGTCGTGCTACCTGGCACGACTGTTCTACCATATTCCAACACGGTCGTGCTACGCAGTAAAACCGTTCTACAATATCCCAACACGGCCATTCTATGCGGAACGGTCATTCTATGCGGCACAACTGTTCTACGCGGCAACACGGTCGTGCTACGCAGTACGACCGAGATACCTATAAGGTCGGTTTTTTAAGATAACCGACCTTATAGGGTACATTTAAAAAGAAATTAGGTAGAAATAGAACAGAACAAAAGAACAAGAAGAAGATATGGGAGAGGGGAGCATTGATGCTCAACCGTCCCCATTCCAAACCACACATTCATAACAAAAATTATTCTTATATTCAGTTGAGTTACACATAGTCACATCATAATTTACAAAATGATAGATTGCAAGTCTAAGATGATATTAAATGTCAGATACAAAAGTAAATATGAAAGAGTACTAAAACCACATACATAAATGGAGATGACATATTTATTCCAATGATATATTGACTTCATTTAGAAAAGCATCTGACCACTCTTCTCAGAATTTATTTAAGTCCTCATGTGTGTAAGGCTGAGTTGTAAAGAACTGTAATAGAAAATGCACATGCTAATATTTTATAAAATGACTACAACTCACTTGTAAATTTATGATGTTATTCTTTATTATCTGATCTATAGTCTGAATGGCATGTGATGCTTGTTTGACAATAGCTTGCATATATTTCATTACATAGTAGACACAAGCCCAACCATTATTTTGTATAGGACACTACCAATAACGAATTATACTTAATGTTAGTAAACTACTATAAACAGAGTTGAGATAAGACTATAAGAGTTGACATATAAGAGTTGAAAATTAATACATATAAGACTAAGTAGTTGTCAAAGTAGCTACCTTGACATTTTTCAAAGTCAATGTCTTTAATTTTGTGGGTATTTGTCCTCCACCTTCACAAAAAGCCTTTATACCCCTATCAATTAAATGATAGTTGGTAAAATAGAAATTCTATATAGAAATATCATGTTAAAGCATTGTCTAAAATTATGCTTACGCCATAGCTGGAAATTTCAGTTTGTGACCCCTTGTTGTTTTTCCCATTGGGTCAAGATTATAAAGAGTCATCAATTTTGGGAGAATCACCACTAATTCCCGATGTCTATATTTGAGTAAGAATAAAACAAACATTAAAATAAATACATTTGTTCATTATTAAAATTATATTGAATAATAATACTTACTAGACGTTAAAAGGAATTAGGATAATTTCCTTTCCCACACCAGCAAAATATTTGAATACAATAGAGAAGTTCTGATTCACATCCTCAATATGTGTCTCCACCTGACTAGTGACCGAAGGAACTAAGAATCCAATATTCTTTATATCCAAGTTTGTGGCCTCGATATATAAATGGCTGTAAAACATTTGTAATTATTTTAATATATAGAAATAAGCTAAAAATGTGTATTGGAATTTTTTATATTGATAGATCCTTACCTTATCCATACTTCTAATATCGAAGTATTCAGCCAATCATATTGGAACAACTTTATAATATCATCAAGAAAAATATAATTGTCAAAGTCCCTCCCAGCTGCATCTTCTGTTAAATTGACCAATACTTGTAGTCCAGAGCTTTGGTTGGGTAAGTATTGACACAAACATTTACATTTACTTCCCAACTCGTCGAATGTGGATTCTAGAATAATAGATGGCTTGGGCATAGGAGGATGACTAGTAGAATTTTTACTTTTTGGTTTGCAAACCTGTTAATTAAATTACATACTTATATTACACGCGTTCATATATGCAGTCAAATATAAAAAACATGGTAGAATTCAAGTATACCTTGTCATTGATAACCAATTGTCTAGGCCAATCCACCATAGCACCATCTGCTTCTTCAATTGTACTGTATTCATGATTAGGTATGGGTAGTAGTTTGTCCCCCATTTCGTCATACACAAGATGGATGGACACATGACAAATGTCATCAGTAATTTGTTGGCAATGCAATGTACCACAAAGGTTGTATACCTTGACCGCTGCCACAATATTATATTCTGGAACCTCCACTACAAGTTTACAGTTCATACCAACCTAGAATTGAAATAATATAAGTTGTTATATAAGAAGTGATAAACCAGATACCTATTACAACAATATATATATCATACTAATAACACAACATATAGATTCACTTGTTGCAACTCCAAAATGGCTAGAAGCACTTTTCTGCACTTTTTCGTACAGTGCAATCGGTCGAGTTTCTATAAGGGTAACTCGACCGATCAAGTAAACGACAAGGCTGATACTCAAATGATCGGTCAAGTTTGTCCTGACAAAACTCGACCGACCATTAGGAATCAAAATGGTCAGTTACTTGATCGGTCGAGTTCTGTGTAACCACAACTCGACCGATGCAATCTCCAGAAAATTGATCAAGGATGATCGATCGAGTTTTCAGGCTGGGAAACTCGACTGACAAAGTGCCTGTAATCAATTTTCAAAGTTGCATTTAAAGTGCTCTAATATTCGATCTAAGTGCTCCAGATATTTTCCTAAGCTTAATTACAAGTCATACAATCATTACAAGTGATTTACAACATGATTCTAATGGATTTACATCATATTACAAAAATGTGCACTTGTATGACTTTGACTTGTCTTTTCTCCAATTTGAGATGCACAAGTTAGGGCATTTGGAGTGTGTCTATACCTAATCTAAAAACATTCAAGTAGAGGCATTAGACACTAATGTGTGGAATGGTTAGTCATCATCAAAACACGAGTTTAGTCAATTTAGATGTGAGTCAACATTGACCTAATTGACCTTGAGTCAACACTTCTTTGGGATAGGGTGACATTCCTACCTTTTTACATGTATATCCATGGTATACATGCAGTTGTGGAAGTGGCATTGTAAGGGGTTTTGTTGTTGTAGATGGTTTTTCACTTGGCACTTCCTTGATCTTATGGAGCATGAACTGTCAATGTAACCAACACTTTTACATACCATTCATATTAGGGGTATGTTATCGTATTCAATCTTCAATTCACCATTAACAATGATACTTGGGAATAATAGCATATTCGTTTCCCCTTCAATTTCTATAGTGCAAACTTCCCTCCATCTCCTACCTTAGTAATCAAGTCAATCTTAATTGTTCTCCCTATGACATTGCCAATTCCATGCAATAGGGCAAATTGATATAGGAAAATAGGAAGATCGTGTATCCTTACCCACATCAGCAACCAGTGTGGTATCACAATAGAAGGAAGGAAATTTGGTGACCATGATTGAACATGTCTGTAGATCCCAAATATGATCAATGGCCCTCCTACCATGGAACAAATGAAGTATTTATAGTTTGAGAACCAAATAATGTAGTAACCCATCTCTACTTCAAGAACTTGGAATTAGTTAGATGGTTTTCATAGGATATATAGTTGATTTACCAGAGCATGATGGCCGACAGAGGCCCCAATCACTTTGATCATTGTTGAGTTCCTCTAGGGTTCAGGAAGGGTAGCAATTTTTTCATGTGAAATTGCTAAGGTGGGTATTGGCCACTCTGATCAATGATAATGTCAAAATCTTCTAGGTAGTTAGCATTCAAAGGCTTAAAAGGTTCTCCAAGTTTGCCACCTTTAAAAGTTTCTTTGAAGGAAGGGTGTATGTTCCTAAATTATCTTTATTGTTTTCTGGTGTTTTGATGTTCTATGGCAACAGTGTGTTCGATATCATTCGTATAGCATCCGTTGGAGTCACAGTTTTGTTCCCTTATGGTTATTGATATGGTGGATCATCATGTGGTTTTTATCCTCCCTCGATCCTCTTCCTACTCCATTTCCTCATCCCCTACGACCGCTAATGCTAACAAACCCTAGCACCTTCATGCTTTAAAAATTCTAAGGTTAGAGTTCATTGGCAATTAAATAAAAGTCATTTGTTTGACTTTTTTCACTAATAAAATACTTGACATAGTGTAGAGTGATAAGATGAAGATCACTAGAAAGAGTAGAAAGAGACAAAAGTGATCATAATAATATTTTTCTCATGTCACAAACACCATTGAGATTTTCCCTCTTTTATTTCAGACCATCCTCATCCTCCACTTCCTCTAGCCTTACTTGCCCTACATTTTCAACCCTTACAACCACACGAAGATGAAATGAGCGAGAAAGACTAGTAAGATACATCTCCCATTGCAGTGGTACATATGATGGTATCATAATTCTTTACGTCAAATCAAAAACTTAAAAGACTAACAAAAAATATTTTTTGCAAGACTTCCCACCACCTTTCATACTTAGCAATATAAGGATAAATATGTAAAACTAAAACTTAAGAGTAACAATCACATTCAAAACCTTACATGCCAGATATATATAATGTTATCCACATACACAAAGACCAATTCTTAATTTAAACATGAAATGAGAAAATTATATCCAAATACTTCAATGCTTTAAAATGACTATATTATTAAAATAAGATTAGTTTGTCCATAAACAATGGCATACATTGCCTCCCATGTTCTTTCTATATAATAAAAGAATCTAAGATTCATCAATATAAAACAAAATATTATAGAAAATGATGTCACAAACTTACTTATATGTATTAATGTGCCACAAGAGGGTTGGTATTAATTGAATTATGTAACTTATTGTCTTAATAAAAGATTGTGTGGTGATGATTGGGCAAATGTGTCAATGACGTAAATATTGTGTGACATCCTTAGATTTTCTAAAACTTAATCTAATGTGTGACGACCTCACCTAAGTGAGAATTCCAATTTAAACACCATACACTAGGCTAAGAAGAAGAAAATCATAGGAAGTCAGAAGGAAACAATCAGTAGCACATGCACATGAACAATAATAAAACTGTACAACATATGTTCACCATTCAAAATATAATTACATAATGAATTGTTACAACATTTGATATTATATATTGAGCAGCAAACTTTTACATATACATGTACTACATCAACAATAGGATCTTAAGATAATATATCCACCTATACATCAACTCGCCACACAACTATCAACTATCCTAGTTCTTCAAGAACACATGTCCAAAACCCAAACAAAAGATTATATGTGGTACATAGCAGCACAATATTCAAGAATATTGTACTGAGTATGCATACCTGTCTTTTATATACCTCTTATTACTAAGCTTGGCAACAAGATAAAACTAGTACTTGGCAGTAACAAAAGAAATATAACAAAATCTTACTTGAACAAAGATGTTTATTAACAAAAGGGAACATGTATTTTAAGCACATTTCCATCATATATCTCATACATCTGCCACCAAAATGATAGATGCTTTTAAGACTTATGATCTCCTACTAAAAAGTTAGATCATATATACAATGTGATCTCCCTACCAAAGAGTTAGATCACTTCAATTCACTGTACTACCAAAGAGTTCAGTGCTATCATATGATGGATCACTTATCTTATTTTTCATGTACTCATAACCATAAGTATGGAAGTTTCAAGAAACATAGCATACAAGAACAATCATTTCATCCAATATCATATGCCAAGTATTTTACTGCACATATAATACAACCATACTAAATAGTAGGCCAAGCCAAAGGTAAGGGTGTACTTTCCAAAGATATATTCTAAAACACATTCTTGATTCCAACTATATCCTTTTCAACCCCTAATTAAGAGAAGAGGACAAATCATCATCATGTTCTCATCATCTTAACCCTAGTATGTCCAGTTTTAGGGTTAATCTTAGGTCATTAGGATATTCTCATAGTTACTTGTATTCTTATCTTGGAGTCATCTTACTGATGTCATATTCCGTATTATAGTTCATTTACTGATAATTGTGTTTCACATTATTATGTGAACATATTAACCATAGGTTACATCCATTAACCTAAATTAGGGTTTTAAACCATGTATTAAGGGTCAACTTCATATAACATAGATTTCGTGTATAAAAGTAATCTCAGATTTACATATTATCTTTCATTTGTTTATATGAGCTTACTCTATACTTTCTAGAGTTTCTTGAGCATATTTGTCATTATTGCATATTAATTAGGGTTATTAGCCCTGATTAGCCATATTAAGCAAATTACATAATCCCATGCATCAACATTATAATTACTGATATTAGATGGATTGTAAGTCACATATAGGAGTTATTAAAATATTCTCACAATTTTAGGTCTACATTTATTATTTATTAAACATGAAAAGACCATTTTACATCTTACATGATATCACTGAGATTAGTGCATCAAAAGCCTAATATAATGCTTTCATGTTATTCAATGCATTTTTCTGAGAAAAAGAATATCTTTTTTGTATTTTTCTGACGTATGAGGTAATTACTATGAATTATGAAAGATCCTAGTATATTCTGAAGTATTTACCTTTTAGGCCAATGATGTGATGCCACATGGCTCCTAGAGGTCGAACTGCTCCTTGGTTGAGCCGGCTAGTTTAGGTGCTGGTTCAGGATCCGGACCACGGTCTTTTCTTTTTCGTCGTGTCTACGCCATCGGGCTTCTCCCAGATTCTGTGTTCTTCAGCGCTTTGAGCGCTGTCACAGGGAGAGGTTCCTCTGGCGAGCAATCATGCATTGGTAGGCCCCAATCATCTGCTCCAACTGCCATAGGGAAGCACCACGCCTCCAGATCGCCTGCTTCACTCTGACTCAAGTTTGGGATCTCCTGGAAATGTTTGCTAGGATTTAACCTAGAACTCCTCTTGATCGACGAGGAGGCGTGATTGGGGCTGAGGATACCTATGGTGACGGAGGAATGGGGATGAGAAGCTGGACAGAAAAGAGACGAGAGGACAAGATTGAGGGTCAAGCCGAGATATCTCGCGCAGTTCGATAATCTATCTTATTAATAGATTGACTCATCATACAATTCCAACTGAGCCATGATCGAATGACAGTTGTCCACTACATTCTAGTGCTCCGGACATAAGCAGCTGTCCACGCAACTAACTAACAACCAGCACTTATATTGCGGGTCCCCTGGCCCCGTAATAATTCCCCCCCTCTTATTTTCCACCATCATCCTCGATGGCCAACCACGAAGGAAACACTGTCCTCAGCTTGCTGTAGCACTCCCATGTTGCCTCCTCTTCGGTTTCACCGACCCACTGGACCAATACTTCCGATGCCGCTACCTGTTCATCCCACACCATGCGTCGGCCCAGTATCTTCTCTGGAAATCGTGCCGCCATTGCCCAATCCCAATTTGGTGGAGATGCAGGCTGAGATGGGTGTTCCCCATGGAATGGCTTAAGCTGCGAGACGTGAAAAACTGGATGCACCTTAGCTTCCTCTGGTATACTTAGACGATAATCCACCATCCTGATCTTGACTAAAACCTTGAATGGCCCAAAATACCTAGCTGCCAACTTCTGTGAGGCCCTTCAGACCACTGTATGTTGTTTGTACGGCTGAAGTTTCAGCCAAACCCAATCTCCCACTACAAACTCTCTCTCCTCCTCCTTTTATCAGCCTGCTTCTTCATCCTTTTGTGTGCGCTGTCCAAATTCGTCTTTAGCTTTCTCAACACCCAGTCCCTTGCTTTGAGAAGATCATCCACTGCTGGCGATGCCGCAGTTCCTACCTCATGAGGAACCACTAACGGGGGTTCTCGTCCGTAAACGACCTTGAATGGAGTGAATCCATGCACCGAGTGTTGAGTAGTATTATACCAATACTTTGCCCATAGTAGCCACCACATCCAATCCCTTGGTTTTTGGTTGCAAAAACATCTCAAATATGTCTCCAAGCATCTTTTTAATACCTTCGTTTGTCCATCCGATTGAGGGTGGTATGTTGAACTCCTGCTCAACTTAGTCTCGCTCCTTATGAACAACTCCTCCCAGAACTGGCTTGTGAAGACAGGGTTGTGGTCTGATTCAATGTTGAGTGGAATTCCATGGAGTCGGACCACTTCCGCTATAAAAATTTTAGCTACTGACACCGTTGTATACGGATGTCCAATAGCAATAAAATGACCATACTTGGATAGACGGTCCTCTACTACTAAAATAGTGGATTTCCCTTTCACTACTAGTTGCCCATCAATGAAATCCATGGATATTCCTTCCCAAATAGCTAGTGGCGATGGTAAGGGCTGAAGCAAACCTGCTGGTGCTCACGCTTCATATTTGTTTTGCTGGAAGATGTTGCAATTCTTGACCATCTCTTTCACACTCCCCTTCATTCCAGGCCAATAAAAATCCCTTCTCACACTATGGAGAGTCTTCGCGTAGCCGGAGTGTCCCCCTATTTTTGAGCAATGACCATCTTCCATAATTCTCCGTAGTAACGCTGACTTTGGACTTAAGTATAATCGATTCTTGTAGTATATCATATCACCCTACTTTGAATACGTTTTGTCATTCAATCTTCCTTCCTCCCAAGCTCGCATCACCTCTTGCAGTTCAGGCAAAATCTGATACTCCTGTCGCACGCCTTCCAACTAGTCCAAAACCACCCTCGTCATCCCACAGAGGGAACCTTCTTCCTCATATCTTGACAAGGCATCTACAGCTTGATTAGAACTCCCCTTTTGATATTCTACCACAAAAGAGTATCCTAAAAGCTTATGCAACCATCTCTCTTGTGTGGGAGTGTG
Organism: Alisma plantago-aquatica; assembly: GCA_963693085.1. Classification (NCBI taxonomy): domain Eukaryota; kingdom Viridiplantae; phylum Streptophyta; class Magnoliopsida; order Alismatales; family Alismataceae; genus Alisma; species Alisma plantago-aquatica. The sequence goes on along the minus strand of OY856411.1, from coordinate 39,835,048 downwards.
ATTTTTCTGTTCTAGGAAGAATTTCAAACTGCGATGGTCTGTTTTGATGACAAATTCAGTTCCCAACAAATATGGCCTCCACTTTTGAACGCACTCCACGATAGCAAGGACTTCCTTCTCATAAGTAGATAAATTCAATTGTCTGCCCTTCAGCGCACGACTGTAATAAGTGATGGGGTGTTGATTTTGAGAAAGTACACCACCTACCCCAACCCCAGATGCATCACTTTCCACTACAAATGGCTTCGTGAAATTAGGCATGGCCAGGACAGAAGCTGAGACCAATGCAATCTTTAGTTGCTCAAAAGCTTGGGTGGGTCGGTCCCCCCACTCAAAGGCATCTTTCTTGAGCAATTTAGTTAGAGACTCTACAATGACGGAAAAATTCCTGATGAATTTTTGGTAGTACCCGGCTCGGCCTAGAAATCCTCTCAATTGTTTACAAGTCTTTGGAATGGGCCAGCACTGTACATCTTCTACCTTCCCTTTTTCCATCGACACTCCTTCCCTTGAGACCACATGTTCCAAATACTGGACCTCCTCCACCCCAAAACTGCACTTGCTCAGTTTTGCATACAGTTGGTGTTGTTGCAAAGCACCTAAAACTATTTGAAGATGTCCTTGGTGTTCCTCCTTCATTTTTTTGTAGACCAGTATATCATCAAAAAAGACCAAAACGAATTTGCGCAACATAGGTCTAAAAATCTCATTCATGAGGTGCTAAAAAGTGGCAGGCGCATTCGTAAGGCCGAATGGCATGACAATGAATTCATAATGCCCCTCATGTGTCATGAATGTCATTTTTGGAATATCCCTTTCAAATACTCAAATTTGATGATAACCAGATCTCAAATCCAAATTTGAGAAACACTGCGCTCCAGCCAATTCATCCAGTAGCTCATCTATCACTTCTATAGGACGTTTATCCTTGACTGTGTGATTGTTCAACGCTCGATAGTCAATACACAATCGCCATGACCCGTCATGCTTATTTACTAAGAGGACTGGAGATGAGAAAGGACTGTTGCTTGGCCTGATCAAGCCTTGTAATCTCATTTCCCTTACTTGTTTCTCGATTTCATTTTTTTGAGCATGTGCATATCGGTAAGGAGGAACTGCCAATGCCTTCTCCTCATCCTTCAACTTGATTATGTGGTCCACTGTCCTCAGCGGTGGTAACCCCTTTGGCTCTTCAAAGGCCGATAGAAAATCCTTTAGAACCTCCAGCCATGGTTCCTCCAACCGTCCTCTAGTTTCCTTTACATTCACAACTTCCAAATGCCACACCATAGCACATGATGCCCCTTTTAACGCCTGACGGAGTTCCTCGCCTGAGATTTCTCTTATCTCCTTTTTCAGCCCTTTTATATTTGTATGACACTCCTTGAACCTCAAATGTCATCACCTTTTATCTGTGATTATGAGTCATCGTCCCCAAATTTTCCAGCCACATCAGTCCAAGCACGAGCTGCTTGCATCCCAAATGTAAGATGTGCACTTCCTCACAGGTAGAGTAGCCTTTAATCTTAACCCAACAGTTGGTTAGATGCCCCTGCGACTTGATTATTCCTCTTCCTCCTACTTCGACATTCAGTGACTCCTCCCCCTGGACCGTCAATCCCCATTCCTTCACCAATGATGGATCTATGAAATTGTGTGTCGCTCCGGAGTCCACAAAGATGAGGCATTGATTACCTTCCACCAATCCCCACACCTTGAATTGTCATGCCTTGACTTCCCCAGTCACTGATTGTAAGAAAATGGTGCATAGTTAAGAATGTTTCCTTCTTCGTCACTATCATATTCCCAATTCCCATGCTCAGACAACACCTCCCACCGGTCTTCCTCTTCGACACACATCAAGCACAACAGCTTACCATCGCACTTATGCCCGGGGGTCAATTTCTGATCACATCTGAAACAAAGGCCCTTTGCTCATCTTTCCTCGCACTCCTCACGTGTCAGTTGCTTGACTACGGGAGGCCCTGATCCGCCTGTTACTCCCGTTGAACAGACCTGTGTTGGATCAGTTCAGCCCCTACCTGGCGTGCCACCCGGCAGGTCCTTCCTTGCCACCTGGTACATGCATTTTGTCTCTGTAGCTGCTGCCTTCTCATAGAGATCCTCCAAGTCACTGTAGCCCGTGAGTCTCAACTCCACTTTTATCTCCTGTTTCACTCCTCCTCGGTAGATTGGACACAACTCCTCAGAAATTGGTGGACAACGATTGAGTAGTTTCTCAAAACTCCGCTGATATTCTCGTACCGTCCCACTCTGCGATAGACGTGTGAGAGCGCCGATCGGTCCATCTTCCAGTTCGGTCTCGAACCTCCACTGCAATGAGATTTGGAGCTCCTTCCATGGTCTCAATTTCCCTGACTTCTCCAGCCAATTGTACCAGTTTAATGCATCCCCCCTCAAAAATTGTGCTATTGTCTTCAAAGCGGCCTTGTCATTCATCGGGGGATTCTGATCGAAATACCTCCCAACACACTGGATCCAGTCGGTCGGATCCTCCACCCCGTTGTACGTCGGCATCTGAACTCGATTGGACCACTGAACAACCGCGACATCGTCAGCGACGACCACTGTGTCCCCCGCCCAAGGCTTGGAGCTCGACTCCAAGTTCTCCATGCATCGCTCCATCCCTTTCTGCCAATCTGTCAGCTCCTCCATTTGCGACATCATCTGTAGAATGAGCATCTTGAGATTTTCAGACGGATTTTCTCCCTCCATCACCACCTTGTCCTTTGTTTCCCCTTCCATGGATATCCAGGATCCGTCGCTATTCTCAATCGTCGGCGAGTCCTCCAAGAAGATGCTCCCTAACAGTAGTGGTGGCGTCGTCGGCAGTGGAAGTAGCGGCGGCTGCTCTGATACCAAAATGCTAGGATTTAACCTAGCACTCCTCCTGATCGATGAGGAGGCGCGATTGGGGTTGAGGATACCTATGGTGACATAGGAATGGGGATGAGAAGCTGGACAAAGAAGAGACGAGAGGACTGGATGAGGGTCAAGCCGAGATATCTCGCCCAGTCTGCTAATTCGTCTTATTAATAGACTGACTCGTCATACAATTCCAACTGAGCCATAGATCGACTGACAGTTGTCCACTACATTCCAGCACTCTGGACACAAACAGTTGTCCATGCAACTAACTAACAACCAGCGCTTATATTGTGGGTCCCCTGGCCCCGTAACAACGTTCGCCACCGTGGAAGCTAGGGATGCTCCTCCTGCGTTCCACTTAACACCCGTCAACTCTTCGCTCGATGCCTCCATCTGTGGCTTCTGTCCTTTCGATCTTGGATGCCGTCGTGGCTTCTTTCCTTTTGATCTTGGATTCCGTCGTGGCTTCTTGGGAGGTGTCCCGTTTGGATAGATTTTGGAGCATGCAACCCCTCTCTGACTTTTGTCTGTCCCATGCTCGACACCTACGTGTGGCGCCACCGTCGGTTTGGCATCCTACCTTTCAATGTTGCCATCATAGGCTCAAGTAGGTCGACTAGCCATTTCACTATGGGATATCTCAGTTCCATCTAGTTTCCAGTCGTAAAAAATCCCTCTTCTCTTCCTCCTTCATCTCTTATCATTGTGTGCGACAATGGATATTTTGTCTATGGAAAGTGGGAGTTGTCTCCCTGTTTTCTCCAGGACTGACTCATATGAGGGATTGCTCAATTCCTCTCGTCATTCCGAGAACACAAATTGACTTGAGATTATTAACTGTGGCATGATCTGAGGTAATGGACATCGTGGATGACTGCAACTCCAACCTCTCTACTATCTTCCTTTAACAGCAAGTTAGGGGAAAACTGTGATTCATTGGATCTCGGTTCAATGGTCCAAGTTGCTTCCTAGTTTAGCCTATATGTGGCTCCTCACAACAAAAGCTTAACGGGCACATGATAGAGCATATATTAATTACTTACACTAATGACTTTCTACTCTTGTACATCAATACATCAATGGTCTCACTATATTCAAACCTTAGTAATAATATCTAGATCATCCAAACTTTATGAAACATTAGCCATAGATTTACAATAACACAAGCTGCATCTTCCTTCATTTTGGTGCCAAGTTATCACTAGTTGACCAATCAATCATTTATTCCAAAAAACACAAAGTCTCAAAAAAATTAATATTAAAATCCAACAACTCTTAGACTCTCCAAACTAAAAGAAACACCTTCCTACGATTAAAACACACATGCACATTCAAATCTCATTTCCATGAACGTGATTATCTGATTGGGTTTTTACCATGACATTTTTTTGTTTCTATGCATTTTATTCTTTTTAATAGTATGCCATTTTATTTAATTAATTTTAAATCTCAATTTTCAATCAGAAATGAAGATTAATTTTTTTTCTTTTAAAATTCATATCTTTTGTTTCATATGTGATATAATATATTGGTGATACTTAGAAATCCATTCAAGTTTGAGAGTATTGAGGCCGCACGTCACATATGTGTGTCCTTCCTTTGGTGCATATTCTACCCCATATATTTCTTGTTAGTCGCTCTCATTACACCCTAACTATTCGAAGTGATAGATTCTAGTGGTGGGAAAGCAGTTCAACGCTAATATTGGGTGATTGAATAAATGTTGTTATTATCTTTCTTGATTTGTTAATTGCTTTGTCCCTTTCAAATTTCCAATGTGTGATGCAGCTTGCTCTAATATGATTTGGAGCTTTCGTGAACGTCGATAAGCAAAAAACCAACAGAACGGCATCTGGAAGTTTGTTGTACACTGTCAATACCATTCATACGGACAACAACATTCAACCTACCACAAAGTCATCATATGAACCATGATGTTTTTGTTGTTACCACAGAAAAACTCAAATCTTAATGTAGCATTCTTGATAAATTTGACGAATTTTAAACACTAGACATGCTACAAACCTCGCCAATGAATTTACTCCATAGTTATCCTAGCAAAACACATGCATACTATGTAGTAGGGCACCCACAAGACCACACATGAGAAGGAAATATGGTAGAATAATGACACATAGTACAACTAAATTTGGATCAATTTGAAATTGTGGTGCATTCTATGAATTGTTCATTGGTGTGATTTGGATCATATCTGGATTTGTACTGACTTCAACTTATGTTGGCTACCAAAAATTTTCTTCACCCTGGTCTTAATTCACTTCTTAAACTAAGCATCCTATTAGTACATTTCTTCATAGATAAGATACTAAAACAATGAATATGCAAGGATACAACCAAAACAATTTAGAGAAAGAATGAGTATACATTAATAAAAATATTACTAGATATGATGAGGAAAGTGGATGATCCAAAACTAGTTGCTCATTATAAAACTTGATTTTCTTTATTGCTTACGTGTAAGCTTGATGACGACTTGAGAGATAAGATTGTGCAAAAAATAAAAATGAGACAAGTATTAAAGTGAATTTGTAAGAAAATACAAGTGTTGGTGTATGAGACTGTACAATGTGATGCAATAGTGACCCTAAAAACAAAGAAATAGAAAAGACCACATAATCATAACAAAACACAAAAGGAGACCATTACCTCTTTTAAGTGGAGAAAAAACAATTCCACAATAAGAGTTCTATATATTCTCCTCCTTTTCACTTCAACTCTTCCACCAATCCCGAATCTAGTAGAAGGGGAAACTCTAATCCCTACCTCACCTTTGATGATCATAAAATCCCCATGGATTTCTTAGAAAACACCTATCAATAATTTCATGCGGAATCCATAACCATTGACATACATGTTTTATCTATGCACTTGGCAAAGGTACATCTAAATATAAATTCAATAATTACCTTTATAGAAGGATGTGGGGAAGACCAAATCCCGAAGGAGCCATATATTCAATAGCACCAAGAGAAGAATATGAACCACATTCCCTTTCTCAACAAATTTAAGGATGAAAAGGTTGATAAGTAGTTCAAGAAGTTCCTTTGATGTTTTAAGAAAACTCCATATCAACCTACCACTATTGGATTCTATTGAAAAACTCCTTATGGAATGTTCTTAAATGAAATCATCAACAAGAAGAGAAGGATAGCGAATTCATATGTTGTATTACTTCATCAAGAGATCAGTGCAGTGATATAGAGGAAGCTGCCATAGAAAGGATAGGAGCATGGGTTCTTTAGCATAACATGTTTTGTTGGATGTAAGAAGTTGGCGAAGCATTATGTGATTTAGGAGTAAGCATGTGATGCCATTGACAACATTCAAGAAGCTTGGGCTCACGGAATCACAAAAAAGCAATATGACAATTCAGTTGGCATATGATTAATTTTGAAACCATTAGGAATGTGTGAGCATTTCCATGTGAAGCTAAACAAATTCATTATTCTAATAGAATTTGTAGTCACAGAAATGTAGGATGACTGTGGCAATGAATTGTTTCTAGGAAGTCGATCCTAGATACAACTAATATTAACTTTGACATGGTAAGAGGCCGATTGATTTTGGGAATTTAGGTTGGTCATTTTGAAATAAAGTTTCCTATACAACAACAACAAATCAATAAGGAAGCACAATGTTGTGTGATTTAGTATAATGACAATGAGGTGCCTCTTCTCTTAATGAAACCATTTCTAGACATGGCACATGTCATGACACATGTGGGTAAGGCACCTTGAAGACGGGCATAATGGAAAACACTAAGAAATTTTTTGACATGGTTGATAATTGTCTTAAAATTTTCATGGATGATTTTATGGTGTATGGAAAGTCTTTTGATGAGCATCTTTCCAACTTGATAAAATTTTACATATATGTAAGGACACTCATATGCTTTTGAACTAGGAGAAGTATCACATGATGGTGCATGAAGAGATAGTGGTGGGACATAAAGTTTCCAACAAGGTGATGGAGGTTGATCTGGTAAAAATCAAGTAAACATACTCCATCAAAAATTGGTGAAGGAACTTAGGACATGTCTTGGGCATGTAAGTTTTTATCTTAGATTCATAAAAGATTTTTCCATGATTCAAAACCCCATTCTAAGTTGTTGTAAAAGGACACTGAATTTATCTTTGAAGGTCATTGTTTGCAAATATTCAAGGTTTTAAAGGAGAATCTAATCTCTAAACCTATGGTGGTGGTTTTAGATTGGATCCATCCTTTAGAGATCATGTGTTACATGTTGGATTATGTGGTTGTTTATGTTTTGAGTTAGAAATATCATGATTTTTCAGTTATCTATTATAAATTGTGTTCTCTAAAAGATGTTCAGCTTAAAAACATGACTAGTGAAAAAGAACTTTTGGCTATAGTCTTTACTTTTGACAAATTTCTACAATATTTGATAAGAGATAAGGTAGATCTGTCAAACAGGTGGGTGAGTTGGGTTTGATTTGTGTCATTGCGGGTTTGGGTCTCACAGATGGAGGTAAAAAATATGCAATGTTAAATAGGTAGAGCAATAACACATCCAAACCTGACCCAGCGGGCTGCGGGTCCAGCCATGGGTGCCCGTGTAATGTATGTACAATACTAAATAAGGTTCAAGTTGTCTCTCTATAGCAAGAAGTAGAATGTTTCATTGATGAGTTTGAGTGAAAACATAGGACAATAAAAAATGTCCGCTGTGTTTGATTTCAAACACAATGTACTACCCATTGTCTTATTTAAACATAAAATTAGAAGAAAAAAAATAATACAACCAACTATGGTAATGTAAAACTAAAAAAAATGATATACATGTTTCAAATATCATAATATATCACTATAACAACGTTACATTTTTCATCTAACACTACATATTAGTTATACAACATGTTCTTATAATTATATATTGCATGAAATGAACATAAAAGATATAATTGATGCAACTATATATAAAACATGCAACATAATCTTTGTATGCTCATGAACATAAAACATATTATAGAGCATAACTAGTTTGTTTCCATTAGCATAAATCATTAAAAAATCTATCGAATATGACTCTTAGGCTTTATCTATTTATTCTATATACATTATATATCATTCATTTATTTGTTCAATTAATGTGTGTGTGTGGCATGTCTTGAGAATCATACGTGTATTAAATTTATTATATTATATTTACTTTAGTTAACTGAGTCACCCATGTCTTCCTGTGGATCACGCATGAAACCCTCTAATTAAACAGGTGGGTATGGGTTTAGGTGATTTCTAGTGGGTGTGAAATTTCATCACCCAAACCCAACTTGAACAGGTCGACATATAGGTACCCGCAAATTTTGACCAAATTTGATACGTCTAAGCAAATGTGATATTATGGAGTGATCATGCATATATTAACTATATCTTGTAGAAAATGGACATGAAATAGAGACAAATCTGATGGATTCTACCACTACAATAATTTCACATAGGGATGAGAGATAAATTTGGAGCTGAACATGTTGTAGTAGATCACCGATCTTATCTGGAGAGGGTGAATGAATCCATACTAGAGATCGGATTGGAGATGATTCTCTAGATGAACTATTTTTTCTTATTATTTAGCATGTTTGGAATTACCAGAATATTAGGTTATCAAGAAAGATTGAGATTTTTCTATTCTTTGATGTATTTGATTTTGGAAGACCCCATCTTTCTATGGTAGTGTCGTGATGATATTTTGAGGAAATGTGTTCCTAAGTGTGAGTTTGAGAGCATCCTTTCTCACTTCCACCCTTACCCATTGGGGGACACTATACTTGCTCAAGAACGGCTGGCAAAGTCTCAATGAGTGGATTCTATTGGCCTTCTTTGTTTAAGGATGCTTACAACTATGTGTTTAGGTGGGGTGTGTGTCAACACTTAAGTAATATTTTTAGGTGACATGAATGCATCTCAATACCTTCTAAAAAGTTAAGGCTATTTATCTATGGGATATTTTTTTTGGGACCATTTTTGTTTTCTAATTCTAAATTATATATTCTATTAGTTGTTGATTATGTTCCAAATGGGTGGAGAAACTTCCAACCCAAAATAATGATGCACATGTCATTTGTAGATTTTTAAAGGAGGCCTCTCAAACCAATCATATGATGGCTCACCCAATATTCACCAATCCAGTGAGACTTGGATGCTAGCATGCATGTCTCACCACTTCCTTCATTGGAGACTAGATGTGCCAATAATGTCACTACAGATTGCATGGTCACAAAATACCCAAATCATATTTGGAGGATCCAGCTGCGAGGCCTACACAAGTTGCACATACTTAGCTGAAGATATGGTTATAGGATGACTATCTAATCCTATGCAAACATGGGAAGCCCCATTGCCATGACAATGCCCACAGGGATGACCATTCTTCTGATTGCACCTCTCTTATAGGTTGCCTAACTTGTTGTAGAAAGTGTATTGTGGACTTGGGGCATGTCCATATTCAAATTTATGAGAAATTTCAACAAGAACCTATTACAATTATGGCGTAGTAAAATATAAGTATCCGACATCAAACTACTGGAGACAAGTGAAGACATATTCTGGAGTGTGAAAGTTGTTTCCTGCCAAGATATTATTGTGGACTTGAGAATATGTTGGATGAAGTACATTGAGGTATTTGTCCTTGACAAGACTGGTATGCTATTTTGTTTGATCCTCAAATGTCACAAGATGAAAATAGTCAAGTTGTTGAGACAAGATGACCAAAGAATCAAAGTATTCATCAAGGGAACAATCACTGTAATTTTAACCAAACAATTTATCCTAGGTTTTATAAAGCCTTAAAGATTGTTTTGCTATGTGTAGAGATGACATGAAGTGTCCAATAATTCCTTTACAGTTTTATAAAATATGTAGTTTGAGGAAATAGAAGGTTCTATGTTTTTCTAGCCAACTATTGGCTCGGATATTTCCTCATTTCCATTCAGGAGTATTCTTAATAAAAGTATGCTTAGTAGGTATTTCTATGAATTCACTTTGTCTTGAATCCAAGATGGTTTGGTTAGAATTTTCCCTAAGCATGTAATTATCCTCATTCAAATTGATTATGAAGATAGGAGTAATATAATTATAGAGAATGGTCTGAGGTGAATCTTTTTCATCAGCCATCCCTTCAAACAAGATGAGAAATTACATTGATGGGATGTCACTAGAGAAGGATATCAAAGTAGCCACACTTGTGGAACACTGGCACTAGTACATAATCGGCCTTTAGTATCAATTATTTAAGGCCCTTTAGTGTCAGTTTCTAAGCGACACCTATGTGGGTGCTGCTAAAAGCCAACCTCTACGCGTCGGTTCTAAAACTGGCACCACAGCCCTTCGCACACCACCGAAAATGCGCCAGCAGGGGGTATAGGTGTCGATTATCCTCTTTGTAACCAACACTGAATAACCCGCTTACACAGCTATATCGTTGGTTTTATACAAATATCCGAAATGTATTGCCACGGCCGTGCTGGCCAGCACGGCTGTGGTGTCTGGTGTCATTAGGGAAATCGATGTCGGTACTAGTATGGAAACCGACACTGTAACCATATGTCATCATTTTTATACAAATAACGGACGCCTATTATTTGATTTTTTTTTCCTGTCAGTCTGCAGACCTGCTGTGGCTGGTCACAGGATGAGAAACCTGCAGTTCAGTTATGAACTGTAGGTTTTACGACATCCATTGATATCAGCCAACAACAGGCCACAAACCTGCAAAATTAACATGATGGACAAATTATTATATATGTGATTCACACTTATGTATAAGAAAATTTAATTTCATATTATTTTTTCATCACACACATGTAGAAACCAGTAGCAACCTGTAGTTCCATTTATTTCATCTCTTTTCACATTCAGACACATGTAGAAACATTCATGTATTGATGATTTTCACACACATATGACAATTCATAAAAATTCATTCACATTCACACAAAATTAATTATGAGAACAAAGTTATTCTTTATTCATCATCATCATTGTCATCATTGTCATCAAAATCATATTGAAAAATTCCCACTCTTTGTAGGGCTTTTGCCCAATCTTCTCTTACAACATCTAATTCATCTCTCGTATAGGGAGCATGTACATCGAAACTCTTTGCACCTGTGTTGAAGTCATCAGTTTTAAAGACCTACAAAGAGAATGACGTACATACATAATTATAATAATATATAATAAGATTCATATATTTCATATTATGTAATGAGACTATGTATAATACATGTTGTATGTTATCGATTTCCAATACAACATGTTTGATGATTAGGTCCATAAATTGCATCACATAGTAGGCACATGCCCAGCCGTTGTCTTGTGTAGCACACTATAAATTGAAACATACAAAATATTCAAAAATACAAATAAACACACTTCACATAAATAATATATACATTGGAGTCAGGAAATTACTTTCACATTCTTCCAAATGAGTGTCAGATTTTTTTTCCTGGGGACCTTTCCTCCAGCTTTTTTATACTCTTGTAAAGCCCTATATATGTTAATGTAACACATTAAATTGCATAATTAAATAGTAATGCAGTAACAAATGTTAACAGATATAAAAACATAAAGTATTTCTCACGAGAATAATGGCCTTTTAATTGCATGTCCATATACATCCAACTCACTCCCCGCAGGATCTAGATAATAGACGGTGAATGTCTTGGGGACAATAACTAATAACTCCCAATGCTTAGAACTATATGTAAGCAAGTAGAAAATTAATAACTCAATATCTGCAATAAAAATGTAATTTTCTTAAGTCCAAATTACAAGCAAAGTAAACTTACTCGGCATTGAATGGAGCTATTATCACCGTCTTATTATTTTTACCAAAATATTCAAAAGCATCACAGCAGTATGAAGTAAATGAACCAGGGTCTGTATCTACAAGACTAATCAAAGATGGAACCAAAAATCCCACATGGGAAAACCCAAAATGTGTACATGTCTTGTATAAGTGGCTGCAAAACATGTATTATGTATGCATTAATATATAAGAAACCAGATTTCCGTATATAAAACAAGGTATATGGATGTATAAACCAGATTTCCGTATGCATTAATCTCACCATATCCACAGCTCTATCATAGATGTGTTCAGCCATTCATACTTAAACAACTCCAAAATATCTTGTATAAATATGTTGTTTCTGAATGTTTGACCTGCATTAATACGTATCTAGAACTTCTATTACGTATGCATTAATATGTATGCTAAACTTATATAAATAGATTGTTATCGTATGATTTACCTGCAACATTCTCCAGAATAGTAACATTTATAGGGAAATTTGGATTATGTTCGCCGATCCATACTGCCACACTCCTACAATTAGGACCTATCGAGGTGTGCAGGTCCCCTGGAAGCCAACTTGGTAGTCAAGGAGGTGGAGGCCGAGATGTAGCAGGTCTCATCTTTTTGACCTGTATATATAATTTCCATATCAATTGACTCATATATATATATACACACTAACAAAGTAAAGTAATGAAAATTTATCATACAATATCAGTATAGAGGACATCTGCTTCGAGCCACAGTATCACTCTGCCTACTACCTCACCAAGTGTATAAGCATCTGGGTGTGCATGAGGCAGTGCAAGAGTCGTCCAGCCAGCGAGTATACGTATGGGGCTCACACGTACCATGCCATCTAGTACTGGACTCCCATGAAACATGCACCCTTTAAGGGGTGGGTAAGCTGATGCGTATGCAACGATATATCCTTCACTTTGTAGTCAGCATGGCTTCAACCCCTACAAATTTACGTAAAGAATGTTATATGCATATATACACAAACATATCAATTTAACAGACTAGCTATTATATATGCCATAAATACTTACAGAGGACGTGCTAGGTGGGTCTATAGGATTACTCCCAACCTCTGTAGTACGAGGAGTAGGAGAAGAGAGGTTCACCACAACTACTGTCTGAGTGGCAGTCTGAGACGCCTGCCACTTGTGAAATGCTTCCTGGAGTCTTTTTTCAATTAAGGAATCGACCTATACATGGATAAAAGAAATGCTACTTTCTCATTATTGAATTCCCTTTCGCAATAACATTCTAAAATAATAATAAGTTACCTCAGCTTGTGAAAGTCCCACTTTTGGGACAGGTTTACGTTGGGATGGCCCAAAGAACGCTTTGATGCCCATACCAGCGCCTGCACCCATTACACGTCCAGGATGCTCTGGGTTACCTAGAACAACTGTCAGTTCATCCCTTGTGCCCTGAGGGATGAACTTGCCTTCCTTCCTCTGCTCGTGCAGCTCCCGCTAAGCACCATCAACAAAAATTCAGAAGTAAACATAACAATAATCAATATGGATAGATTTCTCTAAGAATTTGATTGTTACCATTTTTGCAGCCACCTCAGTGGTTGCAAGATTCGATATCTCTCCCTTCTTGTTTTTCCTCCCAGCTATCCACATAACATGACGAGGCAGAGGTGCGGGAGCAGAAGTAGAGGACTCTACAGTCTCCTGAGTAGCAGTGGGCTGAGTAGACTCAACCTGTAGTCTTTGGTGAATGCCTGCATATCCTCTTGGACCCATTGTGTGGTCGTGCACATTCAGTACATGCCTTTCTCATTGAGCATCACTCTTAGCCTAGTTAGTTAGCACATTGATTTGGTTAGTAACACTAAAGGTTAATCTTGAATAGGTGAATACATAAAAATGTATATTAATTAAATTGGGAGTGGTGACGCTTAATACCTTGAATTCATTAGTTTTTCTTTGGGTAACAAACTCCTCCCATTCTCTGGGGTCCAAGTAGTTCCATTACTGTGTGGCTTCTTCTTCCTATACTTATTTTTTAAAGAGAATACATACAAAAACTATTAGTGTAAAGTTAGAGAAATACAAATCAATGTCTAGAATTGGAATCTATCAAGAACTTATTCTCAGCATCGCGTATATAATCTTAGGTGAGATTGGTCCTATAGTTCCTTAGGACCCTCCCACAACGATGCATCACACATTTACGATGCAACTTTTCATCTAGATCAAATATGCTCTGCAAATTAAATAGAATTGCTATTAACTACTATCCTAAAAATTAGTAATCTACACAAATAGAATTACAAATAATAATAACTCATGCATAGTTCCTTCCATATGTGGTCTTTCTTCTCCTTAGGAACTCTATGCAATGATTCTAGGATAAGACTGCAATGGCTGCGAGTAAGAACCCCAAGATATGAAACAAATGAGTTGCGGTTCACTCCATATGGATTTCCTGCCTGATCGAAATCCACAGCCAATTTGGGTCCATTGCCCCTTTGCTGTATTAACTTGTTCATCATTGTGATGCCCCTCACTTTCTCAATATTCTTTTGCAGCTCATCAAGTGATGTAATTTCTTCAGGGGGTACATCACCAACCTAAAATTTGATAAAAAACACACTTACATAATATAATTATAAATGAACATATAGATAGAAACCTCAGGGATATATTCTTAAAACTTACATTGTTAGGAAGTGCAAGCACGTCCTCACCCTCATGGTGATCATCAGCACAGTCCTGATCAGCCATCTGAAAGTTCACCTTCAAATTATAAATTTCACATTGTAAAGTAACACTAATTTTAAAGTTCACATTGTAATGTACACATTCACAAGGGTGCAACGATTGCGAATGGATATCCCATGTGTTGTCATTCTTATATATAATAAATGTGTACCACATATCCCATTCTTGAACACCTAATCTCACTAGTAAGTGTATAATGTGTATTGGGTTTTCAAGAAAATTTTGGCAGCATTTCGCCGTTGTTCTCTAAGTACATATGTACTTAGAGAACAAACTGGGAAATGCTATCGAAATTTTCTTGAAAATCCAATACACATTATACACTTACATTCTAAGTGAGATTAGGTGTTCAAGAACAGTCCCAAACTGGGGACTATCCAAGATTTACTCCTAATGAGTAAATCTTGGACGGGTTTCTAGGCCAAAAAATTCATGTGTTGTCATTCTTATATATAATAAATGTGTATAAACTACAGGCAACATGGTTAATCCTAATCTATAGAGCATTATTAAATAATAAATCAAGGAATCCATAGTTTCAAACATGCAATCTCTAGTAGACAGACTAGCCTTAAAAAAATTACCCTAATGACAAAAAGTCTAGGAATCTTTACTAGACATTATATATATAGCCCTAATCATCAGATTAAGATCATACTATGTTATAACTATTGCTTTAATAACCCTATTTCTGCATGTACGTACATGATTATCAACTTTAAAACCCTATAATTCATTGAAATCATTCTAATTCAATTTAAGATGTTGGGATCATATAATTATATACTGACATCAGAATAAATAAAAGAATCATAATTAACATGATTAACAACATGCTCATCAAACTAGGGTTTTCTTGAATATCATCTAATATTCGTGTACAAACTATACCTTTGTAACAAGAAGAATAATAGAGCTTTAAGTATATTTTATTCACAATCTACACATTTTTCTGATCAAAACCATATACAACATGGTAATATTAATGTGAATCAGAGACAGGTTTGCAAACTGGAGAGCCACAATAAGATTGGGTGTCTAATAAACAAGAAGGAAGTGCACCTCAAATCATGTTGTTCAAATTAATAAATCGTATAGCAACTCTGCACCACAATAACAATTGAAGAAAAATTGCACACAGCCACAACCATAGGATTAATGGGCATGCCTATGATACAGGAAAAGCAAGATTAGGGGGAAGGTCAGGGGAAAACCTGATAATGGGCATGCCTGTGAGAAGAGGGAAGCCTCCAGCTGCAGGCAGTGGGAAGAGGGCTGGTCGTCGAGCAGAAGGGCTCCGGGCAGAGAGCTGGTCGCCGGCGTCGGGCACAATGTCGCTGGGCAGAGAGTTGTGGTCGAGCGAAGAGATGTGGTCGCCGACAGCGGCTGGCGGAAGCAAAGGTGGCAGAGGCAGAAGAGGTGTGGCGGCAGATCAGCGGCGGCAAGTGGCGGCGGTGTCGGCGACCAAAGAACGACCAGCGAATGGCGGCGGAGGCAGAGCAGCAGCGGAATTGTCAGAGCGGAGGAATCATCGGAGCGAACCCTCACATCAGAAATGAATGAAACAAGAGGGGCCGAAAGAGTCTGCCTCACGCTATTAAGTTAACAATAGGTGTCGATTGTTAAAAACAACTGACAATATCAACTATACGTGTCGGTTTGAAACAAAACACCAACACTAAAGGGAGGTGAAAATTTTCGCGGTTATGCACGTGAAAACACAATGGCGTCAGTTATTGTCACACAACCGACGATAAAAAGTGAGAAAATTTCTGTCTCGCAGAAAACCTTTAGTCATCGGGTTCTGTTTTAAAAACCGACGATGTATGTTAATTTTTGGAAGTAATTTTTTTCATTGGAAATTTTGGTTTTATTGGTTACTTTTAGGCGTCAGTTTCTTATTAAGGAACTGACACTGAATAAAAGCGATACCCGTGTCTGGTCGCCCTTCACAGATTGATGTCGGCTTATTTTATACACCGACACTGTATAGTTTAGGTGTCAGTTTATTATTACAACTGACACCATTAAAAGTGACATTGTAAGCCATTTTTGTAGTAGTGTGGTAAAGAAGGATGTCACAACAGCACACCGATATAACAAAAGTGGATATGAGCAATCACTTGAAAAATGCACCATGATAGGAGAAAGAGAGAAAGAAACATGATTGAAGGACTATCATAGGAATGATTCATTGAGATAGGTAAGAAATAATAGATCCCTATCAATTATTAGCAGTTACTCATGTATGTAGGGAAAATAAATGGGGAGGAAAGAAACAAAAGGAGAGGGTTTGAGGTTGTTAAAACCTAATTTTTAGAGATGGATTCTCATTGTGCCAAGATCAGCACACCTCATTAAAATCTGGTGGGTCATCGATAAGAAGATGAGTGCCAGTTGGATTCCCACAAAGGTTGCTACACCGAAAAGCACACAATCAAGTGTCCATGGATGCAAATCCAAAGGATACAGTATCCCGCGACTCCCCTCCCAAAATACCAGGCAAGTCAGTGAGAGAATCCCCCAAAAAGAAGTAGCTGACAGGTGAAGTATGGAGAACAACATGAAGTCAGATCCAATGGGTCGACCACTGTATGAAAAAAAGCCCAGCAGACAACACCTTCTTGATGATATGTCAATGTATTGTTGTCAGTTGCCTAACGTGTTGGTAGTAGAGGTCAGCACATGTCATGCGGGTTCCTAGTGAGGGGTAGACAGAGCCTGCTGACCTCTAGGTGTGGGCATGGTAGGCATAGGGATAGGGGTTGTGGTGGTAGGAAGGAACAATCTCAAAGAAATATAGAAGATTAAGAAGAAACATTGCCAAGAGAAAAGGTGGCTCGTTTTTGGAAACAAGATGGATGTTCTTGATACCATGTGAAAAGATGTTGTTATTGTAAGAGAATTAGGTTACTAATAGTCATATGTAAGGACTTGTCTCAACGTATGATGTACAAGAGGCACACAATAACTTAAAGTAAACCAATGCTACTATGCTTGATTAAAGGAAGACAAATTAGCTAATATTGGGAAAAATATATAACATACAACACCGCCAACAAACCTCAAGGTTTAGAAACCATTGATAATCATCATGGTTTCCATACAGGAACATTATCTTACTACGACTCCTGACCTTGTATTTGTGTCAGTAATACAACTGTGTTTGTACTAGTAACCTCATCTTCATAATTTGCTTGCACCAATGTTCCTCTGTGAGTTTATATAAAAGAAAAAATTTCACTGATAAATCAGACCAGATGATGCTCCACACTGTTAAATTCTTACCATGTTTATCCATACAACAATCATTAGAGATGAAGAGGTTATAAGGTGAATTTGAAACAAATAAAAAGGTTAAGAAATGGCCAGCTGATGGTTTTTGCCCATGGGACAACATTTGGAAAAGGAAACCTATGAAAAGATGTTGTGAAAGTGTAAGGCTCGTAACCTTTCTTAACCTATAAACATAACTACTTGGACTAATAAGGAATAATTTGATTCTTTGTTTTGAAATATTAACTATGATTTATGATGTCACACTAAATGATGAATCTATGTAAAAAAAATTGGATTAAAATAGACCTTATTTTCTCAAGGTATATCGATTCATGTAACTTGTGGACCTATGAGTAAATTACCCTTTTTTGGTAGTACAAATATAATTGTGAAACATTCTTGAGTTTCTTCATGATGTGCATAATAATGTTATAGTTTTATTTCTCCTTTGAATATTTTTAAGTTAGTTGTTTCTAGTTTACATAAGCTTGATGAGTTGGTAGTTTAGTGTCTTCATCTGTCGATGGTTTCCTGATCACCTCTTGTTTTCTCGATGAACAATTTCTTTTCAATGGTTGATGGCTTCCCCGGTGGTTGATGAGTTTCCTGCATCCTGTAGAACTATTGGCTACCCAACTAGAGTTCTCATCGACTGATGAGATTTATGTGTGCATGAGAGAGAGTGACCAATGAGATTCAAACCGATGAGGTTTTATGTGAGCATGTGAACCTGATCAATGTGTTTTTGAACAAAAGTGTTTGGTGTCCGATGAGTTTCCAGTGAGTGATGGTTTTGTAATGATTTCTCGATGGCCAATGGGGTTTTGATTGATGAGTTTTTTGGTGAGTTGGTGTAAGGGTTATTTTACCCATGGTAGATCATCTCTAGCCTTATAAATACCCCCTCTCTCCCTCTCATTTCATTTCACTTGGTGGAGTTTCAACAGAGACTAGAGGTGCCCAATGAGATTCTTGGAGAGTAAAGTTTGACAAAAGTCCATCAGGGGCGGTGATTATAGTTTTTTCATAGATGCATGTGCTGGGATAAAGGTTCCTTTGACTGATCTCGAGTCGTTGACAATTTTCCTTTGTTATTCATATAAAATTCTTGCTCAGCGACTTATTTACTTATTGTTCTTCACCCTCCTTGTTGATGTTGAGTCACATGGTTTTTTATGGTGTTTTCTTGTTAGAACCCTAAGCATGTGGGCCAAGAACCCTCTTTGTCTTCTTCCTTCCTCTTGTTCCACCTTTTTTTTGGAAAGGGGATATGTGCTTAAGCTTTAGTGGGTTGAGCTTGACATGTGGGTGCCAATTTTGGGAGTTTCCACCTTAGATTTTAGATTTCTTCCCTCTACTAGGAAGGTTATATAACTGTGAATGCATT
The DNA here is from genome assembly GCA_963693085.1 of Alisma plantago-aquatica. Taxonomy (NCBI): domain Eukaryota; kingdom Viridiplantae; phylum Streptophyta; class Magnoliopsida; order Alismatales; family Alismataceae; genus Alisma; species Alisma plantago-aquatica. Next base: position 39,815,910 of record OY856411.1, on the reverse strand, counting down.
TCTTGACCACTTTCTATCTACATGTTACTAAGTTTACATTATAACTCTTAAAATGCTAAATGATGTCCTTTATAAGTAATGTTTCATATGACAAAGTGATGATCTAGGCATGTTGTCTATATTTCAGATGTTATGACGTTATTTTCTAAACATTGAACTCATCTTTAAGTATGATGGACATGAGATTCAAAATATTAGTACTTATACTATCGTTATGGTGATGTAAAAATGGTTGGACAAAAATCTAGTACATAAGATAACTTATTCATATTAATTGAAGTTAATATTTTTTTGATCATTGTGATACTTATGGTCTGATACAATATAGCTAGTGGTCAATCCTTTCATGACCAAGGGCGATTACATTCTATGAGATGAAGTGTTATGAAACTATTTAAATACATTTCATATCTTCAAAGGATCCAAATCCTAATGACTTTTGTAGGAATATTTTTAGCTTCTATAAATAAGTTGATTTATGCTATCAAAATGCAATCATTATTGATGTAAGTAATCAAGTGTAACCCTAAACAAGTAGTGCGCTGAGTCGGTGGAACTATTCAATTGTCAGAACTTGTTGCACAGTGAAATGAGTAATCTGAATGGATCTCGGGGTTGTATATTGTTGAGTATATGTAGGTGTAGGGAGGGTATATCCTTGTCATCTTGATCCTAAGGTTTTCGAGAGTGGTCGAGGCCATGTCTCAGAAGATGATGTAATAGAGAGTGATTACAATCGTAACTCAGATATGAATGTTGTATATCCTAGTTTTTAGTGACGCATTTTGTGTACCTAGGACAAACTAGGTTGTTCAGTACTTGGGTTGATATGCCAATATGGATGACTTGTACTGATTGAGAGAAGGATATCTTTAGGATTCATTTCATCCAAGATCTTATACGGGGCTGATTTTGACTTCGTAGTAGGCAACTAGTAGTTTTAGAGGTACACCTCAAACTACCCAGAGCTTAATAAAAAATGCAATTTATTAGTGTAGTATAACAATTAGGGTTACTTAAAATTTTACATTGGATGAGAATCCTTGTTATGTTTCTTTTGATTTATAAATTATTAATAATTTGGTAAGAGAAATCAATTTTACTTATAAACCTAGATATGCCTAATCATGTGTGTAAGTTTAATAGTCTTTCAACTTTGAAATATTGATGACCCTAGTATGCAATAGGTGTTTTTCGAGTTATATCTATCACTGGGGTCTCACCTTGTGGGTCAGCACATCTTTTTAGGTGAGTGGCAATGCCATCAGACGTAGAGTGAAGAGAAGGCACAATTTGAAGATCTATAGAGATAGAATGTTGGTTGGTTGTATCGAGTTCTAGAGTCATACTTGTACCCTCATGCCTGGGTGGGGAGTTCTAGACATGATGCACATCAGCTCAAGACTTGTAACAGTGTATCTTCTTCCATGTACATGTAATTATGTGGACCATATCAATTGTACACATGTTGTGTGTATATATAGGCCCCTATTTAATACCCAAGAAGGTAGATAGCTGCACCCTATTTTCTTTACTTTTTTTGGAGTTTCTTACTTTTGACATGTAGAGGGTTGCTTGACCTTGCAAATTATCACTTTTCATGCATAGATAGTTACATATGCAACAACTATAAAAAATATACAATTACATATATATTTGTTGTGTATTCTGCCTAGATTTACTTTTTAGTCGTATAGTTACTTTTTAATCAATGTAGTTTCTTTTTTGTCCAGCAAGTTACTTTTCTGACCATACAATTACTTGTCGGGTTGATGGGTATTTAAAATCTAGGCTACCCACTGAGTATTGAATAAACTACCATATATATATGTATATATATATATATCTATATATATATATATATGAAATTGTACCTTTCTATAAATATTTCTCATGGAATGTTTGGAAATTTTATTTGGTTTAAATAGGTACCCTTTTTGGGAATATGATTAATTAGTGTTCGATTGGCATTTTGGTGTTGAATAATCTTGTTTAGCGTGACGGGTTGCCACAGGAAGTATCATGGGACATCAAAAACTTCCCCTATAATAGTTAAAACCTAAAAAATAAGTAGCTATTAGCTCTTCTTAATCATACAATTTTACACCATACACCTCAGATCCTACTACTATCATTGGTCTACTTTGTTGGTTGCAGCTACAATGGTAAGCTAGTGTGCATATCCTCCTACAATTGAAAGTTGGTGATAACCTCCTATTTTGAACGATTATCTTAGTCCTTTTTCTTAGTTTTTCATACTCTTTCTAAGTTTAAACTATACATAATACTAATTTTACCATTTTTTGTAAATATACCATCAGACTAACTTTTCCTTTCTATACATGCAGAAAAAGCACAAAAAAATCATAAAAGAATAACTCAACCCCAAGACCGCATGGAGTCAAACGGTCCCAAGACCGCATGAAGCCAACCGGTCCCGAGACCGCATGGAGTCACACAGTCTCAATACTCCATGAAGCCAACCGGTCTCGAGACCGCATGGAGTCACACGGTCTCAAGACCGCATGAAGCCAACCGGTCTCGAGACCACTTGGAGTCAAACGGTCCCAAAACCGCATGAAGACAACCGGTCCCGAGACTGCATGGAGTTCAAACGGCCCAAAGACCGCATGAAGCCAACTGGTCCCGAGACCGCGTGGAGTTCAAACGGTCCCAAGACCGCATGAAGCCAACCGGTCCCGAGACCACATGAAGCCAACCAGTCTCGAGACCGCATGAAGCCAACCGGTCCCAAGACCGCATGAAGCCAACCGGTCCCGAGACCGCATGGAGTTCAAACGGTCCCAAGACCGCATGAAGCCAACCGGTCCTGAGACCGCATGAAGCCAAATGGTCTTAAGGTCCAAACGATCTTGAGGTCCAAACGGTCTCCAAACCATTTGGACTTCACTTAAGGCCTATAAATAGGACCCCAAGGGTCCATCACGAGATATCAAGTTTCAGACGTCCAAAGGCTGCCTCAATCATTCCAGAGCTCTTGGTACATCCATCCTCCGCCCTAGGGCTGCCAGTCTGAGACCCATACTCCATCTCGAAGCTGCTTTCTCTCTCTCTGCCAAAGAAGGTGGGAAGAGGGAGATCTCGTCATCGAGCAACCCATGAAGCTGGTGGATCGTTTCTCTCTCTCCAAGGGGTTGACTTTCCTCTCTCCTTTGTGGGGATGATGCTATCTCTCTCTCTTCTTGCCTCCTCCTTTGTCCTAGTCATGAGCGAGTAGTCTTCTTCACTAGGGTGCGGGGAGTAGCCCCGCTACCCATGCTTTCATATCATGTAAAATGTAATGCTTCGGTTGTAATATAGAGTTTTTCTCTTGGTCAGTTCGACATCAAACGATCAATGAATGCATGTTGCTTGATCTCCAACTTGTGTTATCTTTTATCTTTTAGTATGAATTATCTACGTTTGTACTATTGGATTCAAAACTCATTTGTATGTTGGTTCTTGGTGCATGTATCCACCATGCATCTGTTTCGGTATCTAGAGGTGTATCTCAAGAAGTGGAGTAAACACACTATCATCTGTTGCACTTTCATACTATGAAATGGAATCAGTTGACGTATGGAAGTGCAACCTTGATAAGTCGAGGAACACACTTTGCGAGGGGAATGATGCAAAGTAATGTGACCATTTTTTCGGGAATGGCTGGCGTTGCAACATTCCCGCACTTCTCGTAGTTAGATTCTTCAAAAGGAGGCTAAGTCTACAAGGATACTAACTGACTGGACTCTTTTTGCAGGTTAAGTTTTGCTTTGCATGTGTTGATCGATGTGTAGTGGTGGTGAAAAACCGATCACACCCTAGTGATCTTTTATCATAGTTTAACTCATTAGATTTACCTGCTTTCTTTACTTCTAATGTTCTTAGTTTAAAACATCAAAATCCAACTTTCGATCTAAATACCATCTTTTGAGTTATTAGGTGAAATTACAGCGTTTTCTATCTTGTTGCTTGCAACAAGACCGTTGTCTTGTGGATTCGACCCTTAACTATACTGCGATAAGACTTCCACGTATCTTAGCATACGTGGGTGGAGTTTTCTATCTAGTATAAGCAAGGCTAAACTTAAAGACTCACCATCTATAGGATTTTTAGTGGTGCATGCAATTCCACGTTAGTGGAAGCTCCAACAAAAATTGGCGTCGTTGCCGGGGACAACAGAACGTTGTAATTTCACGTAGTACCTTTCTAGTTGGTTAGGATTTTACACTTTATTTTTTTTAATCATAACTCTATATCTTCTTGAAACTATCATATCTTTGTCATTATCTAAAGGTGTTTTCTTTTCTCTACCCAGGTAGAAATCGTGTATGCAACCTGTGCATAACCTCGGATTCTCCCCTGATCCAGAGTTTGACTCTGAGGTAGAGAGAAGCTTCCACCGCTACATTCGACTTAATCGCCAAAGGGCCAGGCAAATGGCTGAAGATCAATGCCAGGATGCTTTGGTGAGGGAGAGGGTCAACGCTGCCATCGCCACTCAAAGGGCACAACTCATCGTTGAAACTCGTGCTCAGATTCAAGCCGAGATTCGTGCGGAAGAACATGCTCGCATTAGAGCTGAAACTGAGGCAGCAACCCAAGCTGCTCAGTTGGAGTTAAGAAACAAGCAAATGAGAGACTACGCTGTCCCAAAGAACTATGAGGATAGCCACCCGGTCCGACCTCCAATTATTAATATCCCCAACTTTGAGATTCGGACCCAGTGGATCCAGATCATGTAAGGCATCTCTTTCTCTGGAGGTTCTGGAGATGATTGCATGGATCATCTGAAAAGGTTTAAGGCGCTCTGCCGCCTATTTCCACAAGCTGGTGTCACTTATGATGCGATAATGCTTCATCTGTTCGATTTCACCCTATCTGGGAGGGCCCTGAGTTGGTATAACTCACTTGATAGAGAACCAATAATAACCACCTGGGCTCCTCTTGAGGAAAAATTCTTAGAGAAGTTCTTTCCACCCTCACTAACCTATGAAATGAGAGGGCAAATCAATCACTTCTCTCAGCTACCTGGAGAATCCCTTGCTGAAGCATGGGAAAGGTTTAAAGAACTCTTGCGCAAATGCCCCCATCATGGAATCTCCCAGAACCAATTGATAGAAACCTTCTATCGGGGAGTAAGTGACGATATCAAACAGTTTTTGGATTCCTCATCTGGAGGAAACTTCATGAGAAAGAATTATGAGGACACTTGGAAAATTGTTACACTCGGAGTTGAAAACCAGTCCAACTGGGGACGGTCAGCCAGTAAAGGTGTCCTCAAAGTTTTCAAAGCTGAAGAATCTATAGAAATGAAGGCAATAGTTGAAGCCTTGAAAACTATTGCTCATAAACAGCAAGCTCTCGAGACTTCTCTCGGAGAGATTGATAAGAAGAAAACTCCGCTAGTTCAACAAGTCAAAGCCGTCACGGGATCTTGTGAGGCTTGTCATGCTTCTGATGATCCGACCCTTTCCTGAGGTACGCTATATAATGTGATGATGGATCTGCATCCACCACCACAACCATATGAACCTATCATTGATCAGTCGGAAGAGAAACTACCGGAACAAGTTAACTCTATCCACTCTATCCCTGGGCAAGTCTACTACAACCCAAATCAGCCAAGGAATCATCCAAGATTTCAGTATGGAAACCCTACTGGGACTGCCAATCCTCAGCATCAAACACAGGGGGGGTGCTAGTAGGCTACCACCTGGATTCCCAAACAATTTCAACCAAAATCAAGGGAATTCCAGGAGCAACTTCCCTAGGGCTAACTACCCCAGGAACCAATCAGCCTACTTCCAGTACACTCATCCTTCGCTCCATCCACAGCTGCATACTCAGCAACCTCAGCTGGTGTTACCACCCCAACAATCTCAACAAAGCCAGCAACCAATTCCTCTAAAAAATGCTCCTTCCCAACCAGAAGATGAAATATCCTTGATCAGGCAGATGTAACAATCGCAACAAACTATGCTTGCTAACCAGTAGGCTCAGCAGAAAGCAGTTGAAGCTCAGCTTGCTCAGATCGCTGCACAATTAAAGCCCCCAGTAGGTACGTTTGCTGGGCAGCCTGAATCAAATCCTAAGCATGGACAAAACAGACATGAGCAGTTGAATGCCGTCACCACCAGATCTGGACGCATTTTTCATGAGACTACCAAGATCAATCTTGATAAGGATGACACAGCATTTCTTATGACGAGTGAAAGTCTGCAACAAGGAATGGAGAAGCCCTCAGAGGACACAAAGGGCAAAGATAAAGTGTCCCCAGAACCTGAAGTTTTACAATATAAACCAAGAATCCCGTACCCAGGAAGACTACGAGAAACAAAGATGAACACCAGGTTTCAAAAGTTCAAAGAAGCAATGAAGAAACTATACGTTGATATCCCGCTCCTTGATGCTCTTTCCGAGGTGCCAGCCTGGGTGAAATACCTCAAGACCTTACTATCAAGAAAGTACATCATCGAGGAGCAAGAAACTGTTAAGCTTGCTCAGACCACTTCAGACATCATCTTAAACAAGATGCCCAAAAAGAAGAAGGACCCAGGCTCCTTTGGAATCCAATGTTGCATTGACAACGCATCTGCTAAAAAGGGATTAGCAGACCTTGGGGCCAGCATATCTATTATGCCTTACTCAATGTGCAAACGTCTGGGTTTCACTGAATTGTTGCCTACATCAATGACTATCCAATTAGCTGATTCCACTATAACCACACCTTTAGGGATCATTGAAGATATCCCGATAAGGATAGGCAAGGATGCTTACGTACCGTGCGACTTCATTGTCATGGATATTAAAGAAGACCTGAGGTATCCAATCATTTTTGGCAGACCATTTCTCGCTACTGCCAGAGCGCTGATTGACGTTGAAGCTGGTACCATCATTCTTAGGCTCGGAAAAGAAGCAATTCAATTCTGAGTCCTTAATAGTCTGAAAGGCCCCAGCATCCAAGAGGAAGTTTTCCTCCTTGATGCTATTCAACAAATGTCACAGTTGGAAATCTCCGAGCCAGTTGACGAACTTGAAAATCTTCTAATCAATCCGGAGGTTGAATTCTCCACGAATGAATTAGTTCAACAGTGCATCCAACATCTAGAAAAGGCCGAAGAAGCACCAAAGGCCACTTTTGAAGAACTTAAGGCCATTACTGTTATAGAAGCAGCTGAGCCACCGAAAGCCCCTGAATTGAAGACTTTACCTACAGGGCTCAAACATGTTTTCTTAGATGAAGAAAAACTATGCCCAGTCATCATCAGCTCTACCCTTACAAGAGATCAAGAAGAAAAGCTTCTGAACAAGCTGAGGAAGCATAAAAAGGTCATATGATATAAGATAACTGACCTGACAGGCATAAATCCAGCTCTGCGTATGCATAGGCTTCCTATGGTTGATGAATTCAAGCCCTCTCGAGAACATCAAAGAAAACTGAATCCTAATTTAAAGGAGGTAGTTCGTCTAGAAGTCCTTAAAATACTCAAAGCCGGCATGATCTATCCTATTTCTGACTCCCAGTGGGTCAGCCCCGTTCAGGTTGTTCCAAAAAAAGGGGGCACTACTGTAGTGCTCAATGACAAAAATGAGCTAGTGCCTACCAGGACTGTAACTGGATGGCGAATGTGTATTGATTATGGAAAGTTGAACAAAGCCACAAGGAAAGACCACTACCCTCTACCTTTCCTTGATGAAGTCCTGGAACGCCTAGCTCACCAAAAATATTTTTGTTACCTCGACGGTTACTCCGGGTTTTACCAAATACCCATACACTCGGAGGACCAGGAAAAAACCACCTTCACATGTCCTTTTTGGGACATATGCTTTTAGAAGAATGTCGTTCGGGTTATGTAACGCACCCGCCACTTTCCAATGATGTATGTCTGCTATCTTCGCCGGTTTAACAGAATCCGTCATGGAAGTGTTTATGGACGATTTCTCAGTATACGGAGATTCTTTCGACAACTATTTAATAAATCTTAGACAAGTCCTGCAACGCTGTGAGGAAACTAACCTTATCTTGAATTGGGAGAAATGCCATTTCATGGTAACAGAAGGTGTCGTCCTCGGACACCGGGTATGTGATAAGGGAATAGAGGTTGATAAAGCAAAGATGGATGTTATCTCAAAGTTGTCACCTCCAAAGGACATAAGAGGAGTTCGAGCTTTCCTGGGTCATGCAGGATTCTCTAGGAGATTCATCAAAGATTTCTCAAAGATTGCCAAACCCATGACCCAACTCCTCACCAAAGATGCTGAGTTCATATTCAATCAGGAGTGTATGAAAAGTTTCTCTACCCTTAAGGATGCGTTAATCTCCGCACATATTCTAAGAGCTCCAGATTGGTCGCAACCCTTCGAAATCATGTGTGACGCAAATGATTATGCCATAGGCGCCGTTCTAGGACAGCGGATTGATAAGAAACCCTATGTTATCTACTATGCATCTAAAATGCTAGATGAAGCGCAGAAAAACTACACCACCACGGAGAAAGAGTTTCTGGCTATCATCTACGCATTTGAAAAATTCCACTCTTATCTGATTGGCTCTAAAGTTATCGATTTGGAGATCAAAGATAAAAGTGGCGTGGAGAATGTTGTGGCCGATCACCTCAGCGGGATCGAGGTTGAAGAAAAAGATAAAATCCCTATCTGGGATTCTCTTCCTGATGATCAGCTTATGAAGGGCACTCATGGTTTCCCTTGGTACGCTGATATCGTCAATTATATAGCCACAGGGATTATCCACCCATCTGCTTCCTACCAGGATAAAAGGAAGTTCCTTCATGACATAAAACATTATTACTGGGACGAACCCTACTTGTTCCATCTTTGCGCCGACGGACTTTTCCGTCGTTGCCTGCCAGAAGAAGAAATAACCCCGGTCCTTGAACATTGCCATTCCGGGCCCACGGGGGGGCATATGAGTGCCAAGAAAACTGCCATAAAAGTCCTACAATCTGGGTTCTTTTGGCCCACCATATCAAAGGATTCGTACGAGTTTGTGAAAGCTTGCAACAAATGCCAATTTTCGGGCAACATATCAAAAAGAGACAAGATGCCCCTCACAATGTGACAAGAAATTGAGCTTTTTGATGTGTGGGGGGTAGACTACATGGGCCATTTCCCTCCATCCTATGGCTTCTCATACATCTTGGTCGCAGTGGACTACGTCTCAAAATGGGTCGAAGTTGTACCCAATGTGTCGAGTGATTCCAAGCCTGTTATTAAATTGTTCAAAGATATTATTTTCCCAAGATTTGGAGTTCCAAGAACTGTCATATCAGATGGCGGGACCCATTTCTTGGAACGAAGTTTTGAAGCCCTACTGAAAAGATACAGAGTCAATCACAAAGTCGCCACGCCCTACCACCCACAGACTAGTGGTCAAGTGGAGATATCAAATAGACAATTAAAGGCGATTCTTGAAAAAACAGTAAACAAAAATCACACTGATTGGTCCGCCAAACTTCTCAATGCCCTTTGGGCATACCGAACTGCATATAAAACACCAATCGGGACAACCCCGTTCCGTTTGGTGTACGGGAAGTCTTGTCATCGTCCAGTAGTGTTGGAACACAAAGCCTGGTGGGCCATCAAACAGCTAAACTTTGATCTTAAAAGTGCTGGTGAAAATAGACAACTTCAACTACAGGAGCTAGAAGAGCTTCGTATGACCGCCTATCAGAATGCCCAAATCTATAAAGAGTAGACAAAAATGTGGCATGATGGTCATATCAAGAGAAAAGATATCGCCGTTGGCGACAACATACTCCTTTTCAACACCAAACTCTAGTTGTTTCCTGGAAAACTTAAGACAAAATGGTCCGGGCCTTTCACTATAAAGCATATCTACCCAACTGGAGCAGCCATTATTATCGACAACAACGGAGGAGAAAGAACGGTCAACGGTCACCGCCTAAAAAGATATTACACTCTGGAAGACAAAATGCCATGACAAACTATCGAAATCAAAGATGCTATGCAAGCAGCATAACATCATTACAGCTTCGTCGAGCCAACAACGTTAAACCAAGGCGCTACTTGGGAGGCAACCCAAGATTTCAACCTTTCTCTTTATTTTCCATTTCTTTTATTTTCCTAGTTTTATCTTATGAAATTCACAAAAAAATTCACATAACAAAAACAAACAACATAAAAATATATAAATAAAAAACAAACATAAAAATATAGTATCTTTTCTACCTTTGCCCTTCCAAACGGTCTTGAAACCGTTTGGAGCCAAACGGTCTTGAAACCGTTTGGAGCCAAACGTTCTCGAAACCGTTTGGAGCCAAACGTTCTCGAAACCGTTTGGACTCCAAATGATCTCGAAACCGTTTGGACTCCAAACGGTCTTGAAACTGTTTGGACTCCAAACGGTCTTGAAACCATTTGGAGCCAAACAATCTCGAAACCGTTTGGACTCCAAACGGTCTGGAAACCATTTGGAGCCAAACGGTCTCAAAACCGTTTGAAGTCCAAACGGTCGCTAAACCGTTTGACTTAGGGTTTTTGTCCGGTCAACCCCCTGTTTCCTATAAATATAAACCCTACCCCCTTCGTCTTTCTTTCCTTAGACTCCCGAGCCTTCTGAAATCCTCAACCTATCACTTTGACACTCCGAGGACAGAGTGTGTGGTAAGTTAGGGGGGGGTACATTAGATAAGGGCGAGGTATCATTTTTACATCCCTCTTCCTTCTTTTCCTTTCTCTGTTTATACATTTTCCTTTTTTTAACTTTCTTTTTAATTAACCCTTTTTTAGCAGAATCATCCTCATTTAACTCTAGAATCATGTTAGTCCCCAAAAGTAAATAGCACTTATACATTTAATGGCGATTTAATAAATGTCACTCCACTATTGATTTGCATGCTTTTGCTTCAATTCTTTATCTGACTCTCCACAGGTCAAAATCAAGGCAGAAAAAAGCCAAGCCCTCAAGGATGAGAGGGGAATCAGGCAACTTCCAAATCAAGAAGTTCTACAAGCGGACCACAAACCAAATAAGTGCATGTTGAAAAACTCTAAGAACAGCTTTCCTCTCTTCAAAATAAAAGAGACTTGGCCGCCCAAAATAAATTCCCAAACAAAACCCCAAAACCCAAGCCTGCGAGTTATCGAATAAAAGCCAGAGAGACGAATAAAATTATGAGAGTTGTGCCATGAATAAGGATCTATATAAAGAACCGATGAAGGTTTCACCCGGCCGGCACATTCCTCTACCCTCACAAAGGCAGATGTGTTGTTCCCGGTAGTGAAACCCTAAGGTATATAAATATATGAAAGGCTCATAAAGGACTCACCTGGCCGGTACATTCAGTTGCCCTCACAAAGGCAGATGTGTCGTGCCCGGTAGTGTGATCCTAAAAGCATAGACAGCCCCTCCCCCACTTGAAAGGGGAGCTACACCTCAAAGCCTTTAGCCAACCATCATACCCTCTGTAGCTTCCAGTAGGTCTTTCAGAGAGGTATAAAGCTGATTAGAGTCAACAACATGCACAAAATAAAGGTGGTCCCAATGCGAACTACGAGATACGGAAAGAACCTGAGACCCAAGCAACTCTCAAAATATGAAAGGCTCAAGGCAAGCAATAAGACTTGATACGACCTTAGGGGAACTCAGGTTAAGAATTGAAGCAAGAATATGGAAATCCTAATTAAATAAGTTCGCCTCGCCATTGCATGTCTCAGATCTATCTAACTTGAGGACAAGCTAGACTCTAAGTTAGGGGGGGTGATAACCTCCTATTTTGAACGATTATCTTAGTCCTTTTTCTTAGTTTTTCATACTCTTTCTAAGTTTAAACTATACATAATCCTAATTTTACCCTTTTTTGTAAATATACCATTAGACTAACTTTTCCTTTCTATACATGCAGAAAAAGCACAAAAAAAATCATAAAAGAATAACTCAACCCCAAGACCGCATGGAGTCAAACGGTCCCAAGACTGCATGAAGCCAACCGGTCCCGAGGCCGCATGGAGCCACACGGTCTCAAGACCGCATGAAGCCAACTGGTCCCGAGACCGCATGGAGTCACACGGTCTCAAGACCGCATGAAGACAACCGGTCTCGAGACCGCATGGAGTCAAACGGTCCCAAGACCGCATGAAGCCAACCGGTCCCGAGACCGCATGGAGTTCAAACGGTCCCAAGACCGATGAAGCCAACTGGTCCCGAGACCGCATGGAGTTCAAATGGTCCCAAGACCGCATGAAGCCAACCGGTCCCGAGACAGCATGATGCCAACCGATCTCGAGACCGCATGAAGCCAACCGGTCCCAAGACCGCATGAAGCTAACCGGTCCCGAGACCGCATGGAGTTCAAACGGTCTCAATACCGCATGAAGCCAACCGGTCCTGAGACCGCATGAAGCCAAACGGTCTTGAGGTCCAAACGGTCTTGAGGTCCAAACCGTTTGGACTTCACTTAAGGCCTATAAATAGGACCCCAAGGGTCCATCATGAGATATCAAGTTTCAGACGTCCAAAGGCTGCCTCAATCATTCCAGAGCTCTTGCTACTTCCATCCTCCGCCCTACGGCTGCCAGTCTGAGACCCATACTCCATCTCGAAGCTGCTTTCTCTCTCCCCGCCAAAGATGGTGGGAAGAGGGAGATCTCATCATTGAGCAACCTGTGAAGTTGGTGGATCATTTCTCTCTCTCCAAGGGGTTGACTTTCCTCTCTCCTTTGTGGGGATGATGCTCTCTCTCTCTTCTTGCCTCCTCTTTTGTCCTAGTCATGAGCGAGTAGTCTTCTTCACTAGGGTGCGGGGAGTAGCCCCGCTACCCATGCTTTCATATCATGTAAAATGTAATCCTTAGGTTGTAATATAGAGTTTTTCTCTTGGTCAGTTCGACATCAAACGATCAATGAATGCATGTTTCTTGATCTCCAACTTGTGTTATCTTTTATCTTTTAGTATGAATTATCTACGTTTGTACTATTGGATTCGAAACTCGTTTGTATGTTGGTTCTTGGTGCATGTATCCACCATGCATTTGTTTCGGTATCTAGAGGTGTATCTCAAGAAGTGGAGTAAACTCACTATCATCCATTGTACTTTCATACTATGAAATGGAATCACTTGACGTATGGAAGTGCAACCTTGATAAGTCGAGGAACACACTTTGCGAGGGGAATGATGCAAAGTAATGTGACCATTTGTTCGGGAATGGCTGGCGTTGCAACATTCCCGCACTTCTCATAGTTAGATTCACCGAAAGGAGGCTAAGTCTACAAGGATACTAACTGACTGGACTCTTTTTGCAGGTTAAGTTTTGCTTTGCATGTGTTGATCGATGTGTAGTGGCGGTGAAAAACCGATCACACCCTAGTGATCTTTTATCATAGTTGAACTCATTAGATTTACCTGCTTTCTTTACTTTTCATGTTCTTAGTTTAAAACATCAAAATCCAACTTTCGATCTAAATACCATCTTTTGAGTTATTAGGTGAATTTCCAGCGTTTTCTATCTTGTTGCTTGCAACAAGACCGTTGTCCCGTGGATTCGACCCTTAACTATACTGCGAGAAGACTTCCACGTATCTTAGCATACGTGGGTGGAGTTTTCTATCTAGTATAAGCAAGGCTAAACTTAAAGACTCAACATCTTTAGGATTGTTAGTGGTGCATGCAATTCCACATAAGTGGAAGCTCCATTAGTTGTCTTTAGTCTCTAGGAGCAAGATTGCCCTTATCATATTTGAAGGTTGGACCAATATAGAGATGGTAAGACAAAGAGGGACAATAAGGTGATCAAGGATGACTGCAAGCATTGCAGAAGAAATAGGGGGTGGGGAGCCTTTTGATTTTCTTTTTACAAGTCACTTAAGGTAGACAGTGCTAAATCCATTAGATGTTAAACAAAAAGTTTTGTTTTGATAGCTATAGAGCAAGAATAGCCTGGTACCCAACGATAAGACCACACTTGATATTTTACACTTCATATTAAAGGTGGTACTTTCTATGTTTGTGTGAATATGCTTAGTTTAGAAATTTCTTCCATTTTGTCTCAGACCCATTGCTAATCTAAAAGAAGAAGTTCCAGGTAAGTATTGTGTCATGATGTCAACATTGTTTCTGGGAGCATGGATAAAATCTTTCATGATATACTTGTTGTCCTGACTAGTGTCATTAGCATGGATTAAAGGTTGATGAGAAAGCTTTCCATTTTGGAAAGATTAATGTGGTTGTAGTGTGGCCAATATTGGACATGTCATTATCATCATATGTTGGTTGTACAATCTTCTCCAAGCAAACTGACTCCTTTTTTTCGGTATTAGAAGTAATGAGAAGAGTTTAGTATAAGATGTTGATATAGTCCTTAGGAACAAATTGAACAATGTGTACCTTTAGTAGGATCATGGATTGAACAAGCATATATAGCTGAGTGGGTGGTTGTAGATTTCATCGTTAAAGGTGACACTATCATGGTTGCTAAGAGTGGTGATGTGCCACTTGACTATGTCAATGTTATGTTGGTATGTATGCCTATAGAGACAATCATATGATGATTTTAATTTGGCATCATATACTTAATTTAATTATAATAAAGGTAATTTTGTTTATTTTGTTTGACTCAATCATGAGATGAAGACACAAACATGGTAGATGTCTAAAGAATGGTGTTACTCTATGACATATATCTTTAGGTTGAGGGACCTGAACAATGAGATCATATGTATGATAAGAGTACATACATTCTTGTCATGTCCCTAGTTGGATAGTACTATGGAATAAAAATAGACAAAAATAATACACAAGATGAGAGTGTGTGTTGACTGATGTAGAGTTTCATTAGTCATGATATGTGATATCAAGTCAAACACATAGGTACATGTTATAGAATAGTGTATTGGACAGACCCACCTCGAGAGTAATACACGAAGACCATAGAATGGTAGTCAAAATCATCACTCATATTGATAGTGGTGATTGTTTTTCTTAGACTTGAAGTCACTAAACTCATCATATGTTGTTTTATGAACTTTTCCATCATCCAACGGGACCTTTAATATGGGTTTCCATAACGGTTGTGCTTGGGTACGTTCTGACACATGGGGACTAAGTGTGAGTGATGTAGATGGGATTTCTCCCTCCTATAGGAGTTTGATATCCTAGCCACTTTATTAGAAAGATAGTGAAACATATAATCATACTCATGTGACTCAATATGTGATATGTGAGCTCGCATGCATCTCATCCAGGCTGCTCTAGTTCAACGAACATGGATTGAACATTGAGAGGACAACAGATCTATGTCTTGAGTTCAATATGGATATCGGAGACAAAGGAACTATGAGATCATAATAACACTGATCATGGATTTTAGGTTGAAGTTGTTCTCCAACTTTCTATTTACTTGGGTATCAATGATGTGTTGCTAGATATGACTTATTGCTTGTGATACCATAAATTGGTTATGGACATTCATTACCAATGTAACTTGTGACCTATTGTATAACACACATAGGATGCACATAGAATTGGATTTTATTCATGAATGATGTTTTACTTGATTATTAGAGTGTTTAGGTATTCAATTTAAACAACATTCGCTGAAAATTGACTAACTAGACTGTGAACGGACCAATTCAAGCGTTGAAAAGACCGACGCAAGTGTTAGGTCATTTAAACAACATTGGCTGAACATTGCCTGAACTGGGGCATGAACCAAATAGTTCGAGGTTTGAAATGACTGGTTCATAAATTGAATGCCATGTTTAATGATCAATATGATAGGATCAATCATTGATGTTGACATCATGTTGTGCATTAATTGTCACATTGAAAGACATTTTGTTTGTGAATAGGAAACATGGTGAACCAGACATTTCATTTGTGAAATGACCATTTCACTTATGAACTGAACAATTCAACGGTGATCGACCGCTTCAATATTTGCAGCATTTGTAAAATCTATGAAAATCCATCTCTTCAACTCCTAGATGAACTGGAAACCATGACCCCAACCATTCTAAAGAAGGGGGATAGTTAACACTTTCATAGACACACAATAAGCTCTGATAATTATTTCCCTCTCTAATTGTGGTACCTAGAGAGATAGAGTAAGTCCTACCCATAAAAGGGAGGAACAATAAAAGAGAGACAACACAATAGAACGAATCAACCCTAGTAGGTTGACGTTCAAAGGGAGAACTTCTTCATGTTGGGTCTAGTAGCACACTATGGAGTTCTTCCTAGTCCATGTGGAATACATAGAGGTGAGGAGGCCTATGCCACCCCCTGAGGAGGATGTAATCAACTGGAATCCGTGGTGATCAACCAGGAGGTCACTGCCAACATCGGTCCAAGTATAATTGGACAAAAAGCACATTGCTCGAAAGAGTTGTCATGGTACTTAATGCAGGATCAGGTATATCTCTTGCTACCTTTGTTCCTAAATAAATTGTTATTCATGCAATCTACTGGTTCAGGAATCAGGCTTTTTTTTGTTTCCTCTCCCTTATCTTTTATCCTGATTTCTCAATAGTGGTATTAGAGCCACATCAATTTTTAGTGTATTGGGGATTTAAATTAATTTCATCAAATCTATTTTATTATATACATTGTGATATTTAAATTTATTAATATGCATGTTAAATTAAATTCCACATATGATCCCACAAATATAAATATATATCATACACACACAATATATATATGTATATATTATATTATATATATGTATGTATATATATATATATATATATATATATCTATATATAAGTATAAATATAAATACAAATATAAATATAAATATATATAAATATATATATGCAATAATGCCATAATTTATTTTTGATGGTGAATGTAAGCATGGTTATGGACAAAACCCCTGTGGATTTTGTGCATGGTTGTTTGGTTTATTTCCTATTATTATTTGGTTTGCATAACGAGCTTCTCCTCTCCTTTCCAAATGTAAATTGATGTGCCTCTTCCTATATTCCCCTCGAATGTAACTTGATGTTTCCCCTTATACATGTGATATGGAATGTGATAGTTTTAATTTATATTTCATCATTAGAAGGTGTTCTGCATCAGATGAACCAACTACCTCAGATATTGAACCAATCAACTAGAGCACCAAGGAGGCCTAACCACAGGAGGAATCAATCGAATGGTTGTCCAACCAATCGACTAGAGGAGTCATGACATTGCTTGAACCAGAGACTATATGACTGATTAAAGAGACCGACTAACCAACCAGGAGGCCAGCTGATCAGCTTAAGAGTTGAAGTGATTGACCCTGAATGGTTCTAGCACAAATTTTTGAAAGAAAAGGTTGTACATATGATATGGACCTTAAGTGGTAGAGAATCCTTTTGTCACCAAGGAATTGCATTACGATGGACATAACCATTGCTCATACATCTCTGATTACATGTTTGTCATTTGTGGTTATAGCATGTATATGATATGTACTATAAGTACGCAGTGATTGGATATGTATATGTATTTATATAAATATAAAATTTGTCAATTAAATATTAAGTCTTAGATGCTTTCCATTATCAACACACATAAAAATACTGATTGACTAAGCGTGGGCATGCCAAGCGTGGTGCGATGTCCATCTCGTAGAAATGTGATGGTAGTCATGTGGGCCTGCTGAGAAGGGTGTACTACTATCATGTTGGCTTTTGGATCAAACTTAACTAGGTGAACTTAATTAGATTAAGTTCCTTGAACCATGCAGATGACTATGACAAAGAGTTGCACATATCATCTATCAAAGAATTGCATGAGATGCAATTGGAAATTGTTACCTACCTAAT
Organism: Alisma plantago-aquatica; assembly: GCA_963693085.1. Classification (NCBI taxonomy): domain Eukaryota; kingdom Viridiplantae; phylum Streptophyta; class Magnoliopsida; order Alismatales; family Alismataceae; genus Alisma; species Alisma plantago-aquatica. The sequence continues at coordinate 39,798,120 of OY856411.1, read as the reverse complement.
AATTGGTTATGGGCACTGGCATTAGTCGGGTAATAACTCAATTTATTTGGGGCCTTGGCTCACTAGAATGTGATATGATTCAATATTCTGAATTGATATGTGAGGGCTATCAATTTGAACAAAATAGTGGTAGAGATAATTAATTAAAGGCTTAATTAATATTGTCAATATTATGAAATCAAATCAAAAGTGTTTTGGCAAATGTTGCAAATTTTGCTTTTGCAGAATATAATGGAAAACACAACCAAATAATTGTTGCAATTAGTTCTTGAGAAGGAAAAACTAAATGGGACAAACTTCCATGACTGGTTTTGGACTTTGAGAAGGGTTCCCAATGATAAGCATAAGTTCTATGTCCTAGATACACTAGCGCTAGAGGAACCTACTGCTGATGCGCCTAGAACTAAGGTGGAATCTTATTGGAAGTGCCTTAGACATTAAGAACCTTATTATGAGTTGCATAAACTATGAGTTTCATAAGCAACATGAAAACATGAACATTCTTGAGATGGAAACACATCTTAAGAATCATGTCAATCAAGAAAGGTATAATGTCTCTAAAGCATTGTATGAGTGCAAACTGACAGAGGGAGACCCAATAGAGTCACATGTGCTAAGTATGATTGGGAATATGGAAGATCAAGAGACTTGGGGTTTCCTTTAGGTCAAGAGTTATCCACGAACATGATTCTACAATCTTTTCTTGAATCATATAACTAATTTATTGAGTACTATCAATTGAGTAACTTGGCTAAACCACTATCTGAGTTGTTTTGCATGTTTATAAAAGTCAAAGTACAAATGAAGAAGGATGAACCCATGATGGTAATCAGTGGAACGAAGTATAAGGAAAAAGTTAAGGCCAAGAAGTGTATAGAGGCTAAGCGGAAGTCCAAGTCTTCTACGCTCAAGATAAGGAGAAAGGTAAGTACAAAAGGAATTTGTCCTTTTCACTTAAAGAGACACAAGAGGAAGAAAGAGATAGAGACCTCCACAACCTAACTTGAGAAGAAGTACGATAGAAATGTGTGGAACAAGAGTTTTTTCCACTATAGTTGGAATCTATCATACATGGGCATGTAATAGATTTAATGAATTTCTCTTATGTACCTTCCATTATTGAAAAACATCATGTATGGACAATAATATTATGAATATATTTGATGTTTTTCTTTTAAAGATAATATCTCTTATGGCAGTGGCCTAATGTCTCATAGTTTATATTTGATAGTTCTAGAGACAATTATACATAGTGAAATATTTTATGACTCAAAGAACAAATACCTATAGCATTGTCATCTAAAGTAGATAAATGAGATATGAATTTCTAGAAGCCATATTGATGGTTTTATAGACTGTTTTGGTTATTGAACCAATAGAGACATGGATTTTACTTGTTGGTCAATATGATAGAAGCACCTTTCACTAGATGCCGTGGAAGAGTGAGTATTCTATTAGGCCTCATACATATTATTGTATATGGACCTTTTAGAATAAATGCTCTAGGTGGTTCATAATAACTTGTTATATTTTGTAATTTTCTCAATAGATATGGTATATTGTATTCAATGAAATACTAGTCTAAATCTTTTGTAGTGTTCTAGGAGATTATGAATGAAGTGCATAACCATCTTGGTAGTAGTATTAAAACAATTCGATAAGATCGATGTCGAAATATATTAACCAAGAGTTTGAGGACCTTCTGGGAGATCATAGTAGTGTATCATGATGAAATTCACCTGAAACACAATGATACCGTATCATGATAGTGTAAAAAAATGAATGTATCACACCATGTCAGTCCACAGTGTGATTATCAATAAATCTAGTTGATCTTCAAATTCCTTTTGGCACATCCTTTACAGTAAAACAATGTACTATATAAAGTGGTTGAAAAGACACCATATGAGATATGGCATGGGAGGTGTCCCAATATTTTTATTGAGACTAAGATTGAAAGCTTATATAAGAATATAGTTTCTTGAAAAGCTTTCTCCATAAATGTTATTTTGTTGAATACTAATTCTATATTCCACTTTGAAAACAAAATGTTTATTTTCAAGATGTCTATATTACTAAAGGGAATATAATTCCAAAGGAAGAATCATTGGGTGAAAACTAGAACTCAAAAAGTTTGAGACCAAAAACCAAAAACATTGAACCTAAAGTGGTATAATAGGAATAAGTATAAACACAAATTGTTGTGAAATCTCAAGTTTCTTATGTAACACAAAACCTCATGAATCTAGTAGAACATGCCTTGAGTTTGAATGATTGAGATATCTTATAACACAAGAAGGCAATGAGTTGGTCATAGACGATAAGCCAACAACCTACCTAGAATCTATTGAGGGACCAGAGTCTAAGACATGGCTTGAGGCCATCAAGTCAAAGATGGAGTACATGTAAACCAAGAAGGTATGACCTTGGTGGATCCACCTAAAGTGGTAAAACCCATATAGTTCAAGTGGGACTTCAGAAGGAGACCAACATGTGTGGTAGTGTATAAACATGGAAGGGTAGATTGGTTTCTAAAGGTTTCAAACAACTTCAAGATGTTGAACATGACGAAATCTTTTCCCCATTTGCCATGGTTAAATTGATCAGGGTCATGCTTGCCATTGTAGCTTAGTATGATTATTAGACTTGGCAAAATGGATGTTAAAATCACATTCATTAATAAGAATAATGTATAGGATGTGTACGTGACACAAGATAATGATTTTATAAATCCAAGCATTGCAAATAAAGTCTATAAGCTACAAAGGTCAATCTATGGATTGAAGCAAGCATCTAAGAACTGGAATCTTTAGTTTGACAAGATAGTCAAAGAGTTTGTCTTTAGTCAAAATGAAGATGAAATATATGATTACGAAAGTGTTAGTGGGAGGATATTTGTATTCTACATAATGATGAGGAATGATGTCCTTATCCTGTATATATGAAAAACTAGCAAGGAGATACCTTCTACATAAAGGGTATAGGCAAATCATCATATATGATAGGAATGAAGGTCTATAGATATAGACCTAGAAAGATTCTTGACCTAAGTAAGAGCACATACATTGGCAAGATTATGAAGGGGTTTAGCATGCATGACTCAATGAGATAACATTTGTGAAATTAGTCTCTCCATAGCCTACTATCTCAGTTCTTGTAAAGAATGGGAAAACATGAACAAGATACTATATCCATTTGCAATTGGATCAATCATGAATGCAATGTTATGTACTCATCTGGTTGTCTCATATGTATTGGACATGATGAGTAGGTATCTGTCAGATCCTAGTAAAAGTCACTACACTTCCAGAAAGAACATCTTTAAGTACTTGAGAAGCATTAAAAGGATCATTTCCTTGATTATGGTAATAATGAAGAGTTGGATGTAAAGGGTTACACCCATTCAAGCTTCCAAAATGACAAAGAAAATTAATGATCACAATCGAAATTTATGTTTGGCATCAAAATAGAACTTTAAGTAGGAAAAATTCTGAGCAAGAGACAGTTGCTAAATCTAAAATAGAAGTTGAGTATCTTGTTGTTATGAACATAGTAGTGGATATTGTATGGATCACCAAGTTCATGTAGATGAACTTATGGGAGGTTCCAAACAATTGATGACATAATACAAATATTGTGACAATAATGGAGCTACAAGATTGGAAAGGAATCTTAGATACCATACTACAACAATTCAATCTTATGCGAGAAGACATACAATGATTTGATTTAGAACTTGCAAAATACCGCCTAGAAGCAAATGTTGCTAACCCGCTATAAAAGTAGTTGCGTAGTCGAAACATGATGGACATCTTGAAGATCACTTGGAATAAGATTTTTAAGTATTCATCTCTAAGTGCAAGTTGGAGTATGTTGGTATGTATGCCCATAGAGACAATCACATGATGATTGTAAAGGGGCATCATATACTTTATTTGAAAATGATACCGGTAATTCCATCTATTATGCTTGACTCAATCATGAGATAATGAAACAAACATGGTAAATGTATAAAGAATGATGTTACTTGATACATATGTCTTATGGTTGAGGACCTCAACAATGAGATGATATGTACAATAATGGTACATACATTCTTGTTTGTCCCTAGTCGGATATTACTATGGAAGTGAAATAGACAACAATTATTCATAAAACTAGAGTTTTTGTTGATTGATGACAGTATCATTAGTCATGATATGTGATATCAAGTCATAAACACAAGTACATGTTAGAGAACAATGTATCCGACATACACACCTTGAGAGCAATACATTGATATCATGGAATGGTAGTCAGAATCATCTCTCATATCGATAGTCGTGATTGTGGCTCTTAGACTTGAAGTCACTAAACTCATTACATGTCGTCTGATGAACCTTGAAACCATCCAACATGACCATGAATAAGGGTTTCCATAAAGGTGGTTCTAGGGTATGTTGTGACACATGGGGACTGAATGTGAGTGGTGTACATAGGATTTGTCCCTCCTACAAGAGTTTGATATCCTGGCCACTTGATAAGTGAAACTGAGAAATGTATGTCCTTTCTCATGTGACTCAATATATGATATGTGAGCTAACATGCATCTCATATAGTCTGCTCTAGTTCAAAGAACATGGATTCAACACTGAGAGGATGACAATTTCATGCCTCAAGTTCAATCAGGATATTAGAGACAAAGGAACTATATGATCACGATAACACTGATCAGGATTTGTATGTTGAAGTTGTTCTCCAAATTTCCAATTACTTGGGTAGCAATGATGTGTTTCTAGATAATGTTTGTTGCTTGTGATGTCATAAATTGGTTATGGGCTATCACTGTCAGCGTAACTTGGGACCTATAGGGTCACACACATAGGATAGACCTAGAATAGGAGTTTATTCATGAATGATGTTTAGCTTGATTATTAAAGTGTTTAGGTATTCAATTTAAGCAACATTGGCTGAAAATTTCCTGACTAGACTATTAATGGATTGGTTCAAGTGTTGAATTGATCGATTCAAGTGTCATGTCAATTTAAATTACATTGGTTGAACATTGCTGGAACTGGAGCATGAACCGACTGGTTCACTTAGCAAACTGACATGTTGAAGGTCCCAAATGACTGGTTCATATAGTGAATCATTCAGTTCAATGATCAATATCATTGGATCAAAGATTGATGCTGACATCACTTTGTGCATTAATCGTCGTATTGAAAGCCAATTTGTTTGTGAATAGAAAACAAGGTGAGCTGACTGTTTCACATGTGATACGATCATTTCACTTATGAACTGATCGATTCAACAATGAACCAATCGGTACAACTTTCACAACTCTTGTAAAATTCATGAAAATATGTCTCTTTTACTCCCAAATGAACTGGAAACCTTAACCTTGGCCATCCTATATAAAGGGTGGAAGTCTAGGCTTTTATAGACACAATAATAATCTCTAAAAATTATTTTCCTCTTTAGTTGTGATAACTATAGATCCCGAGCAAGTCCTACTCGTAAAAGGGGCGGGGACAAAAAGGGAGAGACAACGCATGAGAGTGAATCAACCCTAGAAGGTCCACGTTCAAAGGGACAACTTCTTCCTGTTGTCTATGGTAGAGAAACATGGAGTTCTCGGTGGTCCATGTAGACTACCCAGAGGCGAGGAGGTCTTTGCCACTCGCTAAGGAGGACGTCGTCAACCATTATCCATGGTGATCAAATAGGAGGCCACCTCCTACAACTGTCTAGGTACAACTTGAGAAAGAAGCACATCATAGCAAGAGTTATCAAAGGAATTGATCTAAGACCATGCATATGTCTTGCTACCTTCCTTCCTAGATACATTGTCATTGATGCTATCTTCTAGATTAGGGACCGTATATTCATTTTTTTTGTTTCTACTACCTTATCTATTTCTCCAATTTCCCAACAACTTCCACTATAGAACCAAGTGGGTATGTTCAAGAGGATAGGCCAAGCAGGAAACATACCTGGATAGTTCACAATATTGTGTCGGTGCTTAGGGAGGAAGTTGTGCTCACCTTATAAGGGGAAACTAGGTGAACATCATAGGATTCTTCCCTAAAAAGGAACTAACTTCTCTATGAAGGGATACTCTTAGAACTTTTTGGTTTCTTAAATGAAAAGTTGGTTCTCTAAAATGTTTGGAAAACAATTGTTGTTTTGGAAGAATTGTCACTTCAATAACATCTTTACTTTTGTATCACATGGATTTTGCATGAACTAGGCTGGCTACTGATGCAATGGAGGCTCAAGAAAACATCCTATCCCAATATAGGGGTATGAATGATGTATAAATAAAGATATTATTAATTGATGGACTTCTAGGATTATATCAATGATTCTATGTTTCAATGGAAGCCATCACCTTATATAGAGTCATGTACTTTGGCATCTAAGATTCAACAAAGCATTTCGTTCTTGTGGGTTCATTATAGGGAAGAATCATCTCTAGTTTCTTGTTAAATCGATTAGTGATTGCTCTTTTAGGGGTCAACGCATACCCATTTTAATCTATCAACAAGAGAATAATGATGACTTTAGGCCGACCATCCAAGTAAAAAAGTTGTTGACATGCTCTTAGGATGATTGTTCTCTGAGTGGGATTGATAACCTCCTATTTTAGTCGAGTATCTTAGTCCTTTTCTTTAGTTTTCCATACTCTTTCTAAAGCATAAACTATACATAATCCTAACTTTACCCTTTTATTATAAATATACCATCAGACTAACTTTCCTTTCTATATATGCAGAAAAAGCACAAAAAAATCATAAAAGAACGAAAAAAATTTATATTTTTATGTTTGTTTTAGTTATGTGAATATTTTTTGTATATTATCATTTTGCTATTTTTATGTTTGTTTTGATTGTAAAGTTTTTTTGTATTTTCATAAGATAAACCTAAGGTAAAAAGAATGGGAAAAAGAGAAAGAAAATGAAATCTTGGGTTGCCTCCCAAGTAGCGCCTGGGTTTTACGTCGCTGGCTCGACGAAGCTGTAATAGAGCTATGTTGTTGGTATAGCATCTTTGATTTTGAAGGTTTGTCTTGGCATTTTGTCTTCCGGAGTGTAGTATCTTTTTAAACGGTGACCGTTGACCGTCCTTTCTCCTCCATTGTTGTCTATAATAATGGCGGCTCCAGTTGGGTAAATATGTTTTATAGTGAAGGGTCCGGACCATTTTGTTCTAAGTTTTCTGGGAAATAACTTGAGCTTAGAGTTGAAAAGGAGCACTTTGTCACCAACGAAGATATCTTTTCTCTTGAGATGACCATCATGCCACATTTTTGTTTGCTCCTTATAGATTCTGGCACTGTGATAGGCGGTCATTCGGAGCTCTTCTAACTCCTGCAACTGGAGTTGTCTATTCTCACATGCATTTTTAAGATCGAAGTTTAATTGTTTGATTTCCCACCGGGCTTTATGTTCTAGCTCTACTGGCAGATGACAGGACTTCCCGTACACCAAACGGAACGGGGTTGTTCCGATTCGTGTTTTGTATGTAGTTCGGTATGCCCAAAGGGCATCAGAAAGTTTGGTGGACCAATCAGTGCAGTTTCTGTTCACCGTTTTTTCAAGAATTGCCTTTAGTTGTCTATTGGATATCTCAACCTGACCACTTGTCTGTGGGTGGTACAGCGTGGTGACTTTGTGATTGACTCCATACTTTTTCAGTAAAGCTTCAAAACTGTGTTCCAAGAAATGGGTCCCTCCGTCCGATATGATAGTTCTTGGAACTCCAAATCTTGGGAAAATAATGTCTTTGAACAATTTGATAATAGGCTTGGAATCGCTGGACACAGTGGCAAGTAGTGACGGAAAAGTCCGTCAGCGCAAAGGCGAAAAAGGTAGGGTTCATCCCAATGATATTGTTTTATGTCATGAAGGAACTTACTTTTGTCATGATAGGAAGTAGAGGGGTGAATAATCCCTATGGCTAAATAATTGACGATATCCGCGTACCAAGGGAATCCATGGGTGGCCTTCATAAGTTGGTCATCTGGAAGAGAATCCTAGATAGGGATTTTATCCTCTTCTTCAACCTCGATACGAATGAGATGATCAGCTACAACGTTCTCCACTCCACTTTTATCCTTAATTTCCAAGTTGAATTCCTGAAGCATCAGCACCCAGCGGATGAGCCTAGGTTTGGCATCTTGCTTTTGAATCAGGTATCAAATAGTGGAGTGGTCGGTATAAACAATGACCTTAGAGCCAATCAAATACGAGCAAAAATTTTCAAACACATAGATGATAGCCAGAAACTCTTTCTCCGTAGTGGTGTAGTTTTTCTTCGCTTCATCTAGCGTTTTAGATGCGTAGTAGATAACATAGGGTTTCTTATCAATTCGCTGTCCTAGAACGGCCCCTATGGCATAATCACTTGCGTCGCACATGATTTGGAAGGGCTGCGACCAATCTGGAGGTCTTAGAATAGGTGCGGAGATTAACACATCCTTAAGGGTAGAGAAACTTTTCATACACTCCTGATTAAATATGAACTCAGCATCTTTGGTCAGGAGTTGGGTCATGGGTTTGGCAATCTTTGAGAAATCCTTGATGAATCTCCTATAGAATCCTACATGACCCAGCAAAGCTCGAACTCCTCTTATGTCCTTTGGAGGTGACAGCTTTGAGATAACATCGATTTTTGCTTTATCAACCTCTATTCCCCTATCACTTACCATGTGTCTGAGGACAACACCTTCTGTTACCATAAAATGGCATTTCTCGCAATTCAAGACAAGGTTTGTTTCCTCACAACGTTGCAGAACTTGTCCAAGATTTATTAAATAGTTGTCGAAAGAATCTTCGTACACTGTGAAATCGTCCATAAACACCTCCATGACGAATTCTGTTAAACTGGCGAAGATGGCAGACATACATCGTTGGAAAGTGGTGGGTGTGTTACATAACCTGAACGACATTCTTCTAAAAGCATATGTCCCAAAAGGACATGTGAAGGTGGTTTTTTCCTGGTCCTCCGGGTGTATGGGTATTTGGTAAAACCCAGAGTAACTGTGAAGGTAACAAAAATATTTTTGGTGAGCTAGGCATTCCAGGACTTCATCAAGGAAAGGTAGAGGGTAGTGGTCTTTCCTTGTGGCTTTGTTCAACTTTCTATAATCAATACACATTCGCCATCCAGTTACAGTCCTGGTAGGCACTAGTTCATTTTTTTCATTTAGCACTACAGTAGTGCCCCCTTTTTTTGGAACAACCTGAACGGGGCTGACCCACTGGGAGTCAGAAATAGGATAGATCATGCCGGCTTTGAGTAATTTAAGGACCTCCACACGCACTACCTCCTTTAGATTAGGATTTAGTTTTCTTTGATGTTCTCGAGAGGGCTTGAATTCGTCAACCATAGGAAGTCTATGCCTACACAGGGCTATATTTATGCCCTTTAGGTCAGTTATCTTATATCCTATGACCTTTTTATGCTTCCTCAGCTCGTTCAGAAGCTTTTCCTCTTGATCTCTTGTAAGGGTGGAGTTGATGATAACTGGGCATAGTTTTTCCTTATCTAAGAATGCATGTTTAAGCCCTGTGGGTAAGGTCTTCATTTCAGGGGCTTTTGGTGGCTCAGGTGCTTCTATAATGGTAACAACTTTAAGTTCTTCAAAAGTGGTCATTGGTGCTTCTTTGGCCTTTTCTAAATGTTGCAGAAATTGTTGAACTAGTTTGTTCACAGAGAATTCAACATCTGGATTGATTAGAACATTTTCAAGTTCGTCAACTGGCTCGGAGATTTCCAACTATGACATTTGTTGAATAGCATCAAGGAGGAAAACCTCCTCTTGGATGCTGGGCCCTTTCATACTATTAAGGAGTCGGAATTGAATTGCTTCTTTTCCGAGCCTAAGAATGATGGTACCAGCTTCGACGTCAATCAGTGCTCTGGTAGTAGCGAGGAATGGTCTACCAAAAATGATTGGATACCTCAGGTCTTCTTTGATATCCATGACAACGAAGTCACACGGTACGTAAGCATCCTTGCCTATCCTTACCGGAATATCTTCAATTATCCCCAAAGGTGCGGTTATAGTGGAATCAGCTAATTGGATAGTCATTGAAGTAGGTAGCAATTCAGTGAAACCTAGACGTTTGCACATTTAGTAAGGCATAATAGATATGCTGGCCCCAAGGTCAGCTAATCCCTTTCTAGAAGATGCGTTGCCAATGCAACATTGGATTCCGAAAGAACCTGGGTCCTTCTTCTTTTTGGGCATCTTGTTTAAGATGATGTCCGAAGTGGTATGAGAAAGCTTAACAGTTTCCTGCTCCTCGGTGATGTATTTTCTTGATAGTAAGGTCTTGAGGTATTTCGCCCAAGCTGGCACCTCGAAAAGAGCATCAAGGAGCGGGATATCAATGTATAGTTTCTTCATTACCTCTTTGAATTTTTGAAACCTAGTGTCCATCTTTGTTTCTCGTAATCTTCCTGGGTACGGGATTCTTGGTTTATACTGCAAAACTTTAGGTTCTGTGGACACTTTGTCTTTGCCCTTTGTGCCCTCTGAGGGATTCTCCATTCCTTGTTGCGGGCTCTCATTCGTCATGAAAGTAGGGGTATCATCATTATCCAGGGTGATCTTGGTAGTCTCATGAAGAATGCATCCAGATCAGGTGGTGACGGCATTCAACTGCTCATGTATGTTTTGTCCGTGCTTAGGATTTGATTCAGGCTGCCCAGCAAACGTACCTGCTGGGGGCTTCAATTGTGCATCGATCTGAGCAAGCTGAGCTTCAACTGCTTTTTGCTGAGCCTGCTGGTTAGCTAGCATAGTTTGCTGTGATTGTAACATCTGCCTGATCAAGGATATTTCATGTTCTGGTTGGGTAGAAGAATTTTTCGGAGGAATTGGTTGTTGGGTTTGTTGAGATTGTTGGGGTGGTAACGCCAGCTGAGGTTGCTGAGTATGCAGTTGTGGATGGAGTGGAGGATGAGTGTACTGGTAGTAGGCTGATTGGTTCTTGGGGTAGTTAGCCCTAGGAAAGTTACTCCCGAAATTCCCTTGGTTTTGGTTGAAGTTGTTTGGGAATCTAGGTATTAGCCTACTAGTAGATCCCCCCCTGTGTTTGATGCTGAGGATTGGAAGTCCCAGCAGGGTTTCCATACTGAAACCCTGGATGATTCCTTGGCTGATTAGCATTGTAGTAGACTTTCCCAGGGATAGAGTGGATAGAGTTAACTTGTTCTGGTAGTTTCTCTTCCGACTGATCAATGATAGGTTCATATGGTTGTGGTGGTGGATGTAGATCCATCATCACATTATATAGCATACCGCAGGAAAGGGTCGGATGGTCAGAAGCATGACAAGCCTCACAGGATCCCGTGACGGCTTTGACTTGTTGAACTAGCAGAGTTTTCTTCTTATCAATCTCTCTGAGAGAAGTCTCGAGAGCTTGCTGTTTATGAACTATGGTTTTCAGGACTTCAGCTATTTCTTTCATCTCTATTGATTCTTCAGCTTTGAAAACTTTGAGGACACCTTTACTGGCTGACCGTCCCCAGTTGGACTGGTTTTCAGCTCCGAGAGTAACAATCTTCCATGTGTCCTCGTAATTTTTCCTCATGAAGTTTCCTCCAGAAGAAGAATCTAAGAATTGTTTAATATCATCGCTTACTCCCCGGTAGAAGGTTTCTATCAGTTGATTCTGGGAGATTCCATGATGGGGGCATTTACGCAGAAGTTCTTTAAATCTCTCCCAGGCCTCAACAAGGGTTTCTCCAGGCAGCTGAGAGAAGTGATTGATTTGCCCTCTGATTTCATAGGTCAGTGAGGGCGGAAAGAACTTCTCGAAGAACATTTCCTCAAGAGGAGCCCAGGTGTCTATTATTGGTTCTCTGTCATGTGAGTTATACCAACTCAAGGCCCTCCCAGATAGGGTGAAATGGAACAGATGAAGCATTATCGCATCATAAGTGACACCAGCTTGTGGAACTAGGCGGCACAGTGCCTTAAACCTTTTTAGATGATCCATGCAATCATCTCCAGAACCTCTGGAGAAAGATATGCCTTGCATGATCTGGATCCATTGGGTCTGAATCTCGAAGTTGGGGATATTAATAATCGGAGGTCGGACCGGGTGGTTATCCTCATAGTTCTTTGGGACAGCGTAGTCCCTCAGTTGTTTGTTTCTTAACTCCAACTGAGCAGCTTGGGTCGTTGCCTCAGTTTCAGCTCTGATGCGAGCTTGCTCTTCTGCACGAATCTCCGCTTGGATTTGGGCACGCGTTTCAGCGATGAGTTGTGCCCTTTGAGTGGCGATGGAGGCGTTGACCCTCTCCATTACCAAAGCATCCTGGCATTGATCTTCAGCCATTTTCCTGGCCCTTTGGCGATTGAGTCGAATGCGGCGGTGGAAGCTTCTCTCTACCTCAGAGTCAAACTCTGGATCAAGGGAGAATCTGAGGTTATGCGCAGGTTGCATACACGATTTCTACCTGAGTAGCGAGACACACCTTTAGATAATGACAAAGATATAATAGTTTCAAGAAGATATAGAGTTATGATTAAAAAGAAAGTGTAAAATCCTAACCAACTAGAAAGGTACTAAGTGAAATTACAACGTTCTGTTGTCCCCGGCAACGACGCCAATTTTTTGATGGAGCTTCCACTTACGTGGAATTGTATGCACCACTAAAAATCCTAAAGATGGCAAGTCTTTAGGTTTAGCCTTGCTTATACTAGATAGAAACTCCACCCACGTATGCTAAGATACATGGAAGTCTTATCGCAGTATAGTTAAGGGTCGAATCCATGGAACAACGGTCTTGTTGCAAGCAACAAGATGGAAAATGTATGGAATTTCACTTGGTTACTTGCTAGCAGGCACTTATATCGAAATTTGGATTTTGATATTTTTAAACTAAGAACATAAAAAGTAAAGGAAGTGGGTAAAACTAAAGAGTTAAACTATGATAAAAGATCACTAGGGTGTGATCGGTTTTTCACCACCACTACACATCGATCAACACATGCAAAGCAAAACATAACCTGTAAAAAGAGTCCAGTCAGTTAGTATTCTTGTAGACTTAGCCTCCTTTCGGAGAATCTAACTACGAGAAGTGTGGGAATGTTGCAATGCCATCCATTCCCGAACAAATGGTCACATTACTTTACATCATTCCCCTCGCAAAGTGTGTTCCTCGACTTATCAAGGTTTCACTTCCATACGTCTACTGATTCCATTTCATAGTATGGAAGTGCAACTGATGATAGTGAGTCTACTCCACTTCTTGAGATACACTTCTAGATACCGAAACAAATGCATGGTGAGTACATGCACCGAGAACCAACATGTAAATGAGTTTCGAATCTTATAGTACAAACGTAGACAATTCATACTAAAAGATAAAAGATAACACAAGTTGGGGATCAAGCAACATGCATTCATTAAACGTTTGATGTCGAACTGACAGAGACAAGAACTCTATATTACAACCTAAGGATTACATTTACATGATATGAAAGCATGGGTAGCGGGGCTACTCCCCGCACCCTAGTGAGGGAGTCTACTCGCTCATAACTAGGACAAAGAAGGAGGCAAGAAGAGAGAGAGAGAGAGTGTCATCCCCACAAAGGAGGGAGGAAAGTCAACCCCTTGGAGAGAGAGAAACGATCCACCAGCTTCACAGGTTGCTTGATGACGTGATCTCCCTCTTCCCACCTTCTTTGGTGGAGAGAGAGGAAGCAGCTTCAAGATGGAGTATGGGTCTCAGACCGGCAACCCCAGGGCGGAGGATGGAAGTAACAAGAGCTCTGGAATTATTGAGGCAGCCTTTGGACGTCTGAAAACTCTTTTTTTCGATGGAGGACCCTTGGGGTCTTATTTATAGGCCTTGAGTGAAGTCCAAACGGTTTGGACCTCAAGACCGTTTGGGACCTCAAGACCGTTTGGACCTTGAGACCATTTGGCACCGTGCGGTCTTGAGACCGTTTGAACTCCATGCGGTCTCGGGACCAGTTGGCTTCATGCGGTCTTGAGACTGTTTGAACTCCATGCGGTGTCGGGAGCGGTTGGCTTCATGCTGTCTTGAGACCGTTTGGCTTCATGCGATCTTGGGACCGTTTGACTCTATGCGGTCTCGGGACCGGTTAGCTTCATGCGGTCGTGTGACTCCATTCGGTCTCAGGACCGCATAGAGTCAAACGGTCCCAAGACCACATGAACCCAAACGGTCTCAAGACCGCATGAAGCCAACCGGTCCCGAGACCGCATGGAGTTCAAATGGTCTCAAGACCGCATGAAGCCAACCGGTCCCGAGACTGCATGGTGTTCAAACGGTCTCAAGACCTCACGGTGCCAAACGGTCTCAAGGTCCAAACGGTCTTGAGGTCCCAAACGGTCTTGAGGTCCAAACCGTTTGGACTTCACTCAAGGCCTATAAATAAGACCCCAAGGGTCCTCCATCGAAAAAAAGAGTTTTCAGACGTCCAAAGGCTGCCTCAAACATTCCAAAGCTCTTGTTACTTCCATCCTCCGCCCTAGGGTTGCCGGTATGAGACCCACACTCCATCTTGAAGCTGCTTCCTCTGTCTCCACCAAAGAAGGTGGGAAGAGGGAGATCTCGTCATCAAGCAACATGTGAAGCTGGTGGATCGTTTCTCTCTCTCCAAGGGGTTGACTTTCCTCCCTCCTTTGTGGGGATGATGGTCTCTCTCTCTCTTCTTGCCTCCTTCTTTGTCCTAGTTATGATGAGTAGACTCCCTCACTAGGGTGCAGGGAGTAGCCCCGCTACCCATGCTTTCATATCATGTAAATGTAATCCTTAGGTTGTAATATAGAGTTCTTGTCTCTGTCAGTTCGACATCAAACGTTTAATGAATGCATGTTGCTTGATCACCAACTTGTGTTATCTTTTATCTTTTAGTATGAATTGTCTACGTTTGTACTATTAGATTCGAAACTCATTTGCATGTTGGTTCTCGGTGCATGTACTCACCATGCATCTATTTCGGTATCTAGAAGTGTATCTCAAGAAGTGGAGTAGACTCACTATCATCCGTTGCACTTCCATACTATGAAATGGAATCAGTTGACATATGGAAGTGCAACCTTGATAAGTAGAGGAACACACTTTGCGAGGGGAATGATGTAAAGTAATGTGACCATTTGTTCGTGAATGGCTGGCGTTGCAACATTCCCACACTTCTCGTAGTTAGATTCTCCGAAAGGAGGCTAAGTCTACAAGGATACTAACTGACTGGACTCTTTTTACAGGTTATGTTTTGCTTTGCATGTGTTGATCGATGTGTAGTGGTGGTGAAAAACCGATCACACCCTAGTGATCTTTTATCATAGTTTAACTCTTTAGTTTTACCCGCTTCCTTTACTTTTTATATTCTTAGTTTAAAAACATCAAAATCCAACTTTCGATATAAGTGCCTGCTAGCAAGTAACCAAGTGAAATTCCATACGTTTTCCATCTTGTTGCTTGCAACAAGACTGTTGTCCCGTGGATTCGACCCTTAACTATACTGCGATAAGACTTCCATGTATCTTAGCATACGTGGGTGGAGTTTCTATCTAGTATAAGCAAGGCTAAACCTAAAGACTTACCATCTTTAGGATTTTTAGTGGTGCATACAATTCCACGTATGTGGAAGCTCCATCAGGGATTTTTTGTGTTTTGAGGGATGCCCACAAATACTTGTGATGTGTCATTGCAAACACAACAAAATCCACTAGGGCGATCTTCCTTAGAGTCTAAACTTTAACTACTTACCAACTTGCAAGCGAGTTGAAATGAGTATACAAATACATTGGTCCTAAATGACGAAATTTTTAAGTGTTGGTACAAACCAATTGAGATGAATGGAAAGTATATTCTAGCTTAAGAGTGATTTGTTAGTACTAAATTGGATGTGTCAAGTGTGCCAATAAATCTAGTTGATCAAATGATAAAAGATACTGGGGGTATAGGAGATCACTACCAAAGAACATGCTTTTTCTTAACCAATTAAACTCCTAAGTTGTAAAAGATTAAATCTAGAACATGTGGATTAATGTCCTTTCCAGAGAACCATTCTGACAAGGGACAAACTTCTCTCAACCTTGGAGTCTCGATTATTGACGACCGCTTCCAACCAACCAACAACTTCATGTCCGAGGTCTCATCAAGGAACATGTAATTTCCATACTGATGTTTGAACTTATGGGTCATATGGTAACATCACCAAAAGCTATAACAAACTCGAAAAACTAGGTAGAAAGATCATTATCTCTTGTCTGGAGTCTCATCACTCTTCAAGAACATAATCTAAATAAATAGAAATTGTGTGCATGATTGAATGGATAAAAAGATCACAATGACCGTTACAGACCTTGTTAGGAGATTATGGTTTCATTCTTATGAGGATCCAAGGTCTCATCATCCCATAAGAAGATAATATAATTAGAACAAAGATCAAGTGTAAAACGGTGGGGTAACATTCATTCACTAAAACATTAGAGTCAAATACAATAACATAAAGAACAAGATTTGGGGTAGTCTCCATGCCCCAATAAGGGAACTATTAGACATAAGAAAATGGAAGAAAATGTAAAAAATGCAACACAAGATGGAATCTAGGTCGATTGATTGGGATTTCTGGGAAGCCAGACATCTTGTACTTTAGTTGAACGAGTGGATGTGTCATTCAATTGGCTGGGAGGCTAAAGATAGGAATATAAGCCTCTAATCCTTGGGCCTTTTTGGCATTGGAGAGATTGGGATATATTCCTACAAAAGCCCAAGTATCAAGTTAAAAACTCCAATTAACAAGAGAAAGCAAAATTAAGACAATTAACTCTAAAACTAGAGAATAAAAAAAAATACTCTTAAAGAGAGATCCAAAACGTGCAACTAAAATGGATAAAGATGCATTTACCAACACATTCTAGAAATAGTAGGTTCATGATATTTTCAGTTTATGATATGCTTAATGACTTTGCTAGCAGATATGTGTATAATTTTTGGGTTTGTCATCTCACATGGGGCCTCAAGTAATCCTGATTTAGATTCCTGAGGAGATTTGATAATGATAGCTTGCAGCCTTGTAATAAAAGACAGTTTCATGTAGGAAGGTAGGTTGACCCCTCCAAATCTATGTTCAATACAATAAATTTTACATAAATTGTTTATGGAGTGCAATGAAATGAATGTCCAAGACATAAGTTTGGCCATGTAAATTGTATTTAAGTTTCCATTGGTGTAGGAGCCCATGATCAGAATACATTGCCAGCCAAATGTTCCTAGTTCTATAGTCAATCCATCAAGGCATTAGTCTTGATGAAAAAGAAGATTGTGTGAATTCTCATTTCATTTGTTATTGTATTTGGGTATCCAGGAGGAAGATATTGTATGTGAATACACCACAATGCAAGTTGTCATCTGACCTTATGTCGTAAAGAAAGAAAACTCCATAGTATCCCAAAATGATAACTATTTATTACTTGTATTCTAGTCAACACCCAATTTAGCTATTGTATTCAAATGTGCATGATCTTTAGATGTGGCAACAAGAATCCTTATTTAAAGACATTGAATTGGTTTACCCTTTGAGGTTCTAAGAATCTAGAATGTATAAACCACACTTTTTATATTATTATGTTACACATCACTAGTGAGTTATTCATTTCTGGATTTAGTATTCCAATAAAAACATAGATTGTGGCATTTTTATTTATTTCTAATCAACAATATATCCAATGGGACAAAATGTTGGATAGGTTTTTCAATTTTACATTACTTGTTCTTTACCTTCCATTTTTATGAGCTTAACTCTACCTTCGACTTGATCACTTGTAGTTTCCAGAACAAGGTACTGAACTTGCATTTTGCTTCACCATATTACTATGTTTATTTTTCTACAAGTTCCTATCAAAAACTTCCCCATACAATCTAGCCTAACAAAAGAAATGACTATCTTCTTGAACAAAGACAAAGGATTTTTTTAAAATAATTTGGAATCCTGAAAGCATATATGTTTCTTATGCAGAAAAAGGAGACAACCACATAGTTTTGGAATGTTCTAGAAGGCAGTAACCAGACATTGTAATTAATTTTTGTAAAAATAAATGAAAAGAGAAAAATGTGATGAAGGGAGACATTGTATGAATTTTTGCTTGATGTGTGTCAGCTTCACTAGTTTTTCAGATACCTTTCCATCTTGTCATGTGTGTCATAGGAAGTGAGGAAGGATCATGTACAAAGTTAGTAGGGGTTGCCTATGTATATCTTTTTTCATGTACATATATTGTGGAATAGGAAACGTTTTACGTAAACCTGATGAATATTCAAAATTTCAATATATATGGTATGATTGTTGACATTTATATGATATATTATTTACAACATATATATGTTTAATACAACTACATATGTATGTGTAGTAAAAGTAAACACATATGTAGGTAGATGCATAATCTAACTACATATGTATATGTAGTGAGTTTTTTGTTTCCCTACACATTAACTACACATACAATTACAGTAAGTTCATGTTCTTGCTGCACATTAACTACATATGAAATTACAGTTATCCATTTAGCTAGAATTGCAGCTATGCTTAAATGTGTAAAGACAATATTTATCTACATTCTAGACTATATATGTATATGTAGATAATTTATTATGTAACTACATATTTTGATAATGTAGCTAAAGGAAATCCATACATGAGTATATACTACAATAATTATATGTAAAAAGATGTAGCTTAAGAATTCAACTACAAAATGTGGGGATTTTGTTACATTTTCTTTTAGTTAAAGACTATTTTTTGTAGTGTCACTTGTGGTCATTAATTTCCAAATAAAATTCTTAAAGCAAAAGAATCTGTTGTATTAAAATTGACTATATATCTTTGTTATAAATAAGGTACGTGTGTGTGACAAGGTCGCTGAAAAAAAAACTACTTTGTTAGGAAGAACATAAGGATCAAACATTTCAAGGGATAAGACTATTGCAAGGTACTCCTTTTTAGTGTTTTTTTGTTTCTTTGGAACTCATATGAAGTCTTGTTAACATACTAAATAGCAGTGGCATCTTTAAAATAATTGGCCCATCACATCCATAAGTCATAATCTTGAATGACCTATAAAATTCAAAGAGCTCCATTTTAGAAGAAGAAATCAACTTGTACTTTAAGTGGTTGGAGGACTTTATACATTTGTAATCAAAGTATAAGTCAACATCTATCTCAAGAAATAAACATAATGATTTTGATATCTAATTAAAATATATGATAAACTATGGGTAGAAACCAACATGCCCTAAGTAAGAGAGGGCATGTCCTATGGTAAAAGGTATAGTCAATGTAGAATTTAGTTCCACTTTTTTCTTTTTCAACCTCAAATTTAAATTTTAAAACTTGTTGTCAACAAAAAATAAATATTGGGATTTGAATTCACTATTAAACCAAGAATGAACTAGGATCTCTTTAGGAAAGCAATGAGATGTAAACAACATTCATCAAAATATTTCCAAAAAACTAAAAAGTCATCCATATATACAATACAGAGAGGATTCTAGCATATCTATACAGATTGGTTTCACACATCTCTAAAAGGTTTGTTGAGCATTTAAAAGAACAAATGGTGCTCTTCTATAAGAAAATGTCCTGATTGGAGACATGAATGTAGCCCTCCCTTGAGTTGGATGGACTTCCATTTTAATGTAGCACGAGTATCTATCAAGGAATATATAGAAACTATATCCTATCATTATCTTATGTATTTGATGATGAAGAACAATATAAAATGGTGTTTCGTTGTCCTTTCTTTCATTTTTATTTAAATTACTCACATGAAATTTGGACTTTTGTCTCACATGAACTAATCTTCCACCTTCATTGGGTACAATGGTAATACCACCCTTGTTCGATATAAGTTGTATGGTACTTACCCATAAACTACATAAAATAAGGTATATGATGCTTCCATCAAGGAGATTCATGACCTTTTTAGTAACAACCCTTTTTAGCTTAGGATTTAGTCACATTTGCATCAATACTAGGGAGAGTGTCCTCTCTATGTAGATACAATGCACACAAATTGAAGGATCCTCTTCCCTAAAGTTAGTAGTATACCATCCAATGACCTCAGTCATTTTCTTAAAAACATTATCGAGAGCATGGTCTTTGTTTGGGGGAAAGATTAGAGAACATTATCATCATGACGCTATCATTTGGACAAAGGATGACATTTTTCTTCCCACTAGAAGGGTCTTATGATCTATAATGGGAGGTTTGTTGTGGATTATTCTAGGGATTAACTACCGTAGAATGTAGATATTCACTAGTAACTACTACTTCAACCTCATTGAATTCCTCAAATAAATATTTTATAAATTCAATGATCAGCCCAAGACCCTTGCTTTAGTGGTATTCTCAACACATATAAATAAAAAATCATCCTTAATTTCATGAAGACAATAAACTAAATAGACATCCACATCATAACACCAATAATCTTAGCTTTATTAGATGACTTAAAAATATTCAGCTTGATCTTCCAGTGCATGAATATTACAATCATGGTAATCAGTTCACACATGAATCTCAGTGTCAATAGTGTCTATGGGATTTTCAAATTTTTAGAATTCATGTCAAGTATAATAAATCTAGTAGGGAAGACTGTAGATGTATCATCATCAATATTCACCAAACATCATTAAACCACCCCCTTAGAAACTTCATTGGCTGATAATCCAAATAGAGAGTACAATCAGCTTTCTATAGATAACCAAAAACTAGGTTCAATGTGCATATGATATGGCATCAAAACCTCACCCCAGGCTTCAAGCACCACCTCACCCATACTTGGGATAAAAACGCCCCTTTACTACATGCCTTGCCAAACTTTCAGAAGGAGACATTAAAGTGGAATGCTATTTCCATGAAGGAACGTCATCGAGAGAAATCAAGGCTTCTCAGACTTATTGAATGCCCAGGTAAATCTTGCCTATCATAACAACAACTCTTACAATATACGTATTAATGATTTACATGAAGAGCTCTATAACATCCTCCTGTGTGAGGAGGTCGATTGGAAGAATAAATCTCATATAAACTGGCTCCACTTCGGGGATAGTAACACGAAATTCTTTCAATCCCTAGTGAAAGGCAGATGACATCATGACAAGATATCCCAGCTAAAAAATGAAGACGGGAACTGGGTGAAAAATCAACAAAGTTTAAAGCGCCTTGTTGAAGGCCATTTCGCAAAGCTCATGGATGCTCCAAGATGGTCTAACAACGAGCTCATCCACCAATATGTAGGTCGTTTTATTGAGATCTTGCAAGTTGTTAAATCCAAGCTCAGTATGATTCCGTCCATGCAAGAAACCAAAGAGATGATCTTTTGTATGGCCCCATCCAAGGCCCCAAGACTTGATGAGGAGAGCATGGATTTCCTTCAAGCAAACTAGAACCACGTCTACTCGTCTGTTCAACAAACAGTGAGTAACTACTTTACACTAGCAATGATTGATCCTGAGCCCGCCAATGCTAACTTGGTCTTCATTCCTAAGAAGAAATGCCCAACACACTGTTGTGATTTTAGACCGATATCACTAAAAATGTCTGCTTTAAACCTATCTCCAAGATCATAGTTGAGCACATCAAGCCACTCCTCAATGATTGGATCTCTTTGACCCATTCCAGTTTTATACCTGGGAGTAAAATCAGTGATAATATTATCCTATTCCAAGAAGCCATACACTCCATGAAGGTTCAAAGTGGTAGGAAGAAACTCATTGCAATCAAACTAGACCTATCAAAAGGTATTGATAGAATGAAATGGTAATTCATTGAGGACACTCTGCATAAGATAGGTATCCCAGACCTTCTTATAACTATCATCATGCAAATCATATCCCTTGGAGAGACATCTATTCTCTGGGAGGGAAAACCACTACCAGCTTACAAGGCGGGCCTAGGTGTGAGACAAGGGGACCCCATCAACCCTTATGTCTTTGTCCTTTGTATTGAAAGACTCAGCCAGTCCATTAATGATGGAGTAAGTGAGGGAGACTGGAAACCAATGTTTCTCAATGAAGGCAGACTTCCCCTCACTCACGTATGCTTTGCTGATGTTGAGAATTGAAGTAATGACTCTCAACTTTAAGGTCCTTACTTAATTGGGAACACTAAAAAGTAAGCTTGTTACAAGTACGGTATTTCACCTCCTATTACCCTTTATCAAACCTTTAGATATTCTCTTTGTTGTGTACATCAGGTGACACACAACTATCCACTTGAATCTCATACCTAGGGATGAAAGTGTAGAGGGATATATGGTAAGAAACTTATCTCTAAGGATCCATGTATTAAGGAGATTTCCCCCCTAATTACCACATATACATCATTCTTAATATACTTATGTGGTTTAAAGAATAAGTAACCATAGCAAGATATGAGAAATAAGAAATAAGCAAGAAGAATGAATTTCTAAATAAAATTGTAGTGTTTACAATAATATTGCCTCAACATGGTATCAAAGTCACATTTTATTCGCATAAACATCCCATAATGGGGGTTGAGCTACACATAACAAAAGAAAATAACAAATATGAGAATATAGAAGTAAAGAAATCAAATGAGCTCACAATCTGGTTGTCTCCTTCTTCTCCAACAACAACAAATATGAGCTCCTCACTACTCCAAGGTGTAATGGTATGGAAAGTGGGAGTGGTATGGCCGAAACCCAAAAAATTGGGGTTTTCAGGTGGACAATAGAAGAAAGGTGGAAGAAATGAGGTAGATGGGAGTGGGTGACACCTTCAATGATGTGGGGAGCTAAACTCATCCTCCCACCCACCACTAGTATTTAAATAGTGGACTAGAAGAATAGGATTAAGTGTTGGTAAAGTGGTAAAATCATAGTGGATTGGAAGCATATGTTAAGTGTGGGTAAATCAGTAAAATAATAGTGGGGCAAAATGAGGGTTATCTGGGTAGCATGATGAAAATGGTCACCATTGTCATAAAGGGCATGTATAGGAATGATCATGGTAGGCGATAACAAACATTTTGTGTAGGTTAATTGATCAGATGAAATTGGGATTTTGAAAGTGAGGTAGAACAAATTTGGTGGGTACTATGGCCATGGAGGTTGAGGTTAGCATGACTGTGGCGGGTGCTACGACAGTGGTGGGGGAGGTAGGAGGGGGTCGTGTTATTAATAATGGTCATCTTGGATGGATGTTTCCACTTTTGTCAAAGGCAATGCAATTGGGATGGGATCTAAGCACCATGAGTATTTTGTTGATCACAACCATGGTGGTTGAGATTCTTTATTTGGTTTAAAACTAAGACTTTATTTTTCATTTAATCTCTAGTAGGACGTCCATTGTTGGATAACTACAAATCTCATCCTTTGTTGATTGTAATCAACTCATCATGTTGGTGGGATTCCTTCACTAGTGGAACCAACAACCACAATGACATGTTGGATGGGGGGGGTTTCTAAGAGAAGCCACATCATGACAGGGGTCATCCTAGGCACCACTAACCAACTGATGTATCGATGTTTCTACAACACCTCATCTTTCTTTTAGGTTATGGGTTATCAATTGTTGACTTTTCTCCAACATGCCCAAAAACTTCTTGGGGAATAAATTAATCCACAATACCACCAAGGGAAAGGATAAGAAGGAATTGAAATTGGGGACCCAATAAGGGGGACTCCCCAACCCAGGAGGTACTTTGGGGTGACCCCGTTAGAGGGTCAATTGCCAAGAAATTCACCCAAAGAATCACCAAAACCTATAGCCTTTCCCTACCTCTTATTCTTCAAGTTGATTGTTTAGTAATTGTTAAGGTATGTTTGTAGGGAGGAAGGATAATTTGGTTTGGGGTGTATTTGGACTAGGTTTGGTGGAGATACATGAAGTGATGGGTGTATCATTATCATAAAGTACCCCATTGGCATAATTATTTTAATTTTCATTACTATAGCTAAGTAGTGTTTTGTACTTGTCATTATGCATGGGAGAGTGATGTGACTTCCATCTATGTTGCTAGAAATTGGATCAAAGGTATTGAAGTGTATGGTTGTTGCATCATTTTGTTGTCTCCCCTACTAGTCATGTGCCTTGAAAGAACATTGAGATTCAATAGATAGAGTGAAAACACATAAATTGAGTGTAAGATAGTTCATGATTTTGAAAATCATTGTTTGAAAGGTTGTTTGTGAGCTCGATTATGTGGGCACAACATTTGTAAGAAAATATCCTTATGATTAGAATTTGCAATAGTCTAGGATGTTGGAATCTAAATTTTTATGTCCATACATGGTACACCTTGTGAACCTAAATAATTTTGGAGGTGGAAAACATGAAATCTTTTTTACTAAAAATATCAATGAACTTATTATCATAACTATTACAGAAAGGTCCATTATAGGAAATATGAATTATGAAATTTTCAATGATATGTTTAAGGGAGCAACCAATGGAATTACCTTTATGTTTGACTTCAAAAAAACCTAATAAGAGTGATCAATCACCTTATTAGAATATATTTTGAGAAAAAAATAGACATTTTATAAGAAGTGGTCTTAGAAGGATATAAAAGTGTGTAAGGGGATATTGGGCATGTGAACGTGGTTTCCTAATGGAAGATTAGGCCAAAAGGTAGTTGCAAATATTTAAGAAGATGTCAAGGTCGTTGGGGTTCGTATTCTTGGTAGGGTGTAGTTTGCTCCATAGAAGTATAGCTAGGGAAGAATAAGTTATAATAAGATTTATTGAAGGGGGTGTTTCTCTTTGAGATGTTAATGTAATTATGGATAAATACATTAGAGAATGATAAAATAAAGTATGACATTGTGTTAAATACATTAGAGCATGATACAATAAGGTATGACATTGTGTTAAATTTTGGAAATTGAAGTCACATATTATAAAATTGGTCATTCAAAAGACCACATTGGAGGTGTCACTACACGGAAACTATGAAATTGAGATGAAATTCATTTAGAAGTCAGTTCATGAGAGATAAAGAGCACAATAGAGTAGATAGAGAACTCATGTTGGCACATCCTTCCCTCCTTAAAAGAAATTTTAACCTTAAAATTCATCCAAGATTATAGTTGAAGGTGAAAGTTGAAATATACATCATATTTAGGCAACCAGACCTAGGTATCAAGGTATCTCCCATAATCAGGTTCACACATAGGCTCCCATCATCAAGGTTGTACCCATCATGATCATATACATGCTACTTGGCATTCACCATTTTATGACCATATAAAGGTATATCCCATCATATGATGTACACATAGGTTGCCATTAGGTCCCCATGTTGTGAATCTGGAAGGATTTTGATTTAATTAATGCCACAAATTAATGATTTGTCTTGTAACTACCAACATTGACTTCCTGCCTTTTGATTGGACTGAATTGTGGTGTAGTTGAGGATGCCTTGTTTTTCTCCCAGACAGTTTGTTCCTCAAGCTCGGCCCAAACACACTCTTTTGCATTAGGGTCCATGTCTACTACCTTTGCATGATCTACCTATGGTGGTGGGGTTTGGATGAGCTTCTCAGCTAAAGCCTTTAACTCTCATGCCTTTAGAAAAATCTCCTCCTGACCTACAATTGATGGAGTAGACTCTCCATCATTTGTGGTTTGAGTGTGAACCATGCATTAGTACCTGAAACTTAATAATCATTGTGAGAATTTAGAATAATAGTGAATTGATAATATAAAAAATTTCAATTATTCTCTTGATAAGAGAAAAGATTAAAAATAGATGGAAGAAGGAAAATGAACTAGAGTGTCTAGTTACAACAATTGTAGTGTTGGAATTGCCATTTCCCTTTTCTGCCATCGGAAAAAACTTGACATGATGTATCTATGTGTGCAAAATGCAAGTGTACACATCGAGTAGTATAGGCCTATGAAGCCCTAAAGTCAAACTCAGGGAAATGTTAATCTAGAAACTAGTACTAATTGTAAATTGACCAGTTAAACCCAGTGAAGAGGTCATTGATTATTGATTCAACATTTTATATTAATTGAAATCTATGTTAAAAAATCGGATGGGATGAGCGCTCCTGTGGGCGACAGGGGAGGCGACGACGATGGAAACCGCCGGGCTCCAAGGTAGGAGAGAAGACCCCAACCGAGGTGCAGGACTTGCGCAGAGGTTGTCAAGGTGTCCGCAAATGTCAAGGACTGGTCGACAGTATTCAAAAATCCAGTTGGTGACGTAGACACCAGATTGGAGGAGACAACGATTAACCTTGAAGAGGATACCATCATCATTCCGCAAGGAGAGGTGGATGAGAACGCGGCCTTATGGAAGAATACCATTGTCGGTTACATCATCGGGTTTTGTCCTCACATCCCTACTCTCCAGGATCACCTTCACAGGCTATGGAAGCCGACGGGAGCTATGGAGGTCATGGGGCGGGCGAGTGGGAGCTTCATCATCAAGTTCCAGGAAGGCTCAGATCTAATCAATGCAATCGAGGGAGGCCCCTGGCAGGTGAAGGGTAAACCGATGATACTGAAGAAGTGGGAACAGGGGGAACCACTGGAGCAGGAAAAGCTGGCGTCGGTCCCGGTTTGGTTGAAACTCCTCAACCTGTCGCTTGAACTGTGGAGCGAGAAAATGTTGTCCCGTATCGCTTCGTTCCTGGGGAAACCTCAATGTCTGGACAGACAAACGAAAGCTAGAAGCCGCATCGACTATGCGAGGGTTAATGTCTTGATGAGAGCTTCCTCGCCTTTTCCAAAGGAGGTGAAGTTGAAGACAGACAAAGGCACTCCTTACCTGGTCAAGGTGGAATACGAGTGGATACCTGAGAAGTGCCCGCACTGTGCGCACTTTGGGCACGATAAGGCCCTATGCTCTGACAAGGTCTTGGGCACCAGCGCTAACGCTGTTGTAGAAGTGGACAAGCCAGAGGGGAGTACTGAACCTAGCACTGAAGGTGTTTGTCAGAATACCAATGAACCACTGGCCGTTGAGCCAAATGTAGAGAAGACGCAGGTTCTGCAAGCTACTGAGAAGGATGGTTTTCAGAAGCCTAGGCGCACTGCTAGTCCAAAGAAAAGGAACACCCGAAGCCAAGGAAAGAAGGGACAGGGATCAAACAACAGATATCAGGAACTCGAGGACCTGGAGAAGACCTCTGAGGCCGTGGCTGGTGGCTCATCAGCCCCAACCCCCAATGGTTGAGCTACCTAGGATAACTGCTTGGAACGTGCGAGGTTTTTCCTCTTGGGAGAAACAAGACGTTGTCCGAGCAGAGCTTAGAAGGGCAGGGACGGACCTTGCCATTCTTACGGAGGTGAAAGTCAGGAGAAGTAAGATAAGGAAAGTTATGAGAAGAACCTGGCCTAAAGCCAGGTGGCTCGACAATATTGTCTGCTGTAGCAAGACAAGGATCCTTATCCTATGGGAGAGGGATGACATTAATGTTACTCAGATTGGGCAATCGAAGCAACATGTCCATATGGGGTTACAGATAGGTGATTTCAAGATGGAAATTACTGCTATCTATGCTGAAAATGACGACAGCAAGAGGATAGAACACTGGGAAGAACTCACTCATATTCACTCAAACCTTCAGTGCCCGTGGTTGGTGACTGGGGACTTTAATGCGGTCCGGTTGGTGGAAGAAAGGTTGGGCAGGTCGGCTCCGTCAGAAAGGTCGATGAGGGACTTTAATGACTGCATAGCAGCAACGGGTCTGATTGATGTGGAAGCTAAAGGGCCTAGGTATACGTGGAACAACCAACAGTTGGGTGCGAACCACACAAGAAGTAAGATCGATAGAACCTTCTTCTGTGCTCTCGCTCAATCTGCTCTCCCGCACCTCTGGCTTGAGATTATGCCCACCATCTATAGCGATCATTACGTGCAAGTGCTCCATCTGGAAGAAGAAAAGCCTAAAAGCAAGTATCCTACTAGATTCTTCAACTGCTGGACTGCCATGAGTGGCTACGGCGATACGGTTGATAAAGACTGGCGAACTGATGCGAAGGGTAACCCCATGTTCAAATTTGTTTCCAGGCTGAAGACAACTAAAAGGTACCTCCAAACTTGGAACTGGGAGATGAACAGAGATCTATCTGATTCAGCCAAGAATCGTGTAAGAGAAGCTATGCAGGCCCAAGATGCTTCTGACGCGTCACCGGTGGACCCTCTTCTGTGGGAAATCGCGAAGACCAAAAAGAAAGAGGCCATGGTTGCCAAGGCTGTGGAGGAATCTATGGTGAGACAAAAATCCAGGATTTTCTGTCTAAAAAATGGAGACTCGAACACTAAGTTCTTCTACGCGTCCTTGAAGATGAGACGAAGCCGTAATCAAATAAAGGTCTTGGAGCACGAAGGTGGGTTACTGAAATCGGAATCAGATATCAAGCATGCTTTCGATGTTCATTACAAGGCTTTGTTCAATGCTAGGAAGATCAGAGCGAGAACCAATATTCCGGGGCTGCCCCGTCTCAGCGAGGACCACATATGCAGGTTATGCATGACGGTCACTGATGAGGAGATCTATGAGGTAGTGAAGAACGCCAATGAAGACAAGTCACCGAGCCCGGATGGCATGAATGCTAAATTCTACAAAGCCTCATGGGATACAATCAAGGGAGACTTTTGCCGTGCGGTGAAGGACTTCTTTATCAAAGGGAAAATGTTGAAGGAGGTGAACAAAACCTATATCACTTTGATTCCGAAGAAGAAGCAACCGCTGAAAATTGGGGACTGGAGACCCATATCTCTATGCAATTTTGCCTATATGGTCATATCGAAAATCTTAGCTAATCGTCTCAGGGACATTATGCCTGAGATTATAGATAGTAGCCAATGTGCCTTTGTGAAGGGCAGGCGGATTTCAGATGCTATTCTCTTAGCAAATGAATTGATACACGACTTCAAGAAATCACATACTAAAAATAGGCTTTGTCTCAAGGCAGATCTTAATA
Organism: Alisma plantago-aquatica; assembly: GCA_963693085.1. Taxonomy (NCBI): domain Eukaryota; kingdom Viridiplantae; phylum Streptophyta; class Magnoliopsida; order Alismatales; family Alismataceae; genus Alisma; species Alisma plantago-aquatica. Next base: position 39,769,179 of record OY856411.1, on the reverse strand, counting down.
AAGCCTACGATTCTATCGACAGAGGTTATATTCTTGATGTGATGAGAAGTATGGGGTTCCCTGATTGCTGGCTACAATGGGTGAATGAGTGTCTTAACACTGCATCCTTCCAATTGCTTATCAATGGAACTCCTTCAGAGATCTTCAATGCTAGCAGCGGTATCCGCCAAGGGGACCCTTTGGCTCCTTATCTGTTTGTGATTGCTATGCAGGGGCTGTCCTCGATCATATCAACGACAGTGGAAAAAGGGGATATTACTCCCCTATATGCAGGGAAACCAAAGTTTCGCACTTGATCTTCTCCGATGATCTCCTCCTGTTCTCTGAAGCTACGGAGAAAGACGTGGATGGTATTAGGGACTGCTTGGGTAGTTTCAAACGCATCTCTGGTTTGCAGATGACAGGCTAAGAGCCAGCTGTTCCTAAGCAAAGACGCCTCCACGAAGCTTAGTAATAGAATCAATGTAGTAGAGACTGTGTTCCCAGTCAGATACCTTGGTCTCCCTCTTTTTGCAGGTCGACTCACTAAAGCTATGTGCACCCCTTTGGTAGACAAGATTAAAACAAAGCTGGACTCGTGAAAAACTTTGTTCCTATCGATGGCTGGCAGATTAGAGATGATTATCTCGACTTTATCGGCTTACCACCTTTTTTGGACAGGCGTCTTCCCCCTCCCTACTGCTACAGTGGAGGACATAGAGCGTCTTTGTCGTAATTTCCTGTGGGGCGACAAAGAAGAAGCTAAGACCTTCCATACAGTGGCGTGGGATACCATATGCAGGCCGAAGCTGGAAGGAGGGCTTGGGATTCGGAAGGTTGCTGAATGGAGCAAAGCAGGCATGCTGAGGCTGCTTTGGGATATCGCTAATAAGAAGAACACTCTGTGGGTTAGGTGGATTCACAACAAATATCTGAAAAAGGAAACCCTTTGGTCCGTTGGTGCGAGACAAACATATAGTTGGATGTGGAAATCCATTCTCAGAATCAGAGACGAAGTGCTGCATCTGGTTAGGTACAAGGTCGCTGATGGCACCATGATATCGATGTGGAAAGACCCTTGGCTTGAGGGAGGGTTCTTGGAAAACCATGTTACAGATGCCTTCATGCTGAAGCTGCGCAACAACATGGGTGAAGAGGATAGGTTGAGCGGCATCATCACTGCTAGGAGATGGTCTGTACCGGTTTTCAGAGGCAGTGAGGAGCTGGTTGGCGTCTGCAACGCCGTTCAGCTCACAGTCTGCGAAGACAAATGCTATTTTCTGGACCTTGAAGAGTACTCACTGAAAGGTGCTTGGCAGTTGTGTAGGCACCGAGAAGAAGAACCTGAATGGGCCTGCTGGCTTTGGAAATCCAAGGTGCCACCTAGGATCAAGGTGAGCTGCAGGAAGATTATGCAGGGAGCTGTTGTTACTGAAATTTTTCTGCAAAAATGAGGATTTTGTTTAGCCTCGAGGTGCAACCTTTGTAAGGCTTCAGCTGAAACGAGCAGGCACATTTTCTGGACTTGTAGCCTAAGTTCAGAGATATGGGACAGAACTAAGAGGTGAATTGAGAACACGCCCACTAAAATGGAAGACCTACCAAAGATAAAGGATACGAACAACAAGATTTTGTGCATTCTTGTTGTTTACCATATATGGTATACACGGAATAGAGCTATTTTTGATAGTGAGATACCTTCCATTGGTAGTATTTGGAATCATATCTATAGTGCCTAGCATAGATAGTCATTTGAAGCTTGGCTTTCCCCCTTGTACATTTTTTTCTTTGGTGATATAGAAAGAGGCACGCTTACTGATCAAAAAAAAAAATCTATGTTAAAGTGGATTGTGATCATGATTGGATATATTCCCTAGAATATGTGACTTCAATTTGCAAAATTTAACACAATGTTATACTTTATTGTATTATGATCTAATGTATTTATCCACAATGTTATAACACAATTTGAAATTGAACCACTTCAATGCAATTATATTTATCCCTAATGTATTTCATATTGTACATGGCTCATTTTTTGGTTTGTATGCCCATAGAGACAATCATATAATGATTGTAATGGTGCATCATATACTTGATTTGATAATTGCAAGGTACTTCTATCTATTATGGTTGTCTCAATCATGAGATCATGACACATATAGGGTAGATGTCTAAGGAATGATGTTACGTGATGACATATGTCTTCATGTTGTGGACCTGAACAATGAGATCATATGTATGATAAGAGTACATACATTCTTGTTATGTCCCTAGTCAGATATTACTCTGGAAGCAAAATAGAAAACAATAATACATAAGACTAAAGTGTGTGTTGACTGATGAAATAATCTCATTAGCCATTATATGTGATATCAAGTCAAGCACACAAGAACATGTTAGAGAACAGTGTATCAGACGTACCCACCTTGAGAGTGATACATGGATACCATGGAATGATAATTAGAATCAACTCTCATGATGATGGTAGTGATTGTGGTTCTTAGACATGGAGTCGCTACACTCATCACATGGCGTTTGATGTATTTTGACATCATCCAACATGACCTTGAATAAGGGTTTCAATAAAGGTGATGCTCATATGCAATGTGACACATGGGGATTGAGTGTGAGTGATGTAGATGGGATTTTTCCCTCTTATAGAAGTTTGATATCCTAGCCACTTGATAAGTGAGACTGAGAAATGTATCTCCATACTTGTGCGATTAAATATGTGATATGTGAGATGACATGCATCTCATACAGTCTATTCTAGTTCAAAAATAGGGATTGAACGTTGAGAGGATGAAAATTCTATACCTCAGGTTCAATCAAGATATCAGAGACAAAGGAACTATATGACCACAGTAATACTGATCATAGATTATAGGTTGAAATTATTCTCCAACTTTCCAAATTACTTGGATATGAATGATATGTTGCTAGATATTGATCATTGATTGTGATGTCAAAAAATGGTTATGGATTTTCAATACCAATGTAACTTGGGACCTATAGGGTCACACACATAGGATGCTCTTGGAATAGGAGTTTATTGATGAATCATGTTTAACTTGATTACTAAAGTGTTAACATATTCAACTTAACAACAATGGTTGGAAATTGAATGACTAAACCGTGAACTGACCGGTTCAATTGTTGAACTGATCAATTCATGTGTCATGTCAATTAGAAACAACATTGGATGAACTATACCTGAACTAAGGAACTAACTGACTGGTTGACCTAGTGAAGTGTCAATTTCAAGGTCTGAGATTACCAGTTTAAGTGTTGAACCTCCCGGTTCAATGATCAATATGATTGGATCAAGGAATCAAGCTTATGTCATGTTGTGCATTAATCATGCATATCAAGCCAACATGTATCCGACTAAGAAAAATGGTGGACCACGACTGGTTCAATTGTGAACCGTCCGATTCACCATCTGTAGCTTCTAGAAAATTCATGATATTCCATATCTTTGACTCTCAGATGAACTGGAAACCCTGACCGTGGTAATCCTATGTAAAGGGAGGCACTCTAGGTTTTCAGAGACACAACAATAAGCTTTGACAATTGTTTTCGTGTCTGGTTCTGGTAATCAATGAGCCCAATCAAGTCCTACCTGTAAAATGGATGGGCATCAAGGGAGAGTGAATCAACGCTAGGACATTGACGTTCAAAGGGACAACTCTTTCATGTTGGCTTTAGTAGCACAATGAGGAGGTCCCTATGGTCCACGTGCACTACACTGGAAGCGAGGAGGCCTTTACCACCCACTAGGAAGACTCAGTCAACCATCATCCGTGTTGATCAACCAAGCGACCTCCAAGATAACTGTCCAAGTGTGACTTGAGAAAGAAGCATGCTCCAACAAGAGTTGTCACTGGACTTGCTCCAAGACCAGGTATATCTCTGGCTACCCTCTTTCCTAGACACACTATTGTTTATGCAATATCGCTAATTAGGGAATCGAGAAAAAAAAGATTTGTTTTAGCTGCATTAAATGTTTCCCCAATTTCCCAACAGTGGTATTAGAGGCATACCAATTTATAGTGTATCTAGATTAAATTGATATGATAGAACTGATTTTATTGCATAGAATGCGAATATTAAAATTATTAATGTGCATATCGGATTAAATACCACATATAATCCCACAAATATAAATACATATATGCATATGATATGATATATATACAATTTAAACATGTCACCCTAAAAGCTGGTGTTGATGGTGAATGTGAGCATGGTTATGTCCAATAACCCCCTAGATCTTTGTGCTTAGTTAAACGATTGTTTATCCTATTTATATCTCGGTTTTCTTGTCCAGCTTCTCTCTCCTTTCCCATATGTTAAAGTATTAATACTTTCCCTCCTATGCTCCCTTCAAATGTAACTTGAGGTTTCCCTATTATGTTGTAATATATTAAATTGGAATGGGATAGTTTTAATTCCTATTATGGAAAAGAAAATGTTCTGCTCCAGACCAACTGATCATTTCAGAAGATGAACTAATCGACCGGAGGACCGAGGAGATGAGATTATAGGAGGAGCCGATCGATTAGATGGTGGCTCAACCAATCAACTAGAGGAGTCTAGATGTCACTTGAACTAGAGGCCATCCAACTAATCCATGATACCAACCAATCGACCAAGAGGTGAGCTAATTAGTTTAGGAGTTGAACCAATCAACCTAAATTGGTTCTAGCACATATCTTCATCAACAACAGGTTGCTACATGTAATGTGGACTTTCAGTGGTAGTAGTTCCTTGTGGATCCAAAGAATCACAATTGTATGTATATAACCATCACTTGTGTTTCATAATTGCATGTTTTTCATTTGTGGTTATATCATGTATATGATACATACTACAAATATGTGGTTATTAGATATGTATATACATTGATATATAAAATCTCTCAATAAATGTTAAATTGTAGATGCTTTCCATAAGAAACACACATGAGAATCTTGATTGACCAAGCGTGAGCACACCCTAGCATGGTGCATCGTTTATCTCATGGAAGTGTGATGGTAGATATGTTGGTCTTCCCTAGAAGAATGCACATTCTACCATGTTGGCTTTTCAGTCAGGGTTAACTAGGTGACCTTAATAATTTTAAGTGCCTAGAAGAATACAGATGGACTATGGCAAGGAGTTGTGCATACCATCTACAAAATAATTATATGAGATACAATTGGCAATTGGATCCTATGTTAATAATTGGTTATGAGAGCCAGAGTTGGATGGGTACAAACTTAATTATTTTGGATCTTGACTCACTAGAAGGTTATACATTGCAATCTTCCAATTTGGTATTGAGGGCTATCGATTTGAGAAAAGTAGTGGGAGAAATAGTTAATTAAAAGCCTTATTAATATCATCAAAATTATCAAATCAAATCAAATCAAAAGTGTTTCTGACAAAAGTTGCAAATTTTCTTTTATAGAATCTAATGACAAACACAAACAAATCGTCTCTGCATTTAGTTATTAAGAAGGATAAACTAAATGGGACAAAGTTCCATGACTTGTTCTGGACTTTTAAAAGGGTTATCAATGATAAGCATAAGCTCTATGTCATGGATACATCAGTGCCATAGGAACATGTTCCTAATGCACATAGGGATGAATTGGATGCTTACTCGAAGCATGCAAATTATGCAATAGAAATCAAAGACCATATGTTGAGATGAATGAAGTATGAGTTTCATAAAAAACATGAAATCATGGACATGCTAGAGAGGGTAACACATCTTAAGAATCATGTAAAGAAAGAAAGGTATTGTGATAAACTAGATCTTTCTATCTTCTCCATTATGTAACTCTAAAAACTACCTTATTCAATGTTCTTGTCTTACCTTCATTTTGTAATTGAATATGATTCAATGCATAATTGGTAACTAATGAGCACAATTGATACATTGGTGAGACTTAATTTGACTATAATATAGTTTTCAACTATATCATACATCATTACCTCTCCCTTGAAATTTTTCATATCCTTGTGAACTTTGTTGCTCTATGATTGTACTTGCTTTATGGATCTCTCTCTCAAATTTTCAACACATCAAATTTTGCTCAATTTTGAGGTTGTATGAGAGAGATATGCATGTTTGAATTTTACTTGACTTAATCCTATTTATAGTTCGAATTCATGCCCTTTTATCCATTTTGGGGTCAGCCCTATGGGCCCAACTCAGCGCAACATAGTTAATATCCCCTCCCATTATTTTTCCTTAGCGATCCTTGGTTGCCTTTCTCAACCATTCGCTGGATCCCATTTGGATTTTTTTTATTTGGGCCCTTGGATTCTGCTAGCTAGGATCGCACCTAGATCTAACACTCCTAGTTCCTCACCTTTTTGGTTTATTGGTCTTGTCGTAGTGTAGCTCGTCAGGTCAGCTGCTGGATGTTGCATGCTTTTGATGCCTTCCCCCTCTCACATAACCCTCACCGATCTTTGCCACTTATTTCTAACCCTTATTCCCTCTTGAGTGGCCTCCTTTTTCTTGGTCTTTTCCTTCTTCTTATATCACCTGGCTGTTTCTTGCCCTCACTCTCCATCATCCTTCAGCTCCAATCAATCCAGCTAGTTCGTGTGTGTGATCGTGTTTCATCAGTGTGGCTATGTGGTGTGGCTTCCTCAACCTCACACACCCCAATTGGACGATCATTTTGGTTCTAATGGGGCGGCGCCGCCGTGGGCAAGAAAGCCCTATGAAGGCGACGCCTCCACAAAGGGGGATGATCAAAGAATCATTGATCCCAGTCAAATGGTCAATCAACCCTGATCCAACGACTCCCAATGTCAGGCATTACCATGGCCCACTCATCTCAGGAAGACAACAACGATGAGAGACAATTGTGGATAGCCCCACAAGTGGTGGCAAGATGTATGGAGCCTCTAGCATATGCTTTGTGGAGGTAGGCATCGGCTGGAACCTCCACGCCCGTGTCATCCCACACACTGTTGCCCAATCAAGTCTTGTTGGGTAAATCCCTTTCAAAATCCCAATTTAATGATGATAATTTCCAAATTTTACATCTCCCAAGTTCCTAAACCAAATAGCATAGTGTAATATACCATTTTGATAAGAAAATTGTCAACTCTCTATTGATGCTAATATCATCTACTAGTTTTGCATGTTTCACCTCTATTTTAAGGAAATATGATTCCTTCGTAATCTTTTGATTCATAATGAACTTCAACTATGTACCTTATATATCATTGATGATCCCTAGCTAATCGAATCCTCTAAATCAGTAATCTAAGTTTTATTTTTCTGTATTTGACATCTTCGAACTTCTAAATGAACCCTAATGACCATCTTGACTTCTTGTGGCCATTTGTGGTCTAAAAATGGCTCAATTGCTTGAATATATGATCAAGTTTAAGACTTTGGTTTAGATTGTCATCATATAATCTATTAATCTCAAAATCATTAAACAAAGTAATGTATTATGCCATGCTTGATTGATATTTTATATATATTTTTCCATGAGTAGCTCAAGGACTCACTTAGGAAGTATAATATTATGTCCTGAAATATGTCATTTAAATACTTACATGATTGGAATCAAATTTCTTTGCAAAAGTGGATCCTTATGTCCAAAACTCTATCTTAGCTCACTAATCAACCTTTATAATGACTAGTGACCCAAAAATGTCATGTGACCTACTCATGAACTCTTTGATTTCATATGACATGAATTTGTCTCCTAGCATGCTCTAAATGTACATGTTAGTCTTTGGACTAATCGTGTAAGAATGATGCTCTAATGCTATCCATGCTATATTAATGACTTTTAATCAGTAGATTCATCCCACTTGGATCACTAATACCAATTGGATCTACCCTATGATCAAAATAAACATATGACTTGGAAATGTGACCATGTTGCATGAAATGTATCTATTATTACTAGATGTGAACTTTCATGATTAAATCATGATGATAATCAAACTGCTATTCTTCCTCTTTTGTCAAATTAGAGTTTAACCTTATCTTGTAGTACTTATAGTGTGGATAGTTCACCTATACATAAGGTTTATTATTGATGCTTATACTATGTTGACTTAAATGCATGCATGCTTGACAAGATGGGACCATACTTGAAATAATTTATACCTAAATTTAGGAGTACATACACATGACATGTTTCATGTTTATATTGTCAAAACACTATTGATCTAAGACCCACTTTTATGTCTTTTATATCTTTGGTCCTTGTTGGCTTGGGCCCATTTTATTAATCTTACTCATAAATCATATCTTGTTCATTACTCATAGGGTACACTTAATCTCTTGACCCTACTATGATATTAGCTTGTTTGTATGTATTCTTGTATGAATGCTTGGATAGGTGATTACTTGTTTGAGCTACAATTCCCTATGAATACTATTTTCATGTTGATTATAATATGTAGACAACTTGAAATAACATAGAGATATCCATTATACAACCTTGTGTACCTTCCTAAATTCATAGGGTAAGGGCACAAGACACAAATGAAATAAGGTTAACTCATTGACATTGGTCTTGATGTCCCTCATGTAGAAATAGGGAGCATAAATTCCCCTAACAGACCCTTCGTTGAGGAGTGGTAATGTTGGCTAAATTGGAAATTTATATACCCTTTGTTTTTTTGATGACAAACATTTCACACTTATGGATCTAACATTCTATTTGAGTATTTCAGGGTTCAATCAATAAGGAAATTCTACTAAGTGGAAAGATGAAGATCATTGCAAATTGAAGATCAAATGCGCTTTATTGTATAAATGTTTATGATTGTACTCAAATGTAAACAATTATACAAAACTATAGTGTACAAGTACTTAGACATAGTGTAAATAAAGTGTTAGATCTTCCTTACCAACTTATAACCCTTAGATAGGTTTCCCCCAAAGTTAGAGTCACCATCACTCACTTAAACACACACTTAGTAGGTGATTCAACAGTCTGAAGTAGGGACACCCTCGGTCAAAAAACTTGTCGACTGAGATGACATCAGGGACAGAGGCTCAGTCGACCAAAAGAGTCGATGGCACCGACCACCCAGGTCGGTGCCATCGAGATAGCATCAGAGAGGAAGAAAAAATTTCATAGCAGCTCGGTGCCACCGACATTCGAGTTGATGGTACTGACTCATCCAGAGATCGACCAAAGCCCGATACCGTCGGTGCCACTGATTACTAGGTCAGTGCCACCGACTCTATCAGATTTCAAAAATCTAAACTGGCCACCCCGATCCAACGGTCCATGGTGTGTGGTATCGTAAGTGACCTAGGACAAAAAGGGAGGACGACCAGACCTAAAGGGCATCAGTTTTTGCAATGCACGACATCCAGAGAAGAGAGGGAGAGAGCACGAAGACGAAGGATGACAATTGGACAATTCGATCACCTCCGACAGACGTTTCTGCTACCGGAAGATTGCAGATCGCACGTTTCTCAAGGAGGATAATCCAGAGCACCTTCTTTCCAGGGGTTACATGAATTTCCTTCATGTTTCCCACATTTTTCTTCACTCCTTCTATGTGTTCTCAACTGAAAACCATGCGGGGCTAAACCCCTCTTTTCCTTAGGACCCGGGAGTAGCCTAGGGAATCATTGTATTGATTGTTTACATGATTTAGTATAAGTTTCTCTTTATTGCTTGATATATAAGTGTGGATTTGAACGACTTATCACTGCTTGATCACCATCGATATGATTACATACCAATAACTACTCTGGAAGGGGGATTAACGGGTAGAAGACCATAACTTGTACACTTCCCTATGTGTTCCTTGGAATAGGTGACGTACGAGTCGTGGAAAGAACCCAGAGTTTTAATTAATGCACCTAAATTAAGAATAAATTACCACATACGTGGAATTGGCTTAGATTTAGGTAGTGAATTGCATCACGGGAGCGAGCAATTCAGGTTACATGCATTCTATCCAGGTTAAAAATAGGAATTTATGTTAATTTGGTAGAGATAATATACAACGAGACCCCATGGTGAAATTGGCAATCCTAAGGAATTCAACCATATTCGAATCAACCGTTTTCATTTTCTCTTAATTTTCTTTTGTTTTGTTGAAATTCAATTCAACATTTTCAACCAGCTTAGCTGATCGTATCGTAGTTAGTAGTAGTCACCGATACTACGTCTCTCGGAGTTCAACTCGGGCCTCACAACACCTATATTAGTCGACACGTGCACTTGCATTTCTATGCACAATTTTGGTCTATGTCAAGTTTTTCACGTCATTGTCGGGGAGACGGCGACGTCTCAACACTACGAGTGCTACAGTCGGCCACTCTAGGCCACTTTTTATTTTTTATGCAATTTATTTAAAAAAAATATTTATTTCATACTCATATATCGAATTTTCTCTTTAGGTACCTTGGCTAACTATTTTCAATTGTTCATGTACTAGTGTATGGTGACAATGAGGACCACAGAATATGGAGAAGCTACACCTGAGGTTCCAGTTGTTGTTGAGGCTCCAATCCAAACAACATCATAGAAGGCATACCAGTGTCACCCAGGCGACGAGCAATGCGGGACGGAAATCCAGGAGCAAAGAGGACCATCTGGGAGAGGAGAAAGGCATCCTCTTCAGCTGCACAGACAGGGCCGATCAAAAAGAAACATTTGAATTTAGCTCAGTATAAGATTGATCCAGGTTTGATCGCACTCGTCAAGTCAGAAGCGTTCTATGGGAACGCTCATGAAGACCCAATGGCGCATATTAGCAATTTTGTGGAGATCAGTGATATGGTCAAAGTAGATAGGTTTCCTCAAACCGCCATCTATCTAAAGCTATTTCAATCACCGTTGGCTGACAAGGAAAAGGAATGGCTGCACAATCTGCCAAAAGATTCAATCGAGACTTGGGATGAAATGGTCGAAGCATTCTTTGAAAGATATTTTCCTCCTGAGAACACAAATGAGTTGATAAAGAATATCCACAACTTCAAGCAACATGCATCCAAATCTTATTCCGAGGCGTGGGGGCACTTTCAGATAATGCTCAGGAAGGTTCTGCACGATGGGATAGATTTAGAAAATCAAGTGAAGATGTTCTATTTTGGGCTGCGAAAAAGCGAATGAACTACTTTGGACAGTGCAGGCTTGGGGTCTTTCTCAATAACCTACCCTCAACATGTCAGGTTATTTTGAAGAACATGGCGAAGAACCATGTAAGGGGCAATGAGAGAGACAATCCAGAGCATATCAAGAGCATAGGGGAATCCAAAGTCATCACATCCTTTAATGAAAAGCTAGACTTGATAGAAAAAGAAGCTGCTTGAGAACGACAACAATTCATCAGATGAAGAAGGCCAAGTGAATTATATGCGACAATAAGTCTACAGGAACAATGACTATGCATGGAAAAAGGATCCTAAATTCTCTTGAAAAGATCCGAACAATTTTCTTTAGGACCCTGATCAACAACATCAACATAGGAATAACCAGTAGTAGCGACTTGCAGCAGAGGAGACCACAAATGAGATCCTCAACCGTATAGTGAAGCAAAATGAGAAACTGATAAACAATTTCCAGTGTGATCTCTAGAACCAAGGGGCCCAGATGAGGAGCTTTGAGATAACTTTGTCTCAACTAGCGGCAGATGTGGCAGCTTTGAAAAAGCCTTCTCAGCAGGGGTTTGTAGGAAATACTGACACTCCAACGGGAAATCAGTAGGTCAAAGACAGACTACTGAGAAGTGGGAAGAAGACATTGACCCCATAGACTTAGGAGACTGAGGTGATCAAGCTCATTGATAGTGGTGACTCAGTGGCAGAGCAGGCACAAGAAGAACCTAAGGCTGTTAGCACCGGGGAAGAGCAAAAGCAAGAATCTGAGGTGGAAAAGAGGACGTCATATGTGACACCACATCATAGAACACAAACAATGCCGGTTCCATATCCTAATAGTTTGAAGGAAACAAAGATGGATCAAAAATTCAAGCAGTTTCTGGACAGCTTTAGGAAGCTTTCTGTAAATATACCATTGATTGAGGCAATTGAACAAATACCCTCATATGGTAAGTTTCTTAAGGATATCATTAACAAGAAGAGGAAGATCCCAAATTCCAAGGTGGTTGTACTAAGAGAGAAAGTCAGTGCCTTCATCTTAGGTACGCTTCCACCAAAGAGGCAAGACACCGATTTTTTCAACATCACATGCTACATCGGGAAGAAAAAGTTTGGTGAGGCACTCTGTGATTCGGGGGCAAGCATCAATTTGATGCCCCTATTCACTTTCAAGAAGCTGGGTCTCAAAACATCAAGGAAGATGTGCTTGTCAAGATGGACCATTTTGTTTTTCCTGTAGATTTTTTTGTGATGGAGATGCAAGCTGAACATGGCAATGAGATTCTTCTAGGAAGGTCTTTCCAAATAACAACTGACATGATCTTGGAGATGGGAATAGGCCGCTTGACTATGGGAATTAAAGACGACATGTTTGAGATAACTATGCTCGACAATTCTAAGTCATCCAATGCTCAGGAGCAATGCAATATGATGCAGCACATGAATAACAATATTTCTTTGTTCTTGGGAAAACCATTTCTGGATATAGCACATGTTATGACAAAAGTGGACAAGGGTACACTTGTTGTGGACATCATGGAGAACACTAAGGTGGTCTCACTTGCCAATGTGATAGGATATCCAGATGATAGAGAAGAGGATTGAGCTTATCTACTATGGATAATGACGTAGAGGATTCCATACTACATGTCCATCCGCAGCTTCCCCTGGAAGGCTGGTCTAATGAACATAATGGATGATTGTGTTCGGGACCGGTCACTGGAGGAGTGTGCAAGGTTACTGAAGGCTTTGCCATGTCATTACACGAGGCATTTTGAGGACTTAGGACCACTACCACCACCATTGGTTTCTTCACTTTTAAGCCCTCCTGAGTTAGAGCTCAAGCCGTTCCTGCCTCATCTGGAGTATGTTTTTCTAGCAATGGAGGAGAAGCTACCAGTCATCATATCGACATCATTGAGTATCTCAGAAGAAGAACAGTTGATCACTGTGTTAAAGAATCACTGAGGTGATTTTGGGTGGTCCGTGGTCGACATCAAGGGGATTTCTCCCACCTTGTGTCAACATATGATTCGAAAAGAAGAAGGAGAGAATTTGGTCATTCAACCTCAATGTCGCTTAAATCCAATTATAACGGAGGTGGTGAAGAAGGAGGTAATAAAGCTACTGTCGGTAGGTATTAACTATGCTATTTCAGATTCTTTGTGGGTTAGTCTGACACAGGTAGTGCATAAAAAGGGGGGAATTACTGTCACTACTAATTCATCTAATGAACAAATCACCACTAGATTAGTGATAGGGTGGCGAGTTTACATTGACTATCGCAGGTTGAACACGGCTACACTTAAGGACCATTGTCCGTTACCGTTCATTGATCAGATTTTAGAGTGACTTGTCAGTCGCTCCCATTTTTGTTTTCTCGACTGATATTCAGGCTACAATCAGATTTCTATTGAGCCTAATGACCAGGAGAAGTCTACCTTCACCTGTCCTTATTGCACCTTTGCATACCACCACATGCCTTTCGGGTTGTGCAATGCACGCATGACTTTTCAAAGGTGTATGTTGGTGATTTTCTTGGATATGGTGGAGAGATTTCTCGAGGTTTTTATGAACGATTTTTTGGTTTATGGGATGTCTTTTGATGATTTCTTGAAATTTTTTGATAAGGTCTTGCAGAGATGTAAAGACACTCATCTAGTGCTTAATTGGGAAAAATGACACATGATGGTTAGCAAGGCCATAGTGTTAGGCTAAAAGGTGTCTAGCAAGGGCTTGGAGGTGGATCCGGTTAAAATAGAAGTGATCTCAAAACTTCCTCCACCAACTTTGGTGAAGGCAGTTAGGAGTTTTCTAGGCCACGTCAGGTTTTACTGCCGCTTTATAAAGGATTTTTCAAAAATTGCTAAACCATTGTCTGAGCTTTTGGAAAAGGATTTCGAATTCAATTTTGATGATAGGTGTTTAAAGGCTTTCGAGATATTGAAAGAAAAACTCATATCCACACCAGTTGTGCAAGATCCAGATTGGAGCCAACCGTTTGAGTTGATGTGTGATGCATCAGAATATGTTGTGGGGGTAGTGTTGGGGCAACACCTAGACAAGGTTCCTACGGTCATATGCTATGCATCAAAAACACTTAACGATGCACAACTTAATTACACCACAACTAAAAAAGAGTTGCTAGCTGTTGTCTTTACTTTTGAAAATTTAGGAAATATCTTGTGGGAGCAAAAGTGGCGGTGTGGACTGACCATGAGGCTATTAAACACTTACTGCAGAAGAAGGATTCTAAACCAAGATTGATTAGATGGATCCTTTTGTTGAAGGAGTTTGATATTGAGGTCAAGGATAAAGCAAGGGTAGAGAATGTGGTGTCTGACCACCTATCTCATTTGGAGAGGGTAGATGAGAAGGACATGAATATACCCATTCTAGAGACCTTCCCTGATGAGTAGTTGTTCACCCTTAAACAAAAAGATCCTTGGTTTGCTAATATTGTGAATTATTTAGCTTGTAAGGAATTACCTGCTGACTGGGGATATCAAGAGAAGAAAAGATTTTTTCATTCTTTGCGCCATTACTTTTGGGATGATCTTTGTTGAAATAGTGCAGGGATGGAATTTTGAGGAGATTTGTACCTGACGGTGAGTATGAGAGTGTGTTAAATCATTGCCACACACTACCTACAGGTGGACACCATGCTAGTTCTAGGATAGCAGCAAAGGTGTTAGAGAGCGGGTTATATTGTCCGACCCTATTCAAAGATGCATATGACTTTATGCATAGGTGTGACGCATGTCAGTGGTCAGGTAACATATCAAAGCGGCATGAGATGTCATTGAATGTGTTCTAAGAAGTAGAGATTTTTGATTTGTGGGGTATTGATTTCATGGGACCCTTCATGTCCTCTAACTCCAACCTTTACATCTTGTTGGCTATACATTATGTGTCAAAATGGGTGGAAGCAATTCCAACCCGAACCAATGAGGCAAATGTTGTATGTAAACTTGTTAAGGATCACATTTTCTATAGATTTGGAGTGCCAAGGATGATCATAAATGATGGAGCAACACATTTCACTGATCGGAAATTTGGGGCACTTTTGAACAAGTATGGAGTGACACACTGTGTGGGTACACCATATCACCCACAAACACAAGGACAAGTAGTGGTTTCCAATCTTGAGATTAAAAAGATCCTTGAAAAGATGGTGTCATCTAGTAGGAAGAAGTGGAGTGATTTGATAGTTGATGCGCTATGGGCCTATAGGACATCCTACAAGACACCCGTAGGAACCGCACCATTTAGGTTAGTCTATGGTCGAGCATGTCATCTTCTTGTGGCATTAGAAAATAAGGCTCATTAGGCGTTGAGAAGGCTCAATTTTGATCTTGACAAAGGTGGCAAGATAAGGATGTTAGAGTTGAATGAGCTTGATGAAATTTGGATGAATTCTTATGAGAACTCAAGATTTTACAAGGACAGAACTAAGCAAATTCATGACCGCCATATAGCTAGGAGAGTCTTCTTACCAGGAGAGAGTGTGTTGCTCTTTAACTCAAGATTGAAATTGCACCCCGACAAATTGAGATCTAGGTGGAGTGGACCGTTCATCATAGAAGAGGTGTTTCCAATGGAGCAGTTAGGATAAAAGAGGGAGAGCGGTCCTTTTTGGTTAATGGTCAAAGATTAAAACATTATTTTGGGGATTATTTTGTAAGGAAGGAGCCTGAGGTGAAACTTATTGCTCTTAATTAATCTCAACAATGGAGTTGTCTAGCCTAGGACGTTAAACAAGGGTGCTTGTTGGGAGGCAACCCAACCATTAGGATGTTCATTTCATTCATTTCCATTAAGTTGTTTTATTAGTACTTAGTTTTTGAAAATTTTATGTAAAAATGATACCTTGACTCATTTGTTTAGTGTGCAGTCTGTGGTTGAGTCGGTGCCACCGACTTCCAAGTCGATGGCACCGAGATAGAGTCAGAGAGATGGGCATATCGGCTGATAAAAGTCGGTGCCATCGACATCTCTGAAGAAAGTGCAGAACTCGGATGCGGTTAACTGATGAGCCGTCGGTACCACCGACAACCAATTCGGTGGCACTGCCTCAACATGAGGTCCCAGGTTCGGTGGGTGCGTCGATGCACCGAGAGAAAAAAAAGTCAATCATCATGTTGGTACCAACGACACCAGCGTCGGTGCCACCGACCAAAGGAAACACCGATCCGTAGATAACCCCAATCTATGGCCCAGATAAGCCCACATTGATTATCCAAAGATTCTATCCTGCCCAAAAGTCAGTGCCACCGACCTCATGTCGGTGCCACCGAATCGTCAGCAATCTAGAAAAAGAAGATCGTGCACCGGCAGTCTACGATGCACTGAGGGTGAAGATTAGGCCCCAAAAGTCGGTGTCACCGACTTCACATCAGTTCCACCGACTCTATCGTAGAAGGTCGACACCAGCCCTATAAAAGGGAGGGTATGGTTTGTGTATTTCTCACTACTTGAAGAACCATGACTCCCAGAGCACGAGCAGCTACTCCGAGCATCTAGAGGCTTCATCGAGCTCTTTCTTTCTTAATCTTCTTCCCCACTCACTCCATCATCATGGCTAGATGAGGAGGACCCTCTGGCACTCTTACGCCATGATCACACCTCAGCTACCCCACGATAGAGGTGTGGAAGGTCTATGAAGAGCTTGCAAAGTGGCCGTTCGCACCAACGCGTTACGACGACTGTCAACTGCTGCAGGATATGGGCTTCACTGACAATATGGTGTACGTCCTCGAGCAATAGGAGTTCACATGAAGGTCAGTGAATCCCATATTTGGCGGATGGATGGTGTACAAGGAAATCATCAACGAGTTCATGGCATCACTGGAGATATGTGTCACCCCCGACCAGGCACGGCCATCAAGTGGTGAGTGGAGAGAAGAAAGGGTGTCTTTTTGCTTGTACAACACCAACTACACCCTTACTCTCTGTGCCTTCAATGAAATTTATGGGTGGCCACATATGCCATGTCGTCAGCCTGAGAATGTCGATTTGGACACCATCTGGAAGGATTTTTTGACAGCCCTAGAGGGTAAAAAGCTGAACTTCCACCATAGTTATTTGGCGGACTTCGAGCATCCCTTTGTTCGGGTGCTACATAGGATGTTGACCAACACACTATTCGCCAAGTCAACCCAGGAGCAAGCCAAGGTACAAGTGCTAGACTTGTACTTTCTGTATCAGCTTATGGAGGGAGAGTCGGTCAACTGGGGAGCATTCTTTCTCCAAAACATTATTCAAGTGACGTGCAACGTCAAGAGGGCTATGTCCATACTGTTTGGGGGACTTATCACCCCCATTACTCTTCACTTGGGCATTGATCTCTCTATTGTAGAGCCACTGAACGCCAGGCTACGCATCGACTACCCTCATTTCAAGCAGTCCGACCTCATCACTGTCGAACATGATGTCATCTACGCCACATGCTCGATCGATGATAATTTCTACAAGCATCAACTTCCTGATCTCATCTACAACATCAGGGGAGTTGGGCACTATAAATGGCCAGCTCTGGACGATGATGACAATGCTGGACAACAAGAAGCTCAGGTTGAGGAGGAAGACGTGGGAAGTGATGACATAGAGGAAGTGGAGCCCACCATTCCTATGAGACATAGAATGGGTCCACGGAAGCGTCCTCGCCATTATGCTGCCTCATCATCTTCTGCCCCGCCACCCTCTCAAGAAGGAGAGGATGCTTATTGTATGGTGGGTATGTATACTATGCTGCAGGACATCCAGACACATCAACAGAAGCAAACCCAATCCCTGGCTGGCATTCAGGACTTGCAAGGTCGGTTGTATAGGAACCAACATGCAATCTATGAGAATGAGCGCCTTCTCTTAGCCAACCAAGAAAATATGCATCAGCATCTGCAATGGATGGAAAATTATCAGCAGCCTTTCTTTGATCATTACTGGAGCCATGGGTATTTTGGAGGTTACCCAATGCCGTCGGACATGCCCCCATTTGATATGACCTTCCAGGGGATGTTTCCTCCCCAGGACCCTACGCAGCCACCTCCGCCACCATTTTGAGTCAGGTATCACTGTTCCACCCCTTAAGTTAGGATATTGACTATGAGGCCATAGTCTAATTCAAGCTTAGGGGGGGTGTTGGAACAATTTCTATCTTAGTTTCTTGTTTTCTTTCACTATAGTTTTATTTGTTTTATTTTAGTTAGTTTTCTTGTTAGTTTTCCACTATGTAGGATCCACAATCTATCTAGTGTAATCTGTGGAGAAGTAAATGCATGGTTTCAATTAAGAATATCAATCTCTGGGTTGGGTGCATTTTAAAAAAAACTAATTTTTTTGTATGAGCTTATCTTGCAAGTAATCGAGTCACATAACTGAGGAAGTGCTTGAGTAAGTCAGCTTTAGGACATTAGAGCATAAATGACCATCTAATTTGTCTAAGAAAGTGATTGACAAGGATTGTTGAGCCTAAACTGTTCAAACACTAACGCGACCTTAAATTAAAATTCAAGAAAGAAACCCCTTGATTACCTTTACACAGGTCATTAGAGAGGGACATATGATTTTTTCTGTAGGTTCTGTCTCTTAGTCGTGTGATCTCAACCACCGCATATCTTTAACTCACACCCCACCATAAGAGGATTGAGCACATGCTGTCATTCTTTCTCTTGATTGCATTGCATAATAGACCTTGCATAGTAGTTGTTTATTTTTGCTTGCATTAGTGCATATAAAAAATTTAATAGTAAAATCATACATGCACAACAAAATCATGGTGCATGTCATCTAGTTGCATAAGCATGACATTTCTTCTTGCATAAAATCTTGTCTAACTTCTTCTCTCTTAATAAAAAGGTAGTGATTTTGCCCATTCTTTGAAAAACAAAAGAGAAAGCACTTACAAAAATTAAAGGTGTAGTGCAATTAGAAGCCCAAAGCAATTTTATCGTGATTGAAAGGGGGATTAAATGAAAAAAAAGGAAAAAAAAAGTATACACATATTTCTGAAAGTTTGAAGGCACAATTCTACCCAATTATAAAGAAAAGTTAGCACATGATGTAGTTTTGTAGATATTTTGTCTTATCTTGTGATGAAATAATAGTTGCATGCATCATTCCACCACAATGATTAGGCCTTAGGAACATTCTAAAAATCGCATCATCATAGGTTCATCATGATTTTTGATTGCATGAATGATTTTATGTGCTCATGATTCTTCCGCAGCCACCTATTTCAACCACCTATTGGTCTTACTGGTAGGCCACTCAAATGATTTTCTCCTCATTCATTATTCTATCAAGAGAATTGCTTCCATGTAGATGGTAGGTAGAGAAAAGAGCAACATAGATAGGAGATCACATGATGCATAAAGTATGAACCGAACGATTCTATCATATTAACTGCTGTAGCTGATAGTGTCTCATTGATTGGGGGGTGGACATCGTGGATAGAGGTTTTTGGTCACCTATACGGTAGTTAGTGTTCAGTGGTCAGTAAAGGTCGGAAGAAGGACCGAAAGGTGGAGTTTTTAGATGTACCTTATGCATGATGTCATTCAGCCGACTTATCTCAATCAGATCCAAAGGTGTTGTTGCTCGAGGACGAGCAAGATTCAGCTTAGGGGAGTTTGATGTGCGAGTTTTGAGTCGCTTATTACAGGCCTAGTTTAGATTCATTTTGGTCATTTGTTAGTCAATTTGTTGATTATATGTGCATAAATCTTGATAATTGGCTTGTATACTCTTTGTGTATCAAACTATGCTTATTTAATCATAATTATATTATTTTATATATTTCTCGACTTAATACATGGTCTTTGTCAAATTTCAAGAACTTCCATATATTTGAGGAGTCGGTGCCATCGACCACCCAAGTCAGTGCCACCGAGATGACATCAGGGACAGAGGCTCAGTACACCAAAAGAGTCGATAGCACCGACCACCTAGGTCGGTGCTACCGAGATAGCATCAAAGAGGAAGAAAAAAATTCATAGCAGCTCGGTGCCACCGACATTCCAGTCGATGGTACCGACTCAGCCAGAGATCGATCAAAGCCTGATACCATCGGTACCACTGACTCTATCGGATTTCAGCAATCTAAACCGGCCACCCCGATCCAACGGTCCACTGTGTGTGGTACCATAAGTGACATAGGACAAAAAGGGAGGATGGCCAGACCTAAAGGGCATCAGTTTTTGCACTGCACGCCAGCCAGAGAAGAGAGGGAGAGAGAACAGAGCCGAAGGATGACAACCGGATGATTCGAGCACCTCTGATGGATGTTTCTACTGTCAGAAGACTGCAGATCACACGTTTCTCGAGGAGGATCATCCGGAGCACCTTCTTTCCAGGGGTTATACAAATCTCCTCATGTTTCCCACTTTTTTCTTCTCTCCTTCTATGTGTTCTCAACTGAAAACCATGCGGGGCTAAACCCCTCTTTTCCTTAGGACCCGGGAGTAGTCCGGGGAATCATTGTATTGACTGTTTACATGATTTAGTATAAGTTTCTCTTTATTCCTGGATATATAAGTGTGGATTTGAATGACTCATCTCTACTTGATCACCATCGATATGATTACAGACCAAAAATTACTCCGGAAGGGGGATTAATAGTTAGAAGACCATAACTTGTACACTTCCCTACACATTCCTTGGAATAGGTGACGTACGGGTAGTCGAAAGAACCCAGAGTCTTCATTAATGCACCTAAATTAAGAATAAATTACCACAGATGTGGAATTAACTCTCATATTGTTTCCTTTAGTAGCATAGGGTGTTCCTGGCTACAATGTAATATGAATATTTGTATAAATAAAAAATTTCCTGCAATAGAGAGCAGGGTGAATTACAATTAATTCTCTAGTTATTGCAAAAAATTGAGTCTAACCCCATCATTTTCAAGTCTTTAGTTAATACATTAACACAATATATATTCATTATCTTCAATGTAATCTAATATTGAGGCATGTTTGTTAGAGTATAACTAAGTGCAAAATATGTTTTATAATGTATATAACTTAAAAGTATAAAGTTTAAGTTGTTGACTTATTATTTGGCTAGACCTAGTTGTAATTCTTATTTTCTGATTTTATATATATGTTTGATGTAATACATATAAAAATTATTGACTATGTTATAGATAAAAATATATAGAGGAGTTTGATTTATGCAATCGGGTGCACACAATTTGCTATCTTTCTATGGTCATCATGCTTTTTGTAAAATATAAAGGGTTCATCAATCCTACAACATGACTCATCACGATTCTTTTTGTGGTTCTACATGCAAGAAGAGAGAGAGAGAGAGAGAGAGAGAGAGTCCTGGCTCTCACTACTAGGGATGTGAATTGGTAGGGTAGGGTAAGGTAAGGTCTTACCCTTACCCTTACCCGCATTAAAGATGAAGGTGGTGGGTAGGGTAATTACCCTTTTCCTTACAACCTTTACCCTACCCTTACCTGCACCCTTCTACCTGTAGGGTTAATGTGTAGGGTAACGGGTGAAATGGGTAAATCAACATGAAGATATTTATGCAATATTCTCAACAATAATTTCACATTATATTCCCTACATCAAATACAAGACACTCTTAAAACTAGTTCTTGATACTAATAATTATAATTTTGGTGTACACAACAAAAATAATAATATTTAATCGATTATTTTTTTTACATGACCTAACATTTTTTTATATATTATTTGTTATCGATGAATCTAATTTCTCTATAATATATGACTATAAAAGGTGTTACATTCTACCCATTGTTTATTAGAGTTTTGGAAATTAAAGTAGTAAAAACTAAGCAAGTATTGATGTTGCTTGTTAGGGTTTTTAGTAGGCATTAGTAAATATATTAGAATCTGAAATATAAATGCAAAATTATACTACTGGGTAAATGGGTAAAGTGGGTGGGGTAAATATTCTCCCTTACCCTATCCTATATAGATGCGGGTAAAGTGGGTAAAGGGTAAACGACAGGTGGGTAAAAAATATGCTTACCCTTACCCTACCCTACAAGGTATGGATGATGGGTAAATGGGAAATACCCTACCCATTTACAACCCTACTAGCTACATTGGATCCTCCAGACTATTACCAAAAATTTTAAGTAAAGTTGTGTTCTAAAGTAGTACTAATTCTGATAGTGATGTGGTATAAACCATATGTATGGACACACAAAGATAGGGATGTACATCGGTCCAAACCCAGACCGGATCGGACCAAGACCAAACCGGAGTGAGATCCAAATAAGAAAAAATTTTGGACTGAGGATCGGACCGAACAAGAACCGGTCTGGTCCTAGATCAAAACAGAGAATGTATGGACCAGATCAGGACCGGATCAGGATCAGACCGAACAAAATTCATAATAGTTAAAAAATATGAAAGAATCATGTATTGACATGATTAGTGACTTTTTTTCACTACTTTTATTAAAAAATGAACGGGATCGGAAAATGTATGGAACGGAACGAATAAAATTTATGCCAGTTAAAAAATGAAAGTATCATGTATTGACGTGATTAGTAATTTTTTTCACTACTTTTAGTGAAAAATTGAAAATCACACCTACTATAATTTATTTAGATGTTTTTGTACTTTCATATGTTTGATGTAACAATCCTTGTTCTCATTTTATATGAACATAAATTTATTCATAAGCATTCTATGGTAGGTGATTGTATTTTCTTAGACAATTAATTTTGTACGAAAATAACTTTACATATAATGTTATTAATAGTTATCGAACACGTTGATATGAAACTTAAACTATTTACTTAACTACACTACTCTATCTCATGTCATATTCTAACAAGTATTTACTTCCAATCCCAGGTTAATAATACCTCTAATAAGTTAAGTATAAGTTATTTATTTATATATTTCCCATCATCCCTCCATTACCAACAACACTTCATAAACTTTAGCACTAAAGTAAGCATTTATTATTGTGATAAAGTGAATTTTTCATCATTTGACTGTAAAATCTAGTTCTATATTTCTTGTACTCATTAACCCTACTTTATCATCAAATAGGTGTAAAACACTCATTTGGAAGTAATTTTGGATAATGGTGAGTTTTAAGCACATTGGTGACACCTAATTGAGATATTTGATACCATTGTATGCATGGAATACATGAATTTCAACTCATTCTAGACTTGCTAATATTTTATTTCATTCCAGTATATATCTTTATCTTTAGGATCCCAAAATTTTTTAGAATATTTTATACCATATTTCTAGACTGGTATCCGAATTTCAGCCCAAATGGAGCTCCCTAGCTCTCTATAAAAATTCGTGAAAATTGCTTACAAAATGACATCTTTTTTACTAAATGGGCCGAGATTCGCCTATTGGACGGGTCATCCCCTACCTTGGGCATCTGCTATAGTAGCCACGGGTAGGGATGAACTCCATATATTCGGACACCTGGATCTCCTTCATCCTTGATCCATTTTGTATGTTTATGGATGTGTTGGATTTGTCTCAAGAACACGCACCAGATTCATGTATAACTTCTGGTCTTTTCTGGACTCTTCCCAAAGCTTTGAAGATCCAAAACTGAACTGCCGCCATAGCCAAAAGGGTGATCTTTGCTCAAAATCAAGCCCTAACCCTAAGTCATTTCCCCTATATAAACCCCCCTCTCACTTCGTCTTGCACCCACGAACGCAGCCATACCTTCAGATTTTGCCCTCATACCCTCATGCTCTCACCCTCTTGTGCTCCGCCCCTAGAATTCGTGGTGCTACAGTAATACGGTCGAGTACCGTAGCATGATCTCTCTCCTCATGTTGGTCTTCAATATCCTTTTCTCTCTAGAATCGTATTATGATCATACCTTCTTCATCTGATGTCAAAAATAGGAGAACTATAGTCCGTTTCGATCACGGGAATGAGACGGACATAGTAAAAATATTTTCATCACATATTTCCTAGTCCTTTTCCAAAAGAAAATTATGTAATGTTCTTTTATTTAGATTTATGAAACATTATCTAAATAGTATTTCTGCACTTTTTATGATGTTTTGATAGATCTAACATCGAGATTATGATTCTAGATCTATATACCTATCATGTTTTGGTAAATTTTGATTACTTACATCTTAGATCTAGCCAAAATGATATCTAGACTCACTCTTATACATATGTGATACTTTTGCTCATGAAATCTGATATTATTGTCCAATTTCGATCTTGTGACTGTTGAACTTAATAAAGATCAAATATTGTGATTTAATCTTTCTAAATTCATGAAATATTAGTCTTGATTTAGAAGTTGACCAATGACTTGAATGATGAAGGATCTTGATCTAATCTTGTTTACTTGTTCACTCTTGAATATGAATCATATACCTTAAAGCATTGTTTATTCCTTATATTATGATTGATCTATATTTGTGATATTTTGACCTAATCCATGATTTTATTTGTACATCACTCAAAACTTGATCTTTGACCTTATTCATTATATTAACCGAAACTTGATCCAATCTTGAATAACAATGATGCTAATTCATCATAATGACCTAAAGACTGGACAATGACTTGTATATTGATCATGATAAGTAGGGTTAACACATATGTTCCTGAATGTACCTAGGTAGGTCATTCATACTTGAAATATACTTGACACTGGAATAATGTTGAACATCTTGAATTTGTTGATCATAAGTGAATGACCTAACCCCAAGGTTAAATAGGAATGAGTAACCCTAATATTGAGATATGAAACATGATCTTCTAAACGTCATGATTTTGACCCTTGATCCAATCTTGTTGATCTAGGATCTGACTCAAGGGGTTGAAACTATTATTTCTTGGAGTCTGTACTCTAATACTCGGTGAAAGGTATGCTTTTATATTTATTTCCTCTTTGAACAAACTATGGTATTGAATAATAATCTTGTATATATCTCTTGAAAATCTTGGCTATATAATTTGTTGAAATACTTCGTTTCCTATGATTATTATGTTTGTTTTTTTTGTATTATGTTAAACAAATCTGAACATAATCGATTCACCCATTATGACTTGTAGTATTATTGACTTGTTAATATTAAGTACAAGGGACCTCCTCACTTGGACGATGGGAAGATCTTGTACCACCTCGTTTGAATCTCCTACGTCATTAAGAGAAGTGGAGCGTAGTGAACTCCCCCATCTCGTTGGGATTGTGAGTCAAACTTGAACATATAAGCATGCTTTCTCAATATCAGCATAATGGAAAAATTCGTAATAAAATTGAATTGTTCAAAATAAACTTGGGTTTGAACACCACCTTTGAATATTTTTCTATAAGTCCTACCAAGTAAAATATTTTGATATAAATGTTTTCAATCATTCAATTTCTGTTAATTTTCAAAGCGTAACGATGCATTTGCATTGATTGTGTCTTGATTTACCTGATTTTAGAAAAACCAGATGGACCACTATGAAGTAGCAACTATATCGTTTCCACATTTGACATACTCTAATGGCAAGGATAAATCTACAAAATTAAAAACCGGGTTGATTAGTTCTTTACATTTCCTATTTTTGAGTTATTATTTCTTATTGTATATGACAATGTGTTAGATCTTTTTGGGCCACTCAGGGATGGGCGCTTCAATCCCATTACCACTGTCTAGGCAGTGGGATTGGGATTGGGGTAAGAATGGTTCTATGACAATTATCTTTAATTCATAATAAGAAAAGATTATTTTATGTTATCCGGTCTAATCAATCCAGACCAGTTTGAATGGGTTTTGTGCTAGATTGGACCGGACCAATGATCAAAATTTTGAAAAATAGAGGACCGAAGACCGGACCAAAATTAAAGTCGGTCCAGGACCGGACCGAATAATAGTCAGTTCGGTCTGATCCATCGGTCAAGACCGATATATATACAACCCTACACAAAGACATGTTCTACACCCGACTGTGCCCTAATCGGGTGTGGTACAATTTCTAGGATTCTCTAACCGGCTCAATGTAGTTGTTGCATCCAATTACACCCATCAAATAAAAACTAAACAAAAAGCATTACACTTGAATTCCACTTTTTCTGTCTATACCCTACTAAACAGGCCCTCATCAAAATCGTAAATACACACAATATGCCTAATTTATTTTTATAAATTGGCATTACTGTTGCTAACTATAAACTGGAAGTCTGAATTGGGACTTGCTGGCGTGTTTCACGCAGCATACGCCATTGTGCACAACCTGGTGTGCGTCTGTTTTTTTTTTCTAATAAAAATGTGGTTTGCGTCTGTGATATCTAGATGCGGTCCATCCTGTTATACTAGACTCAAACCCGTGCTACGCACAGGCATGAGAACAATCATCTTACAAAGTATAGCTTGTATCTAAACATTAGTATCTGAGGGTATAATTGAGAAAAATTAATTTTTATACATGCAACCATCGTTCCAATCACATGAAATAGTTGGATAAATATTGGCAACTATAAATAAAAAGATACTACCAGAAAGTTGTAAACGTAGCAATTTAAAATGAACAGCAGCCAAAATGGCTAATTTGAAGTGACCGGGAGCGCTTAATGTAAGGTGAAGACAACATAAGCAAGTATAAAACATCTTGCCATCCTCCCAACATGAAATCAGTTTAACTTCCTTCAATTGATATTCTATTGTTGATAAAAAAATTCTTATTCTTTAATATTTCTATTTTACAAAGTGAGCACATGTAGCAACAAAAGGAATCAAGCCATTCATTATATATATAAGTACACTAAATATACAACCACATTTTTCCAAAATTCCCATAGAAGTTATAGCTTGAAATAAGAAAACATAGCTTCGTAGGAGCTTTTCTTCATAACAAAGTAGATAATCAGCTACATACGATAGTTATTCATGTATATACATTTTACTAATGTGTCCAGTAGTTGCTAAATCCTAATAGAAGGATTTTGAGATTTGAAGAGTTCCTGTAATAGCAAGCTTTAAGTTTGGTTTATCTGCACCTCTGTGAGATCCGTCAGACACTTCATATGTTTTCCGTACAACGTAACAGAAAGAGACAATGTAGCCCAGCATGATTTCGGCACCCGACTAATTTGAAAAGAAAAAGTTGTCTTGCGTGTTCATTTCCTTCTCTTCAATTTCAGATTATAAGATGAATGTACAATTAGGTACCATGACTAATTTGCCTTAGTAAACTACAAAGATAATTAGAAACTATAATGTAATAGAGATTCATCCATTCTAAAAAGAATACAATGCAGTTTCATGCATGCATAAGATATTGTATAGTTGTATTGAATAAAAAATTATATACTGGTATTGAAAAAAAATCATTAGGTTGTTCGATTGGTAAAATGCATATTGAGATATCAAAGCTTAGACAATTTCTATAATGGTTTAGCAAAAATAGTTTTGATCGGAAAAAAGAGAAGCTTATGTTAATGACAAAATGAATGCTAATATATAAGTTTCTAAACAATATAATAAGCTTGACGATTACACGTTGGGAATACCAAATCGTCCATGGAAAATGGATAAACAGAATGTTCACTTAAAAAGAAGTGAAAAATGTTATAAAATAGAAACAATAAGTTGTCTTGCCATAATAACTTATTGATCCAGTTAGCTTTCGTTTATATATTATATTTAATTGAACGATGTTGTCGTCCTGTTCTACATTTTCCATAGTCGGTTGTTCTTTGGTGTTGTGAAGGACTGATGTTCAGTAATGATTACTTTTTATGTAAATATATGATTCCAAAACACCACCTATCCTAAAAACAACACACCGACTATTGGGCAGCTAAAGGAGGCTGCATGGGGCTGCGAAACCTACCTAACATTCATCTTTGAAACAAATTTCAGACTATTCCCAATTTTGGTTCTCATTTCCCAATTACATGAGTAGATAGCACCACTGAGAAAAATAAACTGCATGAGGGTAAATGAGGGGGAGGCTTAGATACTTTGAACATGTACACGGTCGGACAGTAGTGTTATTGAGTGAAAGTTAGAAAAGTGAAGAGACAGGCCAAAAGTAACGTGTAAAGAATTAATAAGGATGAACTTAGCTTCATTACACCTAAGCAATATCATGACTAAAAAGCTAGATGAATGGAAGAAAATAATCCACCAGCCAATTAACAATGACAGGTTTCAGGCTCAAATTGCAATGGCTGCAACAACAATAATGACAATGATAACATTCCCACAAAATTCGTGTAATTGGTTCTAATTTTGTTCTAAATGGTTCAACTTATTAAAGGATTGTGGCATCATATGAGTTGCACCATAATATCTTTATCTATCATTGCGATAAAGTAGCTCCTTTATTATTTCTCAATCATCTTACCATCAACTCTGCATGTGGCGTTGAGCTATATGTCAACCACATATATCAAGGACCTATTTTTCCGATTGATGTCTATAGTATAATATCCTTAGTTGTTTTAAATGAGGCATCTTCTAAAGTATTCATGTCACTTTTAGAAAATGATAAATAATCTTATGAACAAAAGAGACCTAGATTGTGTCTATTTTATATAAAAAAATACATTTATTAGAATGTCGTCACAAATTTCCCAAGTAGAAAATTGACATGCTTGTAAAAAGAGGACTTGCAGGCAGTATAGCTTTCTTAGGGACAAGGCGAGCATTATAAATTTGTCTATAGAAAACACTCTTTTCCATACTAAAATCTTGGAAATGAGTCACGATGAGGAGATGGAGATATTTAATCGGCATACCAGTAAGTTTAAATAGGCGCAAAGCATTTGAAGGCTTACAAAGAGGAATGTTAAAACATGCAGAAGCTGTGATCTACAAAGTATGAGTTGGACAATTATGTACAAAATGAAAAAGAAGGTGGGGGCAGAAGCGGGATGAAGTCTGGTCACTTACCATTATAATCGTCTTGAAACCATGGCTGATTGTGCAGTAGCATTACATTGAAGGTCGTATTCATGGCGACGAATTTTGTTGTATTGATTGGTATGTAGATTTTTTCATCAACATTCAGCATATGATTTTGGACACCTGACATCAACAAAGAAAAATATTACTGCATAAACACGACCCTGCCATAAAATATGTTGTCCAGTGCCCTTTTACTAATGTATATAGATGCTTTCATCAACATTCAACATATGATTTTGGACACCTGACATCAGCAAAGAAAAATGTTACTGCATATATACGACACTTCCATAAAATATGCTGTCCAATGCCCTTTTACCAATGTATGTATTATTTAACCAACATTATTATACATTATGTAGCAGTTTTTTCTTCCTTGGACATGCAAAGAAGGTTGAGAACATGACTTGAGACGCTTTCCTTTGTGGACAACTGCAAATTTGAGAAAAAATAGGACTCAAGGTTATGTATACGGAACAATGATGGAGCTCTCAGCTGAAGAGGATTGATTAGAAGGTACCTTCGTGGGTAAGAAGAGAAGAATCAGGAGAAGCAGCCCGAACATTTGTCCTGGGTCTTTTAGGTCTAGACATGGGTACAAAGTTGATTGACAGTGTTGATGCGGGTTCAACATTCCAATGGGAAACCTTTTTAGGTCTAGTGATTGATGAATTTTCATCCCAGCTCACCAAAAAAAGAAGAGTAATATTAGAAAAAAAGAGCATTCCCCAAGCTTTGATTGATGCTCAACCAAAATTATTTAGAATAGGAAGGAACCTTGAAGCGCTTCCACTCAGAATCTTGCCATCTATCAGTATCAATGTCACCAATCCCAGTGATGGTGCCTGTAAACCTGCCAGATCAGAGCATGTGATGAGTAACATCCTTTTTGCTAGAAATGAATGCAGAAAAAGCAATCAACAATGGTAACTAAGTCACCTTTGCTCAGGGGATTCTTCGCCTTCAAATTTCATTCTGAACCTCATCCCTATAGAATGGTTGATCTTGAGCAATTGCACATAGTGATCATAAGGGACAATAAACTCTGCTGGACTTGTTCTGGTAGTACAAAATAAACAATAACAACCATGAGAACACCGATACATAAGTATTTTTTTAGCCGAAATCAAACACTAGAGACAAAAGAAATAAAATACAAGAGCGAGCATCGTTCCTGGGTTTGTAGTAGACAGTAAACATTGTTCCAGTAGAAACGGCGTGCCATGCTGTGGTAAGTACACCAAGGTGCATGTTGTGAGTAGATATGACTGAAGAAGACACATTGGCCTGGTGCCTCATAGCCCTTCGCACACCAACCCGTAGCTCACCATTCTCACCCCTATAAAAGCATAGATAATGGATGAATACTTCCAAAATTGACACATTACTTACTATAATAAACAGAGGATTCCAAACAAATAACGGAAACATAAAAAAATTAGGCAAGACACGAGGTGGTTGCAATCGTTGTTAACAGTAGCAAATACAACATATAATAAACAAAAGTATAGTGGAAAGGGGGAAAGAAAGTCCAGACCAGTGGTGGGAGGAACTCATCGGCGTGCTTCTTAAGGACGGAGAAGCCGTCGTGCGTGCTGGTATCTGACGTCGTGAGCGCCTTGCAGAAGGAATGCACCCGCGGTCATAGCGCATGAATGGAGGGGGGTGGGTCCTTCTCTGTGGCTCCGGTCTCGCCCTGCTGGCAGGGAAAAAATTAATCAGACGCAATGGACGAACGGACGGACGGAAGCCAGGGAACACCTAGAACCAGTCCCCTCTTGCTTAGTTGCT
This sequence comes from Alisma plantago-aquatica, assembly GCA_963693085.1. NCBI lineage: Eukaryota > Viridiplantae > Streptophyta > Magnoliopsida > Alismatales > Alismataceae > Alisma > Alisma plantago-aquatica. The sequence goes on along the minus strand of OY856411.1, from coordinate 39,738,415 downwards.
TACCTTGACCTTCGACATGACTGTGCTCTGTGCAAACACCTCGTCTGTGTCTGGTTCTGCCTTGAGGTGTACGTTGATGATGCGACATAGGATCTTGGACGGGAGGTCGTAGCGCGGTACCTGGTGACCGACCACGGGATCCATGGTGACCTCCACCTGCAAGCAAGGCATTCATCATCTGGGAGGGGAGGAGGAAGTAAGGAAGAGAGTGGAAAGCAAAGGGGGAGGAAGAAGAAAAGCAACAATGCCAGCAGCGAGTGAGTATTGTTATTCCACTAACCTGCTCGACATGTACCTGTGGGAAGTAGAACACCCTCTCCCCCTCCCTGGGTACGGACACCAGCGGGCCAGCGCAGGCTCGCCACAGCTCGTCGTAGAGCGGATCGGCAGCGCAGTCTGCAAGGAGAGTCGAGAGAATCGCTCACACTCAGAAATCATCACGAAAAGAGGCATTTATTTGGAAAAACAAAGGAAGACGGAAGAGGGAGCAAGAGAGGAGAGCACCTCGGTCAAAACCCCACTATTAGAGTGGCTTCTGGGATCAGCGTGTTGGCTAAATGGACATATATAAATCCCTTTATTTTGATTATGAAAAACATTTCATTCTTATTGATCTAACGAGCTACTTAAGTGTGCAGGAACAAGGTGGATGACAAAGTACTAGGGAAATCCATATGCTTCCATATTTATATTTTCATGCAATGTAATCGCCTTGTAAAAGCTTGTACAAATATATAATGTACAAGTACTTAGATTGCATGTAAATCAAGCGTTAGATCTTCCCTAACTAAACACCACATTTAGATAAGTCATCCCCTTCAAATAGGATCACATCTGCACACTCATACATATAATTAGTGCCTAAATTGAAACATTTAAACAGGATCAATCTCGGTCGACCAACTCCTCGACCGAGACACTCTCGGTCGACAATCTTCTCGACCAAGAAAGATCCAAAGTAGCCGTTAGACACAACTGACAAGGTAGTTGGCAGTTGGAGTTAGACGTTGCAAATCACTTGATCCAGAGAGCCTGTCGGTCGACAAAACTTCGACCGAGTAGGTATCTCGGTCGACCATTCCTCGACCGAGATGAACTCTGATAGCAACTGCAGAGTAAATTAATTAGCCATTGCTAAAGCAACAAACTTGTACCTAACAGCTAGTTAAGCACTTAGAAACCCCTAGAAGTTGTCTAGAACGTCCTTAAGCATCCTTAGACCATTCCTATATATAGGACAAGCCATAGGACACTCAAACTCACTTGTTACACTTGAGAAATCCTTGAGCATACTTTGAGCAATCTGTTTGTAAGCAATTTGAGCATTGTGACAATTGTACACTTCCTTCCTTAGCTCAAAATCTGTGTTCTATAGGCTAGTATCTCCTACCCACTGCAATCACAAGTCCATACACTTGGTTAGGAGATCTATACGCTTGATCTAGGCAAATCAAGTCTTGGGCTAGAAAGGATAAGTTGTAATTTCCTTTTTCCTTTCTTGTTCTCTATTACTGTTTGTACTCTCCTTGCTACTCCTAGGTTGGAGGCTGCGGATTGGAGAGGGTGGAGATCTTCTTGGTGAAGAAGGCGACCTTGAGCTACTTCAGAAGGTTGGTGCAACGGGAGGTTACTTCTAGAGAGGAAGGCTACTTCAAGGGGAGCTTGGAGTTACTTCAAGAAGGCTACCTCAAGTTGGTGCACCTACTTCAAGTGAAGGTTGTTCAAGGGGTGTAAAGGAAAGTATTGTATTTTTTATAAATCCTTGAGAAGGTAATAAAATAAATACTTTCAAAATCCTGGTTCGGTAAGCAACCGGGTAGTGGACTGACAACTTTAGTATTTGCTAAAGTTGGAACCACTCTAAACACCTGTCTCCTTCTTCTAATCTCAATTGTGGTTGTTTGAGTTAAATAATTGTTAAAATTGTTTTAAAAACTCTATTCACCCCCCCCCTCTAGTGTTTTTCAATTGGTATTAGAGCAGGCTTCAAGGAACGCTAACAAGGTCTTGAAGAAATGGGTGACGGAGTGCTCAACAACCTTAACCTTGAAGGGACACTTGTTGCTAGGCCTCCAGCATTCGATGGAACAAACTACCAATATTGGAAGAGAAGGATGCAGTTCTACTTCCAAGGCATCAATTGGGACTTATGGAGAATGGTGTCAACCCCATATGAGCTCCCTCAAACTCAATTTGCAGAATGGGATGCAAATACGGTAAAACTGGCTCAAATGAATGCAAAAGCTGTAAGCGTTTTATATTGTTCTATTTCGGTAGGAGAATTTAATAGAATATCTAATTGTGAAACAACCTATGATATTTGGCATAGACTGTCCATAACCTATGAAGGTACAGTCCAAGTCAAAAATTCCAAAATTAGCATGTTTAAACAAAAGTTTGAACACTTTCGTATGGATCCTGATGAATCTATTAGTGAAATGTTTGCAAAATTCTCTACTATTGTTAATGGTTTAAGTGCACTAGGAAAACCTGTCCTTGAAGAAGATCAGGTATCAAAAATGCTTCGATCACTTCCTCCAAAATATAAGCCAAAGGTGACAGCCATTGAAGAAGCAAACGACCTCACTCGACTGAAAATGGAGCAACTTATTGGCAACCTAGAAGCTCATGAAGCAACCCTAGAAGAGGAAGAAAGAAGAGCACGTGAACTTCAGCAAGGAAAGAAGAAGGATGTGGCTCTAAAAGCTTCAAAGGTCGTCACATAAGAAAGTGAGGAGTCAAGTTAAGAAGAAGGAGAAGAAGCCTTGATCGTCAACGGTAAGAAATACAAAAGATTTAAATCTAAAAAAAATTCCAGTTCTTCTTCTACTCCTCCTAGGTGCTTTGAATGTAGGAAGAAAGGGCATTTCAAAAATGAATGTCCTAAAGCAAAGAAAGGAAAGAAAAGCTCACACAAGAAGAAGGGATAAAAAGCCTATAAAGCTGCATGGGACGAGTCAAGTGACAGTGAAAGCGGAGAAGAAAAGGTAGAATGTCTAATGGCAAGAGAAGATGATGAAGACTCTCAAGAGGAATGGGTGGTTGACAGTGGATGCTCCAAACATATGACCGGGAACAAGGATGCATTTCAAACCTTTGAAGAAAAGAAAAGTGGAACGGTCACCTTTGGAGACAATGGTAAGGGTAAAATCGTTGGAATAGGTAATGTTGGTACAAACCTCGAAATAAAGAATGTTCTACTCGTTGATGGTTTGCACCATAATTTGATAAGTGTTAGTCAATTATGTGATAGTGGTTATGATGTGTTATTTAACAAAACCTGCTGCAAGTTATTGATAGAAAACACTACAAATGTTGTTTATGAAGGAAATAGAGTTGGAAATCTTTATATCCTTAAACCTAACTCTATGAAATCAGTAGTGGGAAAATGCTTACTTGCAAATGAAAATACCTTACAACTATGGCATAAAAAGCTAGGACATGCTAGTTCACATGTTATTAAAAAGTTAGTGAAATATGATCTTGTTCGTAGATTGCCTACTTTATCTTTTGATCAAGTTGAAAACTGTGAACCATGCACAATGGGAAAGCAAACCAAAACCTCTTTTAAACCAAAACATGTACTTAGCACCAGTAGATCCTTAGAACTAATTCATATGGATTTATTTGGACCCATGAGGACACAATCAATTGGTGGTAAAAGATAATGTTTTGTTATTGTTGATGATTATAGTAGATACACATGGGTACACTTTATTGCAACTAAAGATGATACTATTCATGTTTTTATACAATTTTGTTCCAAGATTGAAAATCTATTACAAAGAAAAATATGTACCATTAGAAGTGATCATGGTGGAGAATTTGAAAATCATACATTTGAGGAATTTTGTACATCTCAAGGGTACACTCATAATTTTTCTGCTCCATGCACCCCACAACAAAATGGTATAGTAGAAAGGAAAAATCGATCACTACAAGAAATGGCTAGAACTATGATGCTCGAACACAACACACCCAAAACCTTTTGGGCTGAAGTTGTAAACACTGCATGCTATGTGTTAAATAGAGTAACTGTTCACTCTCACTTGAAGAAAACTCCATATGAAATAATACATTCTAAGAAACCTAGAGTTGACTATTTTCATACCTTTGGCTCCACATGCTATATTTTAAATACCAAAGATGATAGAGATAAGTTTGACTCTAAATCACACAAAGCATTCTTTTTGGGATATTCCACTTCTAGCAAAGCTTTTAGAGTATATAACACTATATCTAGAAAAGTTGAGGAATCTATTCATGTTTCTTTTCATGAAGAGTCCAAATCTGAAAATCTAGAAATCATAGATCTCACTAATCAATTCGAAAATTTAAACATACCAAATGATAGTGAGAAAGTTACTAAAAATAATCACCAAGCTGAACCACAACCTACACCTAGGCTTATTAAGGATCATCCTCAAGAACTAATTATTGGAGATCCTAATGATAAAGTCAAAACTCGGTCTTCCTTCAAAGATGTTGCAAACATGGCTTTTGTTTCTATCATTGAACCTAAGAAGATATCTGAAGCTCTTAAAGATGATTATTGGATAATAGCCATGCAAGAAGAATTGAATCAATTCACTAAAAATGATGTATGGGATTTAGTTCCTAAACCACAAGATAAAACCATCATAGGAACTAAATGGGTTTTTAGGAATAAGCTAAATGAGGTAGGAGAAGTAATAAGGAATAAAGCTCGGTTAGTAGCACAAGGATATAATCAACAAGAAGGAATAGATTTTGATGAAACGTATGCACGATAGCTAGACTTGAAGCTATTAGAATGTTACTAGCTATTGTTGTACATAAAAACATCAAACTCTACCAAATGGATGTAAAAAGTGCATTTCTAAATGGCATCATTCAAGAAGAAGTATATGTTGCCCAACCACCTGGTTTTGAAATATCGGAAAAAGGTGACTATGTTTATAAACTTAAGAAAGCACTTTATGGTTTAAAACAAGCACCTAGGAATTGGTATAAAAGGATCAAGACATATCTTTTTGATAATAGTTTTTCTATTGGAAATTCAGATTCTACTTTATTTTTCAAAATATATACATCTGATTTCCTAGTTGTGCAATTATATGTTGATGACATTATTTTTGGAGCTTCTAATGATTCATTGTGCATACAATTCAGTGACATTATGCAAAAAGAATTTGAAATGAGCCTCATGGGTGAACTAACTTTCTTTCTTGGTTTTCAAATTAAACAAACACCTGCCAGAATATTCATAAGACAAGAAAAATATACTAAAGAACTCTTGAAACGTTTTGGGATGGATCAGTGCAAACATGCTACTACTCCTATGGCTACTTCTATTAAAATTGATAAGGATGAAAATGGGGAACCTATTGATGATTCCTTATATAGAGCCATGATTGGTAGTTTGCTTTACTTAACTGCTTCTAGACCGGACATTATGTTTTCCGTTGGTCTTTGTGCTCGATTTCAATCACAACCTATGCACTCTCATTTTCTAGCAGTTAAACGAATTCTTCGTTACCTAGCCGACACTACTTGTTTTGGTTTATGGTATCCAAAAAGACAATCCTTGGATTTTAAAGCTTATACTGATGCGGATTGTGCTGGTTGTCGACTTGATCGCAAGAGTACTAGTGGTGGTTGTTTCTTGTTAGGGAGAGCTTTAGTATCTTGGTTTAGCAAGAAACAAAATACGGTTGCCCTATCTACAACTGAAGCCGAATATATGGCAGCTGGGTCTTATTGTGCTCAAGTACTTTATATGCAACAAGTGTTAAACGATTATGGTTTTACTCTTTCATCTACGCCTATTTTTTGTGACAACACGAGCGCTATAAACTTAGCACACAATCCTATTTTACACAGCCGAGCTAAACATATTGAAATCCGTCATCACTTTTTAAGGGATCATATCTCCAAGAATCATGTTTCCCTTCATCATGTTGATACGGAAGATCAATTGGCTGATATTTTTACAAAACCGCTTCCACTAGATCAATTTAACAAAATTAGGAAGCAACTGCTTATCACTCCTTTGGAAGATGTTTTCTTTGATATCTGTACTTCTTAACAAAAACTTTTAATGGACATCTTTTTCATTAGATTTGATGGGACATCTAATTAAGGGGGAGTTTTTATTCTTAACGGATATCTTTTTGAAATGACAAAGGGGGAGAAATAAATATAAAACTAAAACTTAGTAATTATGAAAAACTCAATCAATGAGTTTCATAAATAAACTCTTGGCTTTACATTGAAAGTTGCTATGTTCCCTAGTGAATTGGATTTCATGTTCCATAATTCATGGGGAATAATAAGCACACATTTTATAAACAAGAGGAAAAGCTACAAAAGGTAATCTAAAGGTATGAAACTCATATGTTTTATATTTGCTTTATTTATATTTTGGAAATGTTTGTCATCTTCAAAAAGGGGGAGATTGTTGGCTAAATGGATATCTATAAATCCCTTTGTTTTGATTATGACAAACATTTAATTCTTATTGATCTAACGAGCTACTTAAGTGTGCAGGAACAAGGCGGATGACAAAGTACTAGGGAAATCCATATGCTTCCATATTTATATTTTTATGCAATGTAATCGCCTTGTAAAAGCTTGTACAAATATATAATGTACAAGTACTTAGATTGCATGTAAATCAAGCGTTAGATCTTCCCTAGCTAAACACCACATTTAGATAAGTCATCCCCTTCAAATAGGATCACATCTGCACACCCATACATATAATTAGTGCCTAAATTGAAACATTGAAACAAGATCAATCTCGGTCGACCAACTCCTCGACCGAGACACTCTCGGTCGACAATCTTCTCGACTGAGAAAGATCCAAAGTAGCCGTTAGACACAACTGACAAGGTAGTTGGCAGTTGGAGTTAGACGTTGCAAATCACTTGATCCAGAGAGCCTGTCGGTCGACAAAACTTCGACCGAGTAGGTATCTCGGTCGACCATTCCTCGACCGAGATGAACTCTGACAGCAACTGCAGAGTAAATTAATTAGCCGTTGCTAAAGCAACAAACTTGTACCTAACGGCTAGTTAAGCACTTAGAAACCCCTAGAAGTTGTCTAGAACGTCCTTAAGCATCCTTAGACCATTCCTATAAATAGGACAAGCCATAGGATACTCAAACTCACTTGTTACACTTGATAAATCCTTGAGCATACTTTGAGCAATCTGTTTGTAAGCAATTTGAGCATTTTGACAATTGTACACTTCCTTCCTTAGCTCAAAATTCGTGTCCTATAGGCTAGTATCTCCTACCCACTGCAATCACAAGTCCATACACTTGGTTAGGAGATCTATACGCTTGATCTAGGCAAATCAAGCCTTGGGCTACAAAGGATAAGTTGTAATTTCCTTTTTCCTTTCTTGTTCTCTATTACTGTTTGTACTCTCCTTGCTACTCCTAGGTTGGAGGCTGCGGATTAGAGAGGGTGGAGATCTTTTTGGTGAAGAAGGCGACCTTGAGCTACTTCAGAAGGCTGGTGCAACGGGAAGTTACTTCTAGAGAGGAAGGCTACTTCAAGGGGGAGCTTGGAGTTACTTCAAGAAGGCTACCTCAAGTTGGTGCACCTACTTCAAGTGAAGGCTGTTCAAGGGGTGTAAAGGAAAGTATTGTATTTTGTATAAATCCTTGAGAAGGTAATAACATAAATACTTTCAAAATCCCGGTTGGGTAAGCAACCGGGTAGTGGACTGACAACTTTAGTATTTGCTAAAGTTGGAACCACTCTAAACACCTGTCTCCTTCTTCTAATCTCAATTGTGGTTGTTTGAGTTAAATAATTGTTAAAATTGTTTTAAAAACTCTATTCACCCCCCTCTAGTGTTTTTCACAGCGGAAGAAACCCCAACATCAGATGCCCGTAAATGTGTATCGCAGATCAAGGATGAAGGACTTGGGATGTCAGAGAAGCCTAACTGGCGGAGGAATTAAGAAAGGAAAAGAAGCGTGCAAGGAGAAGCCGATAGAAAAAGTTCAAATAGGATCAACTTAAGGCAGAGAGGAGTAAGGCAAGAGCGAGGGAATAGCGAAGATGCTACCTGATGAGCTCCGTGATAACAAACCGCGAGACAGCTAAGCTCGCCGGCGACGTTGGAGACGTCTCCCCGATAGCTAGAGCACCTACTTCGCCAAACCGCTACAATCGATCGCCAGCCAAACCACAAGTTTTTTCAAATCTCCCGCACAGAGACCCTACCATAGCAAGTCGGTGGACGAAGACAACAGAAGAATCGTTGCAGAGAACTCAAGTCGGTGGGCGAATACGGAAGAATCGTTGTAAAATTTACAAAGAACCAAACAATTTGTAGAGAATCGGTGGGCTAAGGACCAGTTTGTATTTTCAAAAAATGATGGCAAAAATTGCAGCGATAACCCCACACGGACTTTCATATATAGTATAGATTCGGTTGGTTGCTTCTACGAATGATTCGAACACCCTTACAATAGTGCGTGAGCTATAGACCAAATTACTTCCACTACAGTAGTGTCGTAAACGATGATTATAAACAAACTAAACGCTCAATATATAATGTTTGGTGCAGAAAACATTTTAATTCTAACAGCAGCTGCTAAGGAAACGTTGTGGTGGATGTGTGGTCCGGTAACATGGACTTCTGTTCAAACTGAAAGTACCCTTGACTAGTAAATGTGTTTCGTGCCCGGTATTCTGTCAGACTCATTGTCTGGAGGTTTTTGTACATTACCTTTGTGGGACATACATCCGATTGGATATTTTATATGCTTTTGACGAACTGTATGTGGTGGAAAATATATTTTTTCTGGTATAATCTGATTATTGATAAAGCATATGATTACAGGAAGTTTTCAGTCAGGAAATGAGTGAAATATATGTATACGGCACAATAAGAAATGCTGCCTTTGACGATAGGCCGAAATAGTGGAGAAGAGTCAATACTATACCTGACTGAACTTTTTCTTTTCGGCATCCTTCGTCAACCGGAGAAATCCCACGTGTACATGTGCCGCTGATAAGGAAACGGCAGACTATAGAATGATGGATTACAAACAGGATCGGCATATTACATTGCTGGATTAGAGGCAGAACGGTATTTTACAATATATAGAATTACTTGAATGTTGTTCTTTTTAATTAGTTTGATATTGAAAATGTTTACATAAACGTCTTTGTAGAGACCGGACCTACAAATTGACTGGCAATCCTTTTTTATAAGGGTGTGTTTATTTTGTGGTAAGGGAACATCAAGGTTTGCACGTCAGCATTGGATTAGATGGTAATCGCTTTGGATAGGATGTCATGTTTCCCATCCTATGTTTGGATGGAGAAAGGGTGTTTCATATCCTAAGTGCGAACGACTGAAGCATTGTTAAAATTCAGTGTGACAGTAGGTTGTGCTCTGTTTTTTTTATTTTGCGTTTGAAGATATACAATTGGTTAATGCGAGTAGAGATTGGGGGCAAAGAAGTGTTGCAACTCACGCTAAAGTTGAAATGACATGATCCATCGGCGAACAACTTACATGAGAAATGATCCATTGAGCAATATAGCAACCATTATATTGTTTGTCACAACCTGCTAGCCTTGCCGCAGGGAACTTGAGCTCCGACAGACGAGGACGTGAATGGCATCCATTCCAACAGGAGACAATGGACAGTCACTGAAGCTTAAAAAATTGAGGATCTATCGTATGACGATCTACAACTCTGGTCGAGATGATTTTGTCTGTATAAAAAATTGAACCTTAGAATGGTCGCAGTGCTGAACTGCTTGTGGAAGCCGGAGACCTCCTTTCGGTAGGCATACTGCACCATAGAGGTGGTTGGAGGAGACGAAGTCGGGAAACCTTGTTACGGGTGGAGTTGGGGTTGCGAGATGGGAAACCAGACTGAAAGACTGCGCCAGAGGTGGAGTCGGAGTTTGTGAGATCGAGTGACAGGAATGAGACGATGCGTATGCCTCGCTAGTACCTGGGGGATGTGGGGTATGTCCGAAACCTGCTTCACTGAGATTACCACTGCGGGAGGAATAAAATCCTAAAACACTTTTGACACAAACAAACATAGGTGAATCAAACACGACCTAAAGACAAAATCAGAAGAGGTGAATGATGGCAACATCACATTTTTATTTGTGATTTGTTGAATGTGACGTAAGAGATAAATAGTGTTATTATCTAGCATCCTGAAGATATCAAAAGCAAATAAAAGAAAATTGTGATGATTTCTCTCGCACCACGGACGATGCTTATGGATTTTTTTTCGCAGCTGCGTTGGATGCAGATTTTCTTGTCAAGTTGTCAAAAATGTTGGCAGTGAAAGAGAGACCTTTGTAAGATCAACACAAAGTGTTTTTGCCATCAATCCAATAAATTTTAGATACCTCTTATCATGCGAGAGAAAACATCACCACTTTCTTCTATTTGCTTTTGATATTTTCAGGGTGCTAGATGATAACTATATATATCTTTCTCTTACGTCGCATACAACAAATCACAAACTGAATTACGAACGGGACCGGCATTGCAACAAACAGAACCAACATTGTCGATGGCCAGGATATGACATATCTAAAATATTTTATTACCGTTTCCGGCATACTATTCAGGTTTAGAAAATGTTTTTTCTATCAATAACATTATTGAATATATAATTTGAATACGACAAGTGTTTGTATTCGAACAATATGGCTAGCTAATCATGAGTGGGGACAACGTATCTGTAGTCCAAGCAAAAGTTAAGTAAATCAAGAGTAATACATCTAGTACCACATAAATCGAAAAAGCATACATTAAATTAAGTTGGTTAGACTTATTTGAAGAAAAAATACATACATTGAATTATGTTAGTTAGACTTGAAAGTACATACCATGCATCTTTGCAGTATTTGTAGAACCTTTGACCTTCACAAGTGTGATGAAGCCGTCAGTTGGGTCTCTGTCCTTCTCCAAGACAACCCCATTCCCAATTAGAACGATGACTTTGTGTCATCTAGTGTCGGTTGTGCAAGGATTTGCAAGAATGCATTGTTCAACTAGGCCAACACATGAGTAATAGACTCTTTAGAATTGTGAGGATCGCATTCACCTACCATCAACTACTCATTAACACCACTCGAAGGGAGTAACGTAGGTATAAAGGCCTATGTAAGGGTTTACATGCAACTTAGAGTTGAGTTAGTGTATCTCTTATTCATCCTGCATAAAACAAGTGTACACTCAATTAAATAGAGCAATTCAATGAGGTTGAGATTGTGGCATACAACTCACAAAAATATAATTAACTAATACGAAAGTGTTCACTAAGCATTGGATTACTGAAAATCACTAAAAATTAAAATCTTTTTATCAAGAGATCCATCAAAGGAAAACTTTCTCACATAGAACCAAAGTAACTCATTTACATTCTGGTTTAAAGATACATGTCATGTATCATCTCTTTCTGTGAATTACAAGCATCAGCTGCCCTTTTAAACTAAGCACAGGCAGTATGAAAATCTCGAGGCACTGAGCCAAAATCTCAAAAGCACTAAGTACTACTCCGAGGACCTGAGAGTACAGAGACGACACATAGGACTCTATATACATCTATACAAAGCATGACAGCCAGTGTCTCCACCTGAGACTTCACTGTTGTCCCTGCTACTGGTGTTGCTGTCCTCCACCTACTGAAGGGTTCCTTCCTCCTCGTCCGCGTCCACCTAAAAATGTGGTTCCCACGGGAGTGAGACAATTGTAAATTTCCCCAACGAGAGATATAACTCTCCGCCAGAAACATTATTATTGCAGCTAAAGAAGATAAATATGAACAGAGGAATCATATTTGTTTGACAACAGTCAATTTAATGTCTAATAGATTAGAACATTATTATTATCAAAAGCATTGCAGCTATAACTTGATAGAGCAATATGTCACTTATCCATTAAGGAATATGAAGAACATGTATAACATTTATTCACTATAGAATCATTACCACAACATTAACTCTCTTCAGGCTTAGTTCATATATCTAATGCCTAGCATTGTCATTGTGGAGTCATGGTCTGTAGCCATACTCTTTTCACAAAGTATTGTGATCTTAATCCCTCAACTCATCAAGTACATTTCCACCTCTTAACAAGTTCATCATCATGATTATAGAATCTGGGTATTTGAACCCTTATTTCTTTATAGAACACTTGTTACCACCTATTAGGTAACTTCATACCTTCAGGTCATCTGATCAAGGACATTATGATTCATTCTACACAAAGCATTGCACATAGTTCACAAAGCTCATATCACCTCTTATTACCCACTAATAGGTAACAAGGCATATTATGACTTATGTAGCTCATAAACAATCTCAATAATTAGAACATCTTTTGTCACACAAGACTCATTAAATCTAGGTTACCTCTCACTAAGCAACGAAACATATGAAGGCTTATAAGGCCTATAGAACATTTTCAATATACATAACATCATAGCCCATACCTGGCTATGCTCATCATCTCAACATACCTGCATGATTAGTAATCATGATACAATTACATATTTGTTCATGCAATACAAGGGTAGGGTTATCTTATTACATTCATAACCCATTAGTCTGTATTTGAGCTTCACATAGGATTACTCTGTGTTAGGACTTCACATAGAATTACCCAGTATTAGGGTTTCTCCTAGCATTACCCTGTTTTAGGGTTTCTCATAGCATTTCCCTGTATTAGGGCTTCACATAGCATTACCATGTATTAGGGTTTCACATAGCATTACCATGTATTAGGGTTTCATATGAATAACCATATAGGTTCTCAAGATCATATTGTTAATGATCAAGTCCTGTTTCATTGCTTCACACAGCTAGGACTTAATATGGATAACATAAGTATTCAATCATATTTATTCTTATCATTCATCATTAAATGAAGTATCAACACACAATATGAATTTCTCTCTCATCATTACGAGAATATGATTACATCATAGTTTATAGGTTTGGATTAACATTTTCATAAGGCATGTTAGCCTACATTCAATAGGGTGCATTACATCTCAATGTAATAATTGACATGACACATCTTATGTGTCATTCATCCAATTATATTGGACTTATAACACATCAAGGTATACCAGTATTGGGGTGTTTGTTGTGATATCTATCATATCTTTATGTATCACTTCCCTCAACACCTTTATCTTACTTGAGTTCATCCACTTAGCTTGTATTAGGGTATTCCCCATCCTAATACTTAATGCACCAGTTCATCACATTTATCATGTAATGTATTGGTCATTAGTCACTCACTTAGATTATACAACCATTACCAATAATATGGACTCATCCTTCTATATCAGGGTTTCACCTAGTATTATGTGAAATTAAGATTTCACAACACATCACCCAGTGTTAAGGCTTCACATAGCATTAGTAGCACTACCCTATATTAGGGTTTCATGTACCTTTACCCCATTTTAGGGATTAAGGTTTACCATTCACATCCAAGTAAGGTCTCTCTTACCTCATACCCAAATTAGGATTAGGATGTACAATTCCCATTAAATACGGGTTTCTTATATTGTTACACTAAGTTAGGGTTACATCATCACCCTAGATTATGGTTTCACTGAGATTTGCCCTAAATTAGGGTCTCACATAGCCTTTCCCTAGATTGGGGTCAAGGTACATCAATCTTTTCAATGAGGATTTCATGATCTCATTATTATGGATCAAATCTTGATTACATATTTATTCATAATGAGAGAATTAGGGCTTATTATGTAAGCAATCATGTCTCTCATTCTTTCTTTCTCTTTCATCCTCTCTAGGATATTAACTACTCCAAGATTGATCTAGGTCAGCCCTTCAATTATGTACACACAGTTAGGATTAACCTTCATAATCACCATTGATCTACATCATTAATAATCAAGTAGTTAATTGACCTTTGATCATATTAGATGTCCAAATGGTTTAACCAATTTGAACCTCAAAAGTTCTTAGTCACTTAGATCTCAAACGGTCTTGGTCACTTAGACCTCAAACGGTCTTGACCAATTAAGTTCAAACGGTTTGAAATCGTTTACCAAATTTAGTTCTTGAAACCGTTTAGACAACACACCTTGAAACAGAATGGACTACTCAAACGGTCTTAAGACTGTTTGGTCCAAACGCTCACAAAACCGAATGGACCAAAAAGGGTCTTCAACACTTAATCGATTCGAGGTTCCAATTCATGGACCAACTATCAATTGGGCCACCAATTTATTCTTCAATTGAACCACTGAGTCACCAATCAATTGGACCTTCAATTAGGGTTTTGAACCCAATTGATCTAGGGTTGATAATCAAGAAACCATCACTTAGGGTTTTGAAACTGAGGAACCATCAATGTTTGACATTGTGGAACCAATTCAATTGAAATCAATGAACCATCATCATTATATAATATGACCTGACCTCAAACGGTCTTGAATGACCCCCAAACGGTCTTGAGGTCATTTGGATGATCTCCAAATGGTCTTGAGACTGTTTTCCCATTTCATCATTAAAATCCATGACATCCAATTAGGGTTTGGATCATTGGATTGATTATCAAATCAGCAATTGATTGCATTTCAATTTGGTGTCTTTGGATCTTCAAATACCCAACCATACTCAACCCTAGACCTCCAAACGGTCTTGGTTGACCTCCAAACGGTCTTGAGACCATTTGGGAGATTCTCAAACAGTTTTGAAACCGTTTGGGTCAATCAACCCAAAACCTCAACTCAATCAATTGCAAAAATCAACACTTAGTCGATTAGGGTTTCTATTTGAAAGATTGTCCATATGTTGAACTAATCAATTGGAGCCATTGGATCATCATCCAACACATACTAGGGTTCATACCTCAAACGGTCAACCCATCCAAATGGTCAACTCCTCTAAATGGTTTGGAGTTCCAAACTCCAAACGGTTTGGAAACGGTTTGGTCTCCAAACGGTTTGGTGAAACCGCTTGGACCAAACCATTGAAACTGTTTGCCCTAGATATTTGGGGAGGTGTGCGTTAATGATGATGCCATCATAATCAAGCTCCAAACCCACGAAGTTTGCTGTGATTTCCATGGTGGTTGCATCAATCAACCAACATAAATTTCAGAAATGCAGAAAGGATCACCAATTGATAAGGAATTGATTGCAATAATAAAATTAAGGGTTCAAGTTATAAAACCTGCCTCCAATTGAGCTCAAAAGCTCCAAGCTCACGTCAACAATGGTGGATGCAACTCCTTTCACTTTTCCAAGGGTCGTCTTCAAGATTTGAGTTAAAAGGAATGGTTAGAATTGAAGAGGGGATCGACATATGAAGAATTCATACATTGATTTTTGATTTTCACCATGGATTCAAGGTGAAAGGAGGTCAATAAGCTTACCAACAGGTTGGGGGTCATCCTCCTGATCCTCCAAAGCTCCTTGGTCGTTTTCCAAGAAAGGGAAAAAAATGGAAATGAAAAAGCCCTTGGTTTGGCTTGTAAACGGTACTTTTATAAGAAATTCCATGAGAGAGAAAATGCCTTATAAAAATTAATTTAATCCAAAAAATAGTGCCGCCTCTTCCTCCTCAACTCCTTGGATCCGAGGCTATCTTTTTTTGAGGTCTAACTTGTCCATCTTCTATTAATCATTCAAATTTGTTACAGCATGAGTGATTACAGAGGATGGAAAAGAAGAGGTGGTATTAAATGCAGAACTACTCGAGACAGCCCTCCTGGCTAGCATATGTGCTAACCCATTGGCCTGCCTCTTATAAAAACTGAACAAAACACAAGTAAAAGAAGAACAAGAAAGATAAATGTTATCTAGATATGTCCCTAGCAGGTCCTTGTGCCTGGATGATGATCTGAGAAGGTTGATCACTACCTCTGAGTCTGATTCCACCATGAGTCTGTTGATTCCCATATCTTTTGATATATGTATCCCCTCGTAGATGGCCCAGGCTTCTGCACATCTTGTATCTAACAGTGAGTGCTTTATCATACCAGCTATCCTCATCACTTGTCCATTATTGTTCCTCCATATCAATCTGGCTTCATCAAAGTTCTGTATTCCTACCGCCGCGTCGCAATTAAGTTTAGTGACTTCCAGTGGTGGGGGTCTCCATCTGCCCAGCTGCACTTCCACTGGCTTTGGTCGGCTGTCTTCCTCTCTGCTTTCACGATGAGACCGGATCATCTACATAAAAGAACGATGGATAAAGTTGGGCGGCCGGTGCTTATTTTCAAATGTTATCTCATTCCTTCGCGTCCATATGGTCCACATAGTTGCAATCACTTCTTCTTCTTTCTCAGTATCTTCGGTCCGTGTTAGAGTCATGATCGCCTCAGCTACTGTGGCTCGTCGGCAGTTATGTACATTGG
The DNA here is from genome assembly GCA_963693085.1 of Alisma plantago-aquatica. NCBI lineage: Eukaryota > Viridiplantae > Streptophyta > Magnoliopsida > Alismatales > Alismataceae > Alisma > Alisma plantago-aquatica. The sequence continues at coordinate 39,722,030 of OY856411.1, read as the reverse complement.
CTTGTTGTTATGAGGAACAGCTACTCCACACCTCCCAAGCTTTCGGGCATCTAAGTAACAAATGGCTCACATCCTCCTTTTCTAGCTGGCATAGGTTGCATGTTCCCGTCTCATGGCAGCATCGATCGTATAGCCTCCCCAGCGTGGCCAGGGCCCCCGTCGCGTAGCGCCATAGGAAGTGCGCTGCCTTCGGGATGAGGCCTCGCTTCGAAATCGCTCTCCAAATAGGGTCACCTCCTCCAGTGGTTCTTGCATTTATTGTTGCAGCTGGCCTACTCACAAGCCAATAGGCGGAGCGGACGGTGTATTCTGCTATCCTTCTTGGCTTCCAAAAGATGGTATCTTCTGTACTTGATACGTCCAACAGCACGGCTAGTACTTTGCTAGCAATCCTAGGTGTGAACACCTCTTCTATAACTTCTCTGTTCCAAGACTTGGCGACTGGATTGATGAGCTGTTGCACCCATTGAACAGACGGACTGGATACTCCGTATGTGGCCTCCAAACTTCCATTGATATTTGGTATCCAGTGGTCTGTCCAAATATGTGTGTCGATCCCGTCTCCTATTCTCCATTGCATGCCTTCCATAACTAAGATCTTTTCATTCCAGATGTTGCACCATGTAAAACTTGGGTTATGTCCCCTCCTCGCCCTTAACACATTCACTGATGGGAAGTATCTAGCTTTTAGGACCTTATAGACTAGCATGTCCCTTCTATGGAATAGTCTCCACACTTGCTTAGCTAGAAGCGCCTGGTTAAAATTGTGTAGATTTCTAAACCCCATTCCTCCTTGATTTTTTGGTTTGCAAAGATTTTCCCAGCGAATCCATGCCATTATCCTTTCTTCTCCCTTAGCTCCCCATCAAAATCTGGATATATTGCTATTGATGGTATCCAGTAGATATGATGGTAGGTGAAAGATGCTCATAATGTAGGGTGGGATAGCTTGTGCCACTGCTTTGATAAGTACTTCCTTCCCCGCTTTGGATAGCAGTTTCTCTTTCCAGCCTTGCAGCTTTCTCCAAACTCGCTCCTGGATGTATGCGAACACTTGCTTTTTTGACCTCCCCACCACCGTTGGAAGACCCAAGTATTTTCCATGTTTTCCACCTCTTTCACCTGAAAAAGACTGATGAGTTCCTCCCTTTTCTCTCTGTGAACTCCTTTTCTAAACGCCACTTCAGTCTTGGATAAATTAATTTTCTGTCTGGATGCCCGCTCATATTTGCTGATGATATCAGCTATTATCAAGCATTCTTCCTTGGTGGCCCTAGAAAAGAGGATGGAGTCATCTGCAAAGAAAAGGTGAGAGATTCTCGGACCGTTCCTGCTGGATTTCACACCATGAATCATATTTTGTTGTGAGGCTAAAAGTAGTGAAGTAGAAAAAGCTTCTGCACATAAAATAAAGAGGTAAGGGGAAAGAGGGTCTCCCTGGCGCAGTCCTCTGGACGGTTGAGTCTTCCTGGTACGCTCTCCATTTATAACGAAAGAGTGAGACACCGTAGACATACAGTCTAAAGTCTTTGCTCTTAACCTTTCACCGAACCCCATTTTTTCCTGAATATGATCGACGAAGCTCCATTCTACCCTATCATAGGCTTTCGACATGTCCAGCTTCAAGGAAATCTGTCCCTTTTTGCTTCCTTTGCTCCCTTTCATAGTATGAAAAATTTCGTAGGTAACGAGGGCATTAGCAGTGATGAGTCTACCCGGAATGAAAGTGCTTTGTTGTTCAGTGACAATTTTATCCATCAGAGGTCTCAACCTATTAGCAAAGACTTTAGAGGCGATTTTATAAATAACATTGCATAAACTTATCGGCCTGTATTCACCAATCTCAGTAGGTTTAAGGACCTTGGGAATCAACACTAGAAGGGTAGAATTAATATCAGAAATGCTTTTATCAGATTTCCACCAACCCTTAATATAGTTTGCAACATCCTCCCCGACAATATGCCAATACTTTTGGAAAAACATTGCTTTCATTCCGTCCGGGCCCGGTGCTTTGTTGGGATGCATACTCTCGAGTGCGGCCCAGATTTCAACAGTTTCAACCTCGCTCTCAAGAGCTTCCTTTTCCTCATCATCGATTTTTCTTCTAATTCCTTGCGTTGCTTCCTGCCATCCCGATGGGTTAGAAGTCTGAAACAGATTTTGGAAAAAACCCATGATGATCTTCTCAATCTCTTCTGGCTTTGTCATCCATCGCCCCTCTACATTTTTTGGACCTTCAATATTATTTTGTTTCCTCCTCTGGGATGCTTTGTGATGGAAATACGCTGTGTTTCTGTCTCTAGATTTCATGTCGTTTACACGGGCTCTAGCGTTCCAGAAAGCTTCATCACGTCTATGCCACTTCTACAGCTCTCCTGCAAGAAAGGTACATCTGTCGAGATTTTCCCTATCTGGAGGTAGTAGTTGCGCCTCCCCCAGCTGCGTTTCCACCTCTCTAATCCTTCTTTTCATTTCCCCAAACTTTTCAGATGCCCAAGCCTTTAGTTTACTGCCGCAGAAGTCCACCTTTTCCTCTAGCCTTGAAGTCTGTCTTTCTTCCCATACCTGTCTAACAATTTGTTCACATCTTTCATCTTCCATCCACATAGGTTCAAAAAAGAAGTATTGTTGCCTTCTCCTTCTATGTTTGCCTCTTATTCCTCTCAATTATCCATGATTTAAAGGAAAGCAAATTAAGCACCTTAAATCATATTATAATAATATCCATAAATGAGTGGATATTCTTTTTCTTATAATAAGGTGAGTGGGTTCTTCACCTCCTTAAGATTTTTTCATTGCCTTTGCAAGGCACAAGGACATCCACACTTGTTGATTTTCAGCCAACATAATTTTGGTTGAAGGGCACTTCAATTAATATATTTATTTTTGCACTAAATTGAATTAGGGTTTCACTTGGGCTTAAATCTTGATTATTTTAATATCAAGATTCTCTCTCCTCCAACTTAATTCAAATGAGGAACCCCTCTCATTTTCTTGCCTCAAAATGATGCCAAGAAATATTAGGGACCCTATTGAAGTGGTAATTTTCATATTGAACCCTGGGTTTTGGGTAAATTGCACATTACACCAAAACTAGGTTTTAATGCACAAACATTGCTTTATCAGCTCTTTCTTGGTACTCTGGCTACCACAAGCCATACCTCTGCATCATATCCAATCTCATGATGCTTCAACACATGAGGAACATATTATCATGTACAATTTGCAATTTAACCCCCCAACTTGGGTAATTTGCACTTTAGTCCAAATGAAGTAAAACATTATTTCAAAAAGGACTAATTACAAGTATAAGTTCCTATTGAGCCCTAATTGCTTTTCACAAGATAAGATTAAGCATATAATTATCTTTCTTAATCAAAACACCTAGGGTTAAAGCATAACCCAGGTCAGGGATGTTACAAGTTATAAACCCCTAACAAGGATTTTGTCCTCGAAATCCCAGGAAAAAGGAGGGACATATTTATTCATTTGTCATACCCTCAAGTCTCCACATATTATCTTAATATCATGGATATATCATGGATTTGTAATCCACACAAAGTTCCTTTCATTAATTCAACCTTATCAATGTTTATGTTAATGCAGAGCATAAACCCCTAGCATATGATGTCCATATGATTTGAAAGGAGGAAGCATAAAAGAACATACTCCTGTCATCACCCAAGAGTGTCCATCAAAAGAGAAACATATATATCTAACAGAGATAATCCACTAAACAATCCTTTATTTGTTTGGAAAAGTTCACTTAGCAAAACTCTATTAAATTGGGAATGCTCACTTAGCTTTTCCTTTTAATTGGGAATGCTCACTTAGCTCTTCCTATTTAATTAGGAATGTTCACTTAGCTCTTCTTATTTAATTAGGAATGTTCACTTAGCTCTTCCTATTTAATTGAAAATGATCACTTAGCTTTTCTCTTTAATTTTGAATGCTCACTTAGCTCTTCCTATTTAATTAGGAATGTTCACTTAGCTCTTCGTATTTAATTGAGAATGTTCACTTAGATTTTCTCTTTAATTAGGAATGTTCACTTAGCTCTTCCTATTTAATTGAGAATGTTCACTTAGCTTTTCTCTTTAATTAGGAATGTTCACTTAGCTCTTCCTATTTAATTAGGAATGTTCACTTAGCTCTTCCTATTTAATTGAGAATGTTCACTTAGCTTTTCTCTTTAATTAGGAATGTTCACTTAGCTCTTCCTATTTAATTAGGAATGTTCACTTAGCTCTTCCTATTTAATTGAGAATGTTCACTTAGCTTTTCTCTTTAATTAGGAATGTTCACTTAGCTCTTCCTATTTAATTGATAATATTCACTTAGCTTTTCTCTTTAATTAGGAATGTTCACTTAGCTCTTCCTATATAATTAGGAATGTTCACTTAGCTCTTCCTATTTAATTGAGAATGTTCACTTAGATTTTCTCTTTAATTAGGAATGTTCACTTAGCTCTTCCTATTTAATTAGGAATGTTCACTTAGCTCTTCCTATTTAATTGAGAATCTTCACTTAGATTTTCTCTTTAATTAGGAATGTTCACTTAGCTCTTCCTATTTAATTACATTATACTCTCTAGATTGTTTCAGAATGACTATTTGATCAGAGTAATAAAAAAGATAACAATCTAAGAGTTTCATACTTGCCTTATCTACAATAATCATATACCTGGCCAGGGTATACAAGTATTGAGATTAGGTAGTATCCACTTTATTTACTATCATGCTCCTCACTTTTCATATCATTATACACACATGATTTTTCTTTTCTGATTTTTCTACAGACATCACTTCTATATATCATCTTTTATTACAAAGATAAGAGAGATTATAAAGAACTTTAAGGAGCACTGAGTAAAATGTAAGTTCTCTTCTTACTTGTGTCCCTATAGGACTGGTTAAAGGAAGTTCAAAAACAATTACTTTCTTATTTTTAACACATAGAATCAGGAAATGAAATATCAGAATGAATCTATTTCATCTGACCTGTCTGGGACGTATGTCCACGTCCTCTATTGTTACTAGAAAACTACCTCCTTTGTGAGCCTTGCTGACTCTGCCCCTGGGGTTGAGTCATCATTGAATTCCCGTCTGGACAATCCTTTGCTAGATGTCCCGGTTGTCTACATTGGTAACAGACCCTGGGTGCAAAATAGGGTATGTGAGATCCAGTTACCGATGTTGATTCTATGTCGGGGGTTCTACTTGGAACATTACTATGATCCCTACCCCTACTTGACGTCCATTGCATCTGGGTATGGAATCTCAATGACGCTACCGATGCGGAAAATATCAACTTCTTAAAACTTTCAGACCCTTGTCCTTGAGACTGAGTGCACACCTTCTTGCCACTAGTCTGTCGTTTCTCGATTTCAGACCTCTCTATCCTCCTTACCGACTCCACAAAGGTGGAAAACCTCTCCCTATTCTCTAAATTAGATACAGGAGTGGTCATTTCTACGTTCAACCCCTTCTCAAAATGCCGAATTCTTTCCTCATCATTAACTACCATTTGTGGACAAAACCGCAACAACTCCATGAACTTAGCTTCATACTCGCTAACGTTCATATGTCCTTGTTTGATCCTCTCAAATTGAGAGATCTTCTCATCTAGATACATCTTAGGGAAGTATCTACTGACGAATTCTCGTCAGAATACCTCCCATCCAATTTCTTCACCTGGTCTCTTATCTTATTCTATCATCCACCAATGACCAACACTCCCTTTTAGGAGGTACACAGCATGTCTTACCTTTTAAGCTTCTGGGATGTCAAGGATCCTGAAAGCCTTTTCTAGCTCTGTCAACCACAAATCAGCATCTGCTGGATCAGATGTACCAGCATAATCTATGGCTCCAACCCGGCAAAGTCTCTCAAAAGTCTTGCCAGCTCCATAACCCTCATGGTGGGCTGGTACCCTAGGTGTAGGTATTGGCATCCTATCTGTCATGTGAGTCATGGCACCCACAAACTGCCCAAACTTGGCTTGAAAGGTTGGGTTCCCCATTTCAGCTTGATTGAACTGGGGATATTCAGGTACGGGCTCCTCCCTATCATGGTCTCCTGCACCTCTTCCTGGTGCATCATCACTACTCTTAGCAGCATGTTCTTCATGTGGTCCAGACATCTTCAAGTTCATCTTCTCCTATGTGAGCAGAAGATACTATCAGATAAACTGGAAGACATTTAGAACAGACTCAACAACCTTAGTCCTATGTCTCTGTAGACTCAGCGAACCTAGAGCTCTGATACCAATTTATTTGTGTCATACAACTCACAAAAACATAATTAACTAATACAGAAGCGTTCACTAAGCAGTGGATTACTGAAAATCACTAAAAATTAAAACCTTTTTATCAAGAGATCTGTCAAAGGAAAACATTCTCACATAGAACCAAAGTAACTCATTTACATTCTGGTTTAAAGATACATGTCTGGTATCATCTCTTTCTGTGAATTACAAGCATTAGCTTCCCTGTTAAACTAAGCACAGGCAGTATGAAAATATCGAGGCACTGAGCCAAAATCTCTAAAGCACTAACTACTAATCCGAGGACCTGAGAGTACAGAGACAACACATAAGACTCTACATACATCTATACAAGGCATGACAGCCAGTGTCTCCACCTGAGACTTCACTGCTGTCCCTGCTGCTGTTGTTGCTGTCCTCCACCTACTGAAGGGTTCCTGCCTCCTCGTCCGCGTCCACCTAAAAATGTGGTTCCCACGGGGGTGAGACAATTGTAAATTGCCCCAACGAGAGATATAACTCTCTGCCAGAAACAGTATTATTGTAGCTAAAGAAGATAAATATGAACATAGGAATCATATTTGTTTGACAGCAGTCAATTCAATGTCTAACATATTAGAACATTATTCTTATCAATAGCATTACAGCTATAACTTGATAGAGAAATATGTCACTTATCCATTAAGGAATATGAAGAACATGTATAACATTTATTCACTATAGAATCATTACCACAACATTAACTCTCTTCAGGCTTAGTTCATATATCTAATGCCTAGCATTGTCATTGTGGAGTCATGGCATGTAGCCATACTCTTTTCACAAAGTATTGGGATCTTAATCCCTCAACTCATCAAGTATATTTCCACCTCTTAACAAGTTCATCATCATGATTATAGAATCTGGGTATTTGAACCCTTATTTCATTATAGGACACTTGTTACCACCTAATAGGTAACTTCATACCTTCAGGTCATCTGATCAAGGACATTATGATTCTTTCTACACAAAGCATTGCACATAGTTCACAAAGCTCATATCACCTCTTATTACCCATTAATAGGTAACAAGGCATATTATGGCTTATGTAGCTCATAAACAATCTCAATAATTAGAACATCTTTTGGCACACAAGACTCATTAATTCTAGGTTACCTCTCACTAAGCAACAAAACATATGAAGGCATATAAGGCCTATAGAACATTTTCAATATACAGACCATCATATCCCATACCTAGCTATGCTCATCATCTCAACATACCTGCATGATTAGTAATCATGATACAATTACATATATGTACCATGCAATACAAGGGTAGGGTTATCTTATTACATTCATAACCCATTAGTATGTACTTGAGCTTCACATAGGATTACTCTGTGTTAGGACTTCACATAGAATTACCCAGTATTAGGGTTTCTCTTAGCATAGACAAGAAGTCATATTCTTCCTTTCACCGTGAACACAAAACACACGGTGAACACAAAGCATGCAAAACTTTGAATCAAGGATTGAATCCTCACTAAAGCAAGCGCTTAATCCATGACTGTTACTCGTGGACTTCTTCCCACCTTTCCTATCTTGATAGAGTTTCTGCATAGTTAGGGTTTCACATAGCATTTCCCTGTATTAGGGCTTCACATAGCATTACCATGTATTAGGGTTTCACATAGCATTACCCTATTAGGGTTTCATATGAATAACCATATAGTTTCTCAAGATCATATTGTTAATGATTAAGTCATGTTTCATTGCTTCACACAGCTAGGACTCAATATGGATACCATAAGTATTCAATCATACTTATTTATTCTTATCATTCATCATTAAATGAAGTATCAACACACAGTATGAATTTCTCTCTCATCATTACCAGAATATGATTACATCATAGTTTATAGGTTTGGATTAACCTTTTCATAAGGCATGTTAGCCTACATTCAATAGGGTGCATTACATCTCAACGTAACAATTGACATGACACATCTTATGTGTCATTCATCCAATTATATTGGACTTATAACACATCAAGGTATACCAGTATTGGGGTGTTGGTTGTGATATCTATCATATCTTTATGTATCACTTCCCTCAACACCTTTATCTTACTTGAGTTCATCCACTTAGCTTGTATTAGGGTATTCCCCATCCTAATACTTAATGCACCAGTTCATCACATTTATCATGTAATGTATTGGTCATTAGTCACTCACTTAGATTATACAACCATTGCCAATAATATGGACTCATCCTTCTATATCAGGGTTTCACCTAGTATTATGTGAAATTAAGATTTCACAACACATCACCCAATTTTAAGGCTTCACATAGCATTAGTAGCACTACCCTATATTAGGGTTTCATGCACCTTTACCCCATTTTAGGGATTAAGGTTTACCATTCACATCCAAGTAAGGTCTCTCTTACCTCATACCCAAATTAGGGTTAGGATGTACAATTCCCATTAAATCAGGGTTTCTTTCATTGTTAAACTAAGTTAGGGTTACATCATCACCCTAGATTATGGTTTCACTGAGCTTTGCCCTAAATTAGGGTCTCACATAGCCTTGCCCTAGATTAGGGTCAAGGTACATCAATCTTTTCAATGAGGATTTCATGATCTCATTATTATGGATCAAATCCTGATTACATATTTATTCATAATGAGAGATTTAGGGCTTATTATGTAAGCAATCATCTCTCTCATTCTTTCTATCTGTTTCATCCTCTCTAGGATATTAACTACTCCAAGATTGATCTAGGTCAGACCTTCAATTATGTACACACAATTAGGATTAACCTTCATAATCACCATTGATCTACATCATTAATAATCAAGTAGCTAATTGACCTTTGATCATATTAGGTGTCCAAATGGTTTAACCAATTTGAACCTCAAAAGGTCTTAGTCACTTTGACCTCAAACGGTCTTGGTCACTTAGACCTCAAACAGTCTTGACCAATTAAGTTCAAACGGTTTGAAACAATTTACCAAAGTTAGTTCTTGAAACCGTTTAGACAACACACCTTGAAACCGAATGGACTTGAGTCTCCAAACGGTTTGAGACCGTTTGGACTCAAACAGTCTTGAGGCCGTTTGGTCCAAACCCTCTCAAAACCGAATGGACCAAAAAGGGTCTTCAACACTTTATCGATTCAAGGTTCCAATCCATGGACGAACTATCAATTGGGCCACCAATTTATTCTTCAATTGAACTACTGAGTCACCATTCAATTGGACCTCCAATTAGGGTTTTGAACCCAATTAAACTAGGGTTTATAATCAAGAAACCATCACTTAGGGTTTTGAAACTGAGGAACCATCAATGTTTGACATTATGGAACCAATTCAATTGAAATCAATGAACCATCATCATTATATGATATGACCTGACCTCAAACGGTCTTGAATGACCCCCAAACGGTCTTAAGGTCATTTGGATGATCTCCAAATGGTCTTGAGACCATTTTCCCATTTCCTCATCAAAATCCATGACATCCAATTAGGGTTTGGATCATTGGATTGATTGTCAAATCAGCAATTGATTGCATTTCAATTTGGTATCTTTGGATCTTCAAATACCCAACCATACTCAACCCTAGGCCTACAAACGGTATTGGTTGACCTCCAAACGGTCTTGAGACCTTTTGGGAGATTCCCAAATGGTTTTGAAACCGTTTGGGTCAATCAACCAAAAACCTCAACTCAATCAATTGAAAAAAATCAGCACTTAGTCGATTAGGGTTTCTATTTGAAAGATTGTCCATATGTTGAAATAATCAATTGGAGCCATTGTATCATCATCCAACGCATACTACGGTTTAGACCTCAAATGGTCAACCCATCCAAATGGTCAACTCCTCTAAACGGTTTGGAGTTCCAAACTCCAAACGGTTTGGTGAAACCGTTTGGACCAAACCATTGAAATTGTTTGCCCTAAATATTTGGGGAGGTTTGTGCTTATGATGATGTCATCATCATCAAGCTTTAAACCCATGAAGGTTTCTGCAATTTCCATGGTGGTTGCATCAATCAACCAACATAAATTTCGGAAATGCAGAAAGGATCACCAATTGATAAGGAATTGATTGCAATAATAAAATTAAGGGTTCAAGTTATAAAACCCGCCTCCAATTGAGCTCCAAAGCTCCGAGCTCACGTCAACAATGGTGGATCCAACTCCTTTCACTATTACAAGGGTCGTCTTCAAGCTTTGAGTAAAAAGGAATGGTTATAATTGAAGAGGGGATCGAGATATGAAGAATTCATACATTGATTTTCGATTTTCACCATGGATTCAAGGTAAAAGGAGGTCAAGAAGATTACCAACAGGTTGGGGGTCGTCCTCCTGATCCCCCAAAGCTCCTTGGTCGTTTTCCAAGCAAGGGAAAAGAAATGGAAACAAAAAAGCCCTTGGTTTGGCTTGTAAAGGGTACTTTTATAAGAAATTCCATGAGAGAGAAAATGCCTTATAAAAATTCATTTAATCCAAAAAATAGTGCCACCTCTTCCTCCTCAACTCCTTGGATCCGAGGCTATCTTGTTTGCCTCTTATTCCTCTCAATTATCCATGATTTAAAGGAAAGCAAATTAAGCACCTTAAATCATATTATAATAATATCCATAAGTGAGTAGATATTCTTTTTCTTATAATAAGGTGAGTGGGTTCTTCACCTCCTTAAGATCTTTTCATTGCCTTTGCAAGGCACAAGGACATCCACACTCGTTGATTTTCAACCAACATAATTTTGGTTGAAGGGCACTTCACTTAATATATTTATTTTTGCACTAAATTGAATTAGGGGTTCACTTAGGCTTAAATCTTGATTATTTTAATATCAAGATTCTCTCTCCTCCAACTTAATTCAAATGAGGCGCCCCTCTCATTTTATTTCCTCAACATGATGCCAAGAAATATTAGGGACCTTATTGAAGTGGTAATTTGCATATTGAACCATGGGTTTTGGGTAAATTGCACATTACACCAAAATTAGGTTTTAATGCACAAACATTGCTTTATCAGCTCTTTCTTGGTACTCTGGCTACCACAAACCATACCTCTACATCTTATCCAATATGATGCTTAAACACATGAGGAACATATTATCATGTACAATTTGCAATTTAACCCCTCAACTTGGGTAATTTGCACTTTAGTCCAAGTCAAGTAAAACATTATTTCAAAAAGGACTAAAATCAAAGTGTAAGTTCCTCTTGAGCCCTAATTACTTTTCACAAGATAAGATTAAGCATATAATTATCTTTCTTAATAAAAAAACCTAGGGTTAAAGCATAACCTAGGTCAGGGATGTTACAGAGATGGTAGAGCTATAACATGAATGTATCTTTGCAATGGCAGTTTGTATGAAATAGATTAACATAGATGTATCACAAAAAAAGGGGTCGCACACCTCAAATTGGGAACTAGAAAGCTCGCCCAAGAAGCAACAATAAAGGAAAAAGAACTTAAATTAGGATTTTAAAAGAAGGATATTCAATCATGCATATCTCTCTCATCTGATCTCGAAATTGGACAAAATTTGATGTGTTGGAAAAGTACCCTCTACAAAATGAGCACCGGTTGAGAATAAGAAGGTACCCACATGTAGTTTAAAAAGGGAAGAGTGATGAAAGATGTAGAAAAAAGGTGCAACATTGATTTTACATCAAGTTAAGTGTCACCACTCATCATGTAAACACAAAATGAACTTCAAATGCATTAAAAAAAACTAAAGATGAGGATTTCAGGCAAGAGAGAGAGGATGAATCACATATACAAGGGAAGAGAAAAGTCTAGCATATTACAACAACCTTCCCATATACAAGTTCTCACAAACTAATCACAAGTTGTACTTTTTTTCAAGAATATTGATCGGGCCTTGTGAAATATGATTTTTGCTCAAAACATTCAACCAATCAGTGTTTAGATGTAAATTTAAGTAAGGGATTCATAAATTCCTTATTTAAATATTGTATTACAATGATCTAGTTATTATAATAAAGTATTCAAGAAAAGTTGTATTTGAAGTAAATAGCTTTTAATTTGAAAAACTACAAACAAGAAATGTTCAACGATTATGGAAGGTTCTCGTGCCTTTACTCATCTAGATTTCTTATGATGCAATCAAATAAGATATTGGAGACTATCAATTTATATATTGTAGAATAACACTATGTAAAGATAAATAACATGCATATGGGGACTTATAATGTTTCATCACCCAATGCAACAAATAAGAATATGCCATTTTTAGTATCTTTATAAATTTTGGAAATAGGTGGAATTCAAAATTTTAATAGAATGTAGCTGAAAAGCATTTCTTACAAATTACAAAAATTGATCACTATGTTTTTTGGAAGGTATATACAAGTGGCAAACACCATTCCTTAGAGATAAAACTAATACATAATGATCTCTTGATGATTCATTACCATCTTCCATCTATATGGATTGAGTTGGAGCGGGTTATACCTGAATAAGAACATGTGAGATTTGATTGTGAAGTATCATAGACTCTAGGTCCAAAAGGGCAACAAGAAGTGCATCTTGCATTCTAAACATGAGTTAAACCTTCTCTTTCGTTATTTCCAAAAGAAAATAAAACATTGTCTCAAGCTCTATTACATATAGGCATCTTATGTCTCTTGCATAAAATAAGCAAGTAAAAATTGACGTACATGTAAATATTTGTGAGATTCCATTCCAGAAGCTTTCTTGCAGACTTAGCTTGAAGAGAAAACAAGAATCCGACCTAGTTTTTTATTTAGTTTACTAAGGGAATAGTAAGTATATGATTGCATCCACAAACATTTGATCGTTATTTGTAAGAGTTTTGTGATTTAAAATACTTTTAAGAACACTAAAAATTGAGTTTAATATACCCACCCTTCATAGTCATAATCTATTTCTATATTCTTATGTTGTTATTTAATTTTTATAGCATTTTTTTAAAATCCAAAAAATGGGATCCCCCGTCAGAAATGACGGTGCGAGGGACTCCAAATCTAGGAAAAATGACATCTTTAAAGAGTTTCTTAATAGGTTTAGAGTTACATGTTTCAGTAGGTATGGCTTCAACCCACTTTGACACGTAATCGACTGTGACTAAAATGTAAGCAAACCCATAAGAAGAAGGAAATGGGCCCATATAATCGATTCCCCAGACATCAAAAATCTCTAATTCTTGCCAAGAGGTGAGAGGCATTTGGTCACGCTTGAATATATTACCCGTCCTTTAACATTGGTCACATGAGAGCACATAATCATATGAGTCTTTGAAGATGGTGGGCCAAAAGAATCCGCATTGTAGGACTTTTCTAGCCATTTTTTGGGAACTCATGTGACCACCATAGGGGCCAGAGTGACATTGTTCCAAAATGGTGATGCTTTCTTCGTGGGATACACAACGACGATATAAACCATCGGCACAAAGTCGAAACAGATAAGGTTCGTCCCAATAATAATTTTTGACGTCATGCAAAAATTTAGCTTTAGAGTGTCCCGTATACTCGGGGTGCAATACACCTGCAGCTAAATAGTTCACAAAATCAGAAAACCAAGGAAATTGGGAGTCTACCTTGAGCAATTGGTCATCGGGTAAGGATTCATTTATGGGATTTTCATCAATGGGGCTATAGCTAAGTCTACTAAGGTGGTCATCCATGACATTTTCAGATCCCTTTTTGTCTAGGATTTCTAGATAAAAGTCCTGCAATAACAAAATCCATCTTATGAGTCTAGGCTTGGCATCTTTTTTGGTCATGAGGTAGCGAATAGCTACATGATCAGTGTAAACAACAACCTTTGAACCAACAAGATATGAGAAAAATTTATCAAATGCATAGACAATGGCTAGAATTTGTTTTTCAGTTATTGTGTAATTTCGTTGAGCTTCATCTAAGGTCTTGGATGCATAATAAATGACATGGTGTTTTTTGTCAATTCTCTGTCCTAAAATGGCACCTACAGTAAAATCACTAGCATCACACATGATTTCAAAGGGTAAGGCCTAGTCAGGAGAACGAATGATAGGAGTGGTGGTGAGAGAATTTTTCAAACATAGAAAGCTCTCCATGCATGCCGTATCAAAATGGAAAGACACTTCCTTTTGAAGAAGATTGGTGAGAGGTTTTGTGATTTTAGAAAAATCATGGATGAATCGCCGATAGAAACTGGCATGTACTAAGAAGGCTCAGATGTCTTTGATTGAGGTTGGGGGAGGCAGCTTGGTGATGACCTCAATCTTAGCTTGATCTTCTTCAATGCCCTGGTTGCTCACCTTATGGCCTAGAACAATACCCTCCTTGACCATGAAGTGACACTTCTCCCAATTAAGGACTAAGTGTGATTCAATACATCTATCAAGGACAAGGGAGAGGCTTTGAAGGCAGGAATCAAAACTGTCTCCATAGACGGAGAAATCGTCCATGAACACTTCCATGACATTTTCAGTTAACCCTGAAAACATAGCAGACATACATCTTTGAAAGGTGGTCGTTGCATTGCACAGACCAAAGGGCATTCGTCTAAAGGCATATGTATCAAAGGGGCATATGAAAGTGGTTTTCTCTTGATCTTCAGGATGAATGGGAATTTGATAAAAACCTGAGTAGCCATCTAGATAACAAAAGTATTGTTGATGGGATAAACGTTCAAGAACTTGATCTAGGAAGGGAAGGGGGAAGTGATCTTTTCTAGTTGATTTGTTGAGCTTCTTGTAGTCAATGCACATTCTCCATCCTGTGACTGTGTGAGTGGGAATGAGTTCATTCTTCTCATTATGAATGACAGTAGTCCCTCCCTTTTTGGGAACAAGTTGAACTGGACTGACCCATGGGGAGTCTGAAATGGGATAGATGATTCCTGTAGTCAAAAGTTTGATAACCTATATACAGACTACTTCCTTCATATTTGGGTTGAGTTTTCGTTGTGGATCACGAGAAGGTTTGTGGTCTTCTATCATAGGGATTTTGTGGATGCAGATGGATTGATCTATTCCAACTAAGTCTGTCATTTTGTACCCCAAGGCAACTCTTTTTTTCCTAAGTTCACCCATAAGTTTGGTTTCTTGTTCGAGGGGAAGGGAAGAGTTTATGATGACAGGGCATAGTTCTAGCTCATCAAGAAAAACATATTTCAGACCTATGGGGAGAGTCTTCAATTCTGGGGCCTTTGGTGGTTCAGGTTTTTCTATGGTGGAGATCATTTTAAGGTCTTCAATCTCAGCACATGGGATTTCCTCAAAGTTATCCAAATGAATCTTGAGTTGATTTGATGGTTTATTGTCAAAATCACATTCGGCGGGGATAGTGAGGGCAGTGCATAGGGGGTCATCAACTAATTCCCATTCTTGCCTTAGTTGGGATAATTCATCAATGCAATCCAGGAGGTAAACTTCTTCCTCAAGACTAGGTCCCCTCATGCTTTCAAACACCCTGAACTCTAGGGTTTGCTTCCTTAGTCTTAACAAAATGGTACCAGCCTCAACATCAATTAAGGCACGAGCAGTGGCTAAGAAGGGACGTCCAAAAATGAGAGGGTAGAATAAATCTTCCTTGATATCCATGATCACAAAATCACAAGGGACGTATGCATCATTTCCAACTTTAACCGGAATGTCTTCTATGATTCCCATGGGTTTAGTTGTGTATGAGTCTGCCAGTTGGATGGTCATGGTTGTGGGTAACATGTCATTGAATCCTAGTCTTTTGCAAAGACTATATGGAATGATGGATATACTGGCTCCTAAATCTGCTAGGCCTTTTCTACAAGCATTGTCACCCAAGTAGCATCCTATTCCAAACAAACCTAGATCCTTCTATTTTTTAGACATCTTACTTAGGATAATGTCTGATGTGGTCCTAGAAAGTTTAACAGTCTCGTATTCTTTAGTAACATACTTCCTAGTCAAGAGAGATTTCATGTACTTGGACTAGGCGGGCATGTCTTCCAAAGCATCAAGGAAGGGAATGTCGACATGTATTTTTTTCATAGCATCCCTAAATTTCATGAAGTGGGATCAAGTCTTGTTTGTTTGAGGCGGGCTTGATAGGGAGGTCGGGGTTTGTAAATTGGTTCTTCATCTTCTATTTGAGGGGTTTCAGGGACGGATGGTTTGGGTGTGGCTTCAGGTTCAACAACTACAATATCCTCATCCTCGAATTCTAGAGGTGGGTCTGAAGATTTTTCTAGAGGGGGAAGGGCGTGCAGTTTTCCCAAACGAGTAGTGACAACCTTGAGTTGTTCAGGATGTTTGGGGTTGTTTTCAGGCTGCCCTGCAAAAGTCCCGGTATGAGGTTTTTGTTGGGCAAATAGACGAGCTAGTTGGGCATCCGTCACCTTTTGATGAGCTTGTTGAGCAACGATGATTTGCTCCAAGCCATCTATCCTTTCATCAGATGTAGGGGTGGTGGTAGGGACATTTGGTTGAGGAGGTGGTTGATTGAGGTTTTGAGGGGGAAGGTTTAAAATTTGAAATTGTTGTCCTTGATATGGTGGTCGGGTTAGATGATTTCCTCGGTAATTTCCTTGGTTTCCAAAGTTCCTTTGATTGTTGTATGGGAATCCAAGTGGTGGTCGATTGTTACCTTGAGGGTAGGGAGGCCTTCGTTGGGTTTGGAGTTGGCTAGAGTTCTCGGCACCTGAAGGGTTCCCATATTGAAAACCAGGGTGGTTTCTAGTTTGGTTGGGATTGTAGTAACCTTGTCCTGGTATGGTATGGATTGAATTGAGGTCTTTTCGTTGTTGTCTTATTTCAGGTTGCATGGGCATGTTGTAGAGATATTGATAGTGGAGGGTGGTATGGTCGTATCCTTGTCAAATACCACAAAGAGAATCCATGACTTTTAGTTATTGGGGTGACTCTCTAAGGGTGACCAAGGATGACTCTAACCGATCTTGTTTTAAGGCAATTAATTTGAGGCTTTCTGCTATGCTTTGGATATCATTATTAACTTCTGCCTTGGCTACCTTAAGGATTCCACCAATTCCTCTTCTAGCCATTGTTTCGGAAGCCCATTTGACTACTTCCCAAGTGCTAGTCAAACTTTGATGCATGAAATTTCCTCCAGACGAGGAATCAAGAAAGAATTTGGTATCATCATCAACACCACGGTAGAAGATCTCTATGAGTTGGGATTGAGAGATATCATGGTGGGGGCACTTCCTAAGTAAGTCTTTGAACCTCTTCCAGGCTTATCCTAAAGACTCTCCTGGGGACATAGAAAAGTGAGTAATTTGGCCCCCAAGTTCGTAGGTGGGAGAAGGGGGGTAAAATTTCTCAAGAAACTTGCTTTGTAGAACTTCCCAAGTTGTGACATGTTCTTCGCTCTCCATTATGTTGTACCAGCTACTAGTTTGGCCGGAGAGGGAATACTTGAACAACCTAAGACGAATGACATCTTCAGAAACACCCGAAAGTTTGTTCAAAGGGCAAAGGTCAATGAACCTTTGAAGATGATCTTGGAAACTTTCCCCATTGTTGCCTGAGAAGGGGTTGGCTTGCATCATGGTGATCCATTGTGTTTGAATCTCAAATTGTGGAGCAATAATGTCAGGGGGTATGACCGGATGTTGCGCATAGGAAATTTTGGGAATAGAAAAGTCTTTTAATTGTTTTTGCCTTTCGACTTCCATCATATCAGCTTCTATGGTTTCTTGTTCAGCCCTAAAGGCTACTCGCAAAGCGGCTTCTCTTTCCACTTGTTCGGCTTGGATAAGCTCTCTTTGAGCTGTGAGAGCTTGGTCGATCCTATGGGAAACTTCCTCTTCATTCATTCTTGCTAGATTTTGACAGTTTGAACGATGGAAAGTCCTTTCTATTTCCGAGGTCAAATGGTTGAAAATCAATGTTCGGGCGTCGCATGCACAAATGAAGCAGTTAATCGTGTGTAGAAAAAATGGACTGCCGGAATGGAAACTCGGCAGAAAGAGGAGTAGCACTTCCGTAATGTTACTCAGAAGGCATAATAAAATAAAAAAAAGTTTTTGAAAAGATTTTTGGGGTTCGAGAAAACAATACGTTGTCCCCGACAACAGTGCCAAATTGTTAATGCGTCATTTAGCACTTACAATCACTAAGATTATTATCCTAGAGTTTAATCCTTTTCTACTTCCGATTAAGGCTAGTATAGAAGGGTCGATCCCACAGGACAACTTTTTAAGATTGCTTCCTTTATCCCAATTAATTTTGAAGAACTATTTTATTATTATTTTTTTGTATTTTCATATTTTAAACGGAAAGTAAAGATCGGGATGGGGTTGGGTTGATTACACTAAAATAAGAAATAAACACAAAGTAACAATGTAATAACAAGAATTTATTTTGCCCTTGTCACAAGGAAAAGAAACAAATAATTGTTAGCACAAGTAGAATGTTGTGAATGGAAAAGACTAGAAGTAAAGAAAGCAAATCAATGAAGGTTGAAATCAAGGGAGATAATCGAGGCTCTTGGGGTTTTCACCACCTTAGCCTTGGCAAATGATTAATCCTTAAACGAAAGGTTCGATGAAGGCAAGTGAATTGGAAATCCACTAAAGATGATCTCCAAATGAGCCAATTGGTCGTGGTGCTCATGTTTCTTAGGTCATCATCCTAAAAAGAGAAAATCCGCGGTCGTTTCAAAACTCTTATGCGATTGAGATTGTCGTTCTAAACCCAAATTTCCAAGGTCATATCCATTCAGATTAACTTTTGATATTATCAATTAATCACTTTGATATATGAACTAGTTATCAATCTCAAAATCCATCTAGAATCATTTAAGGAGAAATCGAAATCCATAGCTAAGGGGTTATTCCCCTTGCCTTGATAAAGAACTACTCACTCATGGAGAAGGAGCAAAGAGAGACGGAGGAAGGAAGTGATCTAGCCATCTTCGAGTCTTACGACTACTGATCCTCAATTAGAGACAATGAAGATGGATGTCTCTTCCTACCTTGCTCGATTTCTCAAGAGAGGGGAGGAGGAGAAAAGCAAGCACTAGATTTAAACATAACGGAATAACGAAATAACTTGTAACAAGATGCAAAGCCACTTTATTCTGATCTAGAAGGAGAATACAAGGAAAATTGAGCACTAATACAAGAAAACCCGAGATGCCCAAGGAGGAGGAAGTGCCCCTCCTTTAATAGGAGAAGGAGGGGGTATACATTAGGTTTAGGGAAAAATAAATGGCTTCCAGTGGCTACTAACTTTCTAGATCTAGTCAATAGAGGAAACAATTAATTGCTTTGCATTCCTTTTACAGTAATTTCCCGCAATAGATATTTCGAGCATATTTTTGGGCCAGTCAAAAATTCGGAAGTGGCCCTAAAATATATTTTTCCTGTATATGATTGAATTATATTTCCAATGCATACTTGCACAATAAATTCCACCTTGGGATGTGGGAGTTATACCAATTTTGGTAAAAGGTATATACTGAAATCAGACTCTGCGGGAAACGTAAGGCTACTTTCACTGGTTAATTGCGCAGCCAAATAAACACCAAAATTGCCGAAAAATATGTCTTTTTATAGCCAATAAAATTCTCTTTTCATTCCATACTTTATTATGAAATTCCGCCTTCAGATGCAAAAGATATGGCTATTTTGGTGACGAGTATCTCAGGCACTGCGGAAATATTTGAAAAGCATCATATCTTCATCTTTTATTTTCTCGATTTAATTACTTAGATAATTCCTGAAAATTTAGAAAAATATCTTAAGAATTCAGGAAAAGTATATCAAGAAGATGAAAGTGTTATTTATTTTTGAATTAGATAAAATTAATAAAAAAGTCCTAATTAATTATTCTAAATGAAGCAAAAATAAGAGATGAATATGCATTCATCACTACATGATTGAAGATCATCAATGATATTTTAGAAACTGTACAATGTGCAAACATATTGCTTTGCACATGTCTCCTTCCATATTTTTTTAGTACATCTATTGCACGACTAACAATCTATGTATATTGCCCACTAGAACAACGATCAACATCAACAAAGGTAGGTATGGGAAAATTTCTTCATCTTACACATAATGAAATGAAATGATATGTGAATCAAAATTTTCCAATTGGAAATTTTTCTTCTACATATCTTAGTTTAAAATATTAGAGTGCATAGAAACTAACCAAAAATGAGTCTCTAACTCAAGTGGACATGATTCACATTCTCTATACTCCAATTTCTTCTTAATATGGTTCAGACACATGAGTATTACATCATGCCAATGATCCTACCATCCTACAGTTGAACATCCGACTACTTCAAATGTGTGCAGCTGTTGGAAAGATCCAAGATAAAATGATATAGATCAAAATAAAAACTCCTTCCATATGTAATGACTGCAAGAAGAAACATGATATGATAATTCATAATATCATATATGGAACTTACCAGGTTGTTCCTTAATGATAAAAATATCCTATAATTCAATCTACAATTCAAGAAGAGATAGAGCATCATCCATTTAATTTTGAGACAATAGAAATTCAAAAGTGTGGATCTTTGATTACAAAGTATGTTTCGCAGAATTGACATCAGTCTAGTGGATAATTAAATAGGATTCCAACATATAGGTTAACATATAGATCAGGCATAAAACGTTCTAACAATGTTGAATGTTATAGAGAGACAACTTATCATTTAACTTTATCCAAAACCCTATCTCAAGAAGAAAAGAAGAATAGAAACATCTTCACATGTGATATCTTGAATGCTTACATGCTAATAAGTCGTGAAAGTTTACAAAAAGAGAAACAATGATTGAACAACGACATGCTAGGTGTAAGCCGAATAAGTCATTCATAAACACCAAAGAAACAAGATATGAAATAATGGAAACTTGATCTTTGATGCATATATATTTTCTCACGACCTCAAGATTAAGCCTTTTTAAGTTTTCCTAAATTATATGATGAAAGTTGGTTTTCTTGTTGGTCATTTTAATCTACGGGAAGCATAATCTTTGAACATGATGTGGTTAGTGATCTAGGTTAGAATACAAGAATTTCCACTTAGGGAGATGAGGTTATTTTGACTCACTCCCCATGTCATCTAGGATTAGGCTTCCTATAATTCTTACCTACAATGATAATTGGACTACAACATCTTTATATAATATTTGACAGAGAAACACATATAAGGTTGAGATTCTTTAGGCCCCCTTGTGCCACATTTTTTATAACCCTTACTATTTTAAGGATGGAGTGCCTCTTTCTATCTCAAATAACTTTTTTATTCCAACATGTTGTCTGTGTATTGTGTGCATGAGCAAAAAATAGTGACACATATAACAAAGGTTGAATTACCAATCTTTTGCTAGGTATAATGCTTCATTATACATTTTTTTTGATAAAAAAGTGATTACAATCTGACAGTAGATCTAAAAATTGATGGTCAAGGTAGGATGAAGAAATATGTCCTATAGGAAAAGTATATGTATACATGTTGAGTTAAAAAAGAAAGAGATTTACTAAATGGGGTGAGTTTAATTTTGGGTATTGAGTCACTTCACTAATTCTCTCGTCATTTTATTCAAATTACACATTGTTACTAACAAACCAAATTATTATTCACTTCAACAACCAAATGTTCTTTATTCATGTATTGAATTTACTTCAAGAACTTGAGAGTAGTCCTACTTGGGTGTTGATATGTTTAGCACAGTGAATATGGTCCTTTTTATACAGGAAATATAAGTTTCTAAAGGATTTCACAGTTTATTTGTGAAGGCTTACTACTTTATGAAGCATTCTTGAATTGTTCCATGGGGATTAAAGCACAATTGAGATATGTTGCTTTCAAATTAGCATAGAAGTTAGTTAATATCACCAATGATGGACTACATGTGCTCAGGATGATGGAATTTTACCATGAATTATCTACATCAAATAATAATTTGTTATGAATAGGAAATATCGTCAACTACAAGACATATAACATGGTGTCAGTAAATCAATTTTTATGTTGACTAAAGATCTCATAAGCTTAGAAACAGTAAACTGACATCCATCCATAATGTAGAAATGAACTTTGGTGATTGTACATGTGCATAATCAATTAATAGTTCAATTCTTGTAGTCATAAGGATTAGAAGATACAAGCAGGTGAAAGGCATGTGAATACAAGTATATCAAACCATGCCACTAACAGATTAGGTATATTGAGAAATAGAACAATGGTAAACATCAAAAGTTGTAGGTAGTAGAAAATTTCTCCAACGTATAGATAGGTAACTACACGATTAGTGAATCAAGTTTTGCTATTTGAAAATTATTCTTATAGATTGCTTAATTTGAAATATTAGAGTGGATAAACATTAACCTCGACAATGAGCCTCTAACTCATGTGCTAAGGCTCACATTCCTATAATCCACTTTCATCATAATATGGTCCAACATATGAGTATTATAGAAATATATTGATCCTACCTACCTACTATTCAACGTCTAATTACTTGATGTGTGTATAGTTCGAGGAACAATCAAAGATAAATGATATAGCTTGAAATTATAATTTATCATATATAATGACTTCAAGCAGAAATAGGAGAAAATAATTCATAACTATCATGAAAGTAACTTAGCATGTTGTGCCTCAATCATTGAAATATCCAATAAATCAATCTACAATTCTAGAAGATCCGAAGCATCATGCATTTTATTTTAAGACAATGGAAAGTAAAAAAGTTTTAATCACTGTTATTGAGGTTTGATTCCTAGAATTGACATTGTTCTAGTAGACAATCATATAGGATAACAACATAGATATAAACCAATAGATTTTTAACAAACCATCTCACAATGTGAAATGTAATAGAGAGAATGAAATATGGAAATTTGACCAAAACCATGTTTCAATAACAAAAGAAGAAGAGAGAAAATTTAAATGAGATACCTTGAATGCTTACTGTGGAAACATGCCATGCTAAATGATATTACTCAAAACTAAAAATGTCGATCAATAGTAATTAACCATATTACCCAAATATTACAAAATGTGAAACCAAATAAAACGTCCAAACATATCTCAAGCAACATTTTCACCAAGGTCCTACTTCACATATATTCATATCGGGTATCTTTACATGAGTTCAGTGGCCTCAGCCACAACTTGTATACAAAAGGTATTGTCCACATAAGCAGAATGTTTAAACTCTTTATGATATACAACAAAAAATCTGAGTCGATAAGCATCATATAGAAATCCCCCTTCCCGTACCGGAGAGTGTAGGAAAGACTCTAGGACTCTACACAACTACA
Organism: Alisma plantago-aquatica; assembly: GCA_963693085.1. Classification (NCBI taxonomy): domain Eukaryota; kingdom Viridiplantae; phylum Streptophyta; class Magnoliopsida; order Alismatales; family Alismataceae; genus Alisma; species Alisma plantago-aquatica. The sequence continues at coordinate 39,698,511 of OY856411.1, read as the reverse complement.
CCAACCTCTTTGGCTCTAGTGGTCTCCAAATTGTGCGTCCTTGACACCAAACTTTTGACCACTTCGCTGATCACATAAAACAATGTGGAATCCTAGAAGGTGAGACCCATGTCCCAGTGATATGATATAACCTCTTACAACAATTAGTGCTTACAAGTATGTTATGTAATGAAAGCAATTAAGGTGACATGTATGCTAGATTAGAAAGACCGAGTAGTGTATATACAATGATTAAGCATAGTTAAAGTTACGAGTACAGTGAATTCCATGTGAATAACATATAATGCTAGTAAGGAAATCAAGGGTTCTCATCCAATGTGATTCCCCAAAGAACCCTAACATGTATACTAGATAGATGGATTGCATGTTTTATCAAGGCATGTGTAGTTTGAGGCATACAACTCGAATTACTAGATGACCACTATGAAGCTACAATCAGCCCTGTATCAGATCTAAATAGAGCCCATCTAAACTCTAATGATGACTATCACACATGATAATAACTCAAATGACTAGTTTGACTATGTTGATACTCGTGTTGCTTAATCTTGCTTGAACCTCATGTTTTTTCTGCTAAGATCATTCAACCCTAATCTCATGACACATAGTCTTAGTTATGATGTGTCACCCTAGGGTTAGATGAATACAAGAAGTGTGATGTAACATTATAATGATAATGCATGGCTTAATTTGAGATATTGAGATCAACGATGGTTCATACCTAGATTTAGGCAACACATCCAACCATCATGATAATGTTTAGTGAGACATACTCTTACTGATGTTAATTCACTTGTAGTTATTCAAAATGTCAGGATCTCTATGATTGACTCAATTTCCAATATCTAGTCTAGATTTCTATAGATGATTTTCTTAATCAAATGGTCAATGTTGTGCTCTACTCAAGGTACACATTATACTCTTTTTGTCTAGACTAGTGGTATTGAACTTGTTTGTATAAATGTATGCTTAAGCTACTTGGCTTTATATACTTGTTTGAGCTACTTGTTCCCTATGATTAGTACGTTCATTTTGCTTGAAATATGTTGAACAAATCTTGAACATAATTGAACTTGTCTGTTATACAAACCTTGTGGACCTGCCTGTATTTTGGAGGTATGTGCATAAGGCATGTTGAAAATAGGTCAGCTCATTAACTTAGGTCATGAGGTACATCACGTATAAAAATAGTTAGCTAATGTTAAGCACCCTTACAGACCTTTCCTTTGGGGAAGTTGGTCAATGGTCATGTGTTGTTGTTTAAGTATAATGGAAATGCGGATAAAATATGATTTCATGTTAATAAGAAAGTCTTTAATGTTGTTTATTTCTTTCTTTCTATCCTATTAATTTTTTCCAAGCATAAATGTTTCTTAAATCTATGATTTTATGTATTTTATAGCTTACTCAGTAGAATTGTGCTGATGTGTATCCTTTTTATGATTTTAGGTAACAAGTACACTAAGACTGTCTTGCTATGATCATTGCTTCTGCTCTATGGTTATAATCTATGGATCTTACTCTGTATAAAATGACATGGAAATGTAATTCGTATGGTTTAGCATATGAGACTATGATCTTGTGTTAGGTACTAGTTTAGCTTCCTTTTAGTCCATGTTGTCTCTAATGTTGTTCTTCTATGTGGTTTTATTCATGCATATGTTATGTGATACATTCTAGGAACGAACGCCTAAGTTCACTCACCTTTGGCTGTGTAGCCATTAGGAGTTTGGACTTCGGGTAATAAATGGATATGTGACAAATGGTATCGGAGCAATCAAATATCCTCTATGCATGTTTAACAACCCAATTCGACATACCTTAGAGAGTCTTCTAGAATCTCATATCTTCTTTAAGGAAAATCATAAGCTACCCATTAGATGATTAGTTAGCTTCTCATCTCCCCATGTGACTCTTCTACTCGTGACTATCAATTTTATGATCTCTATATTATTGGTAGCTTATGTAGGGGGATAGAATAAAATTTGAATGAAATGTTAAAATTTGAGTAACATAATCATGATGCAATGATCTAACCTTAAATTGAAAAGTTGATTATGACTAATGAATGTACTCTTGTAGTTAAGTACTCATGTATGACCCCTCAAATCATGTAAACTCAACCTTACCAAATCTAGACTACATGCTTTCTATGTTCGAGGTAAAATGATAATGATCTTAATGTGATGAGATAAGGAGGATTTGTACATTATACCTCATAGTTTATGAGGTACCTACTTGATTGAACTCATGTTGCCCTATTCTTGGCCAAATCTTAGATGTTATTAAGTGAATTTCCCCTAGTTGATATGTAGCATGATCATTCAATGGAATCACTAAGATCTTTGGTTATCAAAATAATGATGAAAGACTTTGATACAAGAGGCATGTTCCCCATTGATTCATATGCCTCTTGGTAATCTCTATTTTAGAAAATGTGATGGACATAGATCTTACTCTTGCCCAACTCTGCTCTAGGTCTTGGAGTGCTCAATTTGACTTCTTGATTTCCAAAGTAAGCCCTTACCTTGACCATGAAAGGAAGGGAATGCAATTATGACCTTGAACTCACAAAATTTTGAAATATGCTTTCCCTTTTACGACATGACCTTGCAAAAAAATTGAAATATGGTTTCCCTATTATGATCTTGACCTTAGAAATTATGACTTTATGAAGAACAATGTGATAGTTGATACTTGTCCTATTTGGTTATGCTTGGTGACTTATGATTAATCTGGACTACTGTGTTAGATTAGGGTGGTAATTGACTTACTCTAAATATTCGTCTTGTTAATTATTTAGAGTTTGTTAAGGTAAACCCTTCCACCCAATTGTGATTTCTTGACTTAAGTCTATAATAGTTCACACCTATATTGATATTGATACTCGATCTTGAATCTCGATTGGATGATAATCATGAAATATGATGATGTTTACTATAGCTTGTGGATGACTTCCTAGAAAGGCCTAGATATAGATCATTCATCAACTTTGAATACCATGATAATGAACTCAACATTGATATTCCTCAAAATGTACACTATACTACAGAACACGCCTTTGGCGTCAGTTGTTTAACCCCTTTTAGCGACGGTTCACAAGCGACGCCTATGTGGGCACCGCTAAAGGTCAAACTCTTCGGCATTGATTTTATAAATGATGCCAAAAGGCTTCGCGCCACTGAAAATGCGCCAGCAAGGCACATATAGGCGTCAGTTATGTATAGTAAGCCGACGCCAAAAGGGTTCACACCACAAAAAGGGTGCCATCTAGGACACTTTCTACGTCGGTTTGCAACTAAAACACCGACGCCATATTTCCAAACGCCACGGCCGTGCTTCCCTGCACGACAGTGTTTAGTACTATAGGCGTCGATTTTATACTAATAACCGACGTTGTTTCTGCCACAACCGTGCTTTCCTGCATAGTTGGGTTGTTTGTCATATTAGGTGGCGGCTTTTATCCAATAACCGACGCTGTAAGCCTTTGATGACAGTGTTCTATAAATAACCGATGCCTATGTTTTTTTTTTCTTATCAGTTTGTAGGCCTGCTGTGGCTGGTCAGCTGGATGAGAACCTGCAGTTCAGTTTTCTGAACTACAGGTTTACGACATCCATTGATATCAGCCTACAGACAGGCCACAAACTTGCAAAATCAACAAATATACTTTTCACACAAGTAGATACATTCAAACATCAATTCAATTCTCACATTCACACATGTAGAAACATTCAAATACATGTAGAAACATTTAGACATGTATAAACATTCAGAAATATTCATTGACAAAATATCATTCAACATCGCTACCAGCAACCCAATTATATCTTACAATCGCCACTGCTTGTATGGCTCTTGCCCATTCTTCTCTTACTTCATTTAATACTTCCATCATATATGGAGCATGTACATCTTTTAAGCATTTACCTATAGTGTGGTCAGTTTTAAATACCTGCAAAGAGAATGATGTATATATAAGTAATAATATCAAAATAAGAGTGATATATTTCATACTAATTAATGAGACTATATATAATACCTCATGTATGGTATTGATGTCCAATGCGGCATATTGGATAATCATCTGCATAAATCGCATCACATAGTATGCGCATGCCCAACCGTTGTCTTGTGTAGCGCACTATAAATTGAAACATACAAAATATTAAAAAATACAACTAAGCACAGTTCACATAAATAATATATACATTGGAGTCGGGAACTTACTTTTATGTTCTCCCAAATTATTGGCTGGTTCTTTTTCCTTGGGACCTTTCCTCCAGCATTTTTGAATCCATCTAAACCCCTACATGTTAATGTAACACAGTAAATTGCATAATTAAATAGTAATGTAATAACAGATGTTAACAAATATAAAATGAAATATTTCTCACCAGAATAATGGCAATCTCATTACGTGTCCAATTTTAGTATTCAATGTACTCCATGTAGGATCTAGATAATAAATAGTGAACGTCCCGGGGAGAATCACTAGTAACTCCCAATGCCTACCGCTAGAGGTAAAAAAGTTAAAAATTAATAACTCAAAATCCAGAATAAAAATGTAATTTTCTTAAGTCCAAATTATAAGTAAAGTAAACTTACTTGACATTGAATGGAGCTATTATTATCGTCTTCTGTTGCTGACCGAAAATTGTAAAAGCATCTATACAGTATTGTTGAATACTATCAGGGTCTTTAGATACCATACTAATCAATGATGGAATCAAAGATCCCATATGGTCAAATGCAAATTGTTTGCATTGATTTTTGACTAAGTAGCTGCAAAACATGTATTATATATGCATTAATATATAACAAACCAGATCACCGGATCTTACACAAGGTATATGGATGTATAAACAAGATCTTACCATATCCATGTCTCTATCATTGATGTGTTCATCCAATCATATATAAACAACTCAATAATATCTTGTATAAATAAAGAGATTTCGTATGATTGACCTGCATAATTTTCTTCTAAAGAAACAATTATAGGGCAATGTATATTATGTGCCCGTAGCCAACATGACATTCCCATACAAGCAGGACCTAACGAGTATTTTAGGTCAGTTGGAACCCAACTTGGTAATGCAGGAAGTGGAGATGGAGGCCTAGGTGCTCTGGGTTTCTTCTTTTTAACCTATATATATAATTTCATATCAATTAACCTCATATATACACATTAACAATCTAAAGTAATGTAAATTTATCTTACAATTTCAGTAGTGTAGATGACATCTGCTTTGGGCCACAATATCACCCCCCCCTTCTGCCTCAGCAAATGTATCAATATCCGGTTGGGCATATGGCAATGTAGCTTCCCTCCAATCAGGTAATACACATATCAGTCTCACACGGACGTAGCCCTGTGGCATTGGAGTCCCATGAAACGTTGTCCTAGGAAGGGACGGGTAAGCCTGCGCCTCTACAACAACATAGTCTTGCATTCTTAAGCGGCATGGCTTCAATGCCTACAAATTTCCGTAAAGAATGTTATACTTATATACATATCATCTTGAAAACATATCATCTTGAAAAGACTAGCTACAATGTCACAAATAATACTTACAACAGACGTGTTAAGTGGTGGGTCTACATGATTACTCTCAGTCTGTGCATCAGGAGAAGTGTGGGTCGCCATAGGCTGATTGGAAGCCTGAGATGCCTGCCACCACACTATTTCTTCCATGACCTTCTCAACAACTATATCATTGACCTTCTTAGCAACTATATCCTCGACTCTCTTATTCTCCTATACATGGAAAAAAGAAACATTAGCTTCTTATTATTGAATTTCCTTTTGCAGTAACATTCAAAAAAAAGAATAGGTTACCGCTTCTTGTGAAAGTCCCACTCTGGGTTTGTGCTGGGATGGCCCAAAGAATGTTTTGATGCCCACACCAGTGCCTGCACCCCTAAAACATCCAGGATGCTCTGGGTTACCCAAAGCAACTGTCAATTCATCCCTTGTGCACTGAGGGATGAACGTGCCTTATTTCCTCTGCTCGTGCATCTCCCTCTAATCACCATCAACAGAATTTAGTAAGTTAACACCACAAGTAATCAATATTCAAACGATTGCTCTAAGAGTTGTATTTTACCATTTTCGCAACCGCCTCAGTAGTTATGGGCTTCTTTATTTCACCCTTCTTGTTTTGCCTCCCAGTTATCCAGACATCATGGTGAGGCATGGGTGTGGCACATGTAGTAGAGGACTCCTGAGTAGCAGCAGACTCCTCATGTAGTCTTTGGCGAATGCTTGCATAGCTCATTAGACCCATAGTGTGGTCATGCACATTCAGTGCACGCCTTGCTTTTTGCGCCTCAATGAGGGCCTAGTTAGTATGCACATTAATGATTTGGTTAGTAGCACTAAATGTTAATCTTGAATAGGTGAATACAATGTATATTAATTAAATTGGGAGTGACGCCTAATACCTTGAATTCTTCAGATTTTCTTGAAGCAACAAACGTGTCCCAATCTTCTTTGTCTAAGAAGTTCCACTGTTCAAGGGTTGACTTCTTCTTCTTATCACCATCTTTTATGTATTCTCTATTGAGATTTGTCCTATAGTTCCTTAGCATCTTTCCAGCGCGTTGCATCACGCTTTTACGATGCAGCTTCTCATCCAATGCAAACAGATTTTGTAAAATAGAATTGTTATTAACTAGTATCCAAAAATAGAATTGCAAATAATAGAATTTGTAATCTACAAAATAGAATTACAAATAATAATAACTCATGCATAAATCCTTCCATATCATGTCTTTCTTCGCCTGAGGAGCTTTATGCCAATTATCATACTTAACACCACAATGGCTTCGAGTGACAACCCCAAGATAGTTTACAAAATTATTGTGGTTCACTCCAATTGCATTTCCTCCATTATCAAACTCCACAACCAATCTGGATCCACTGCCACTTAGCGCTATTAACTTTTTCAACAGAGTGATGCCCCTTTTCTTGTTAGGCGTTTGGTGCTGCGCATCAAGTTCCTCCAGTGCTTCAGTGGGTACATGTGCATGATCAACCTAAAATTTGACAAAAATAAACACACTGAATTAGCCCAATATAGAAATATGGGATATATGACATAACTAGAAGATAATGAATTTTATAGAAATACATGATATGTTTTTAGAACTTACATTGGTATCCTCACCATGCTCATCATGGACAGCATGCTCATCATGGACTTCATGCTCATCATGGACATCATGCTCATCCATCTGAAAATGTCATTAAAAAGGCAAACATTTAGCATTTGTATTAACTAGAAGATAATGAAATATCAAATCTGAAAATGATATTGATATTAAAAAAGTAAACATTTAGTTTCAATAAAAAAATATAAACATGCATGCCTCTAAAATTGTGATCTTTTATCAATTAACAATCCTTCATTCTGATATTCGCGCACATATAAGTCATCATTAGCTTCAAGATTAGGGTCTACGGTTAACAAATACATGTGATGTCATTCTTATATATAATAAATGTGTACCATCTATCCCATCCTTGAACACCTAATCTCACTAGTAAGTGTATAATGTGTATTGGGTTTTCGAGAAAATTTCGGCAGCATTTCCCCACTGTTCTCTAAGTACATATGTACTTAGAGAACAAACGGGGAAATGCTGCCGAAATTTTCTCAAAAACCCAATACACATTATACACTTACATCCTAAGTGAGATTAGGTGTTCAAGAACAGTCCCAAACTGGGGAATATCCAAGATTTACTCCTAATGAGTAAATCTTGGACGGGTTTCTAGGCCAACAAATACATGTTCTGTCATTCTTATATATAATAAATGTGTACCACCTATACCATTCTTGAACATATAATCTCACTAGTAAGTGTATAATGTGTATTGGGTTTTCAAGAAAATTTCGTCAGCATTTCCCCGTAGTTCTCCAAGTACATATGTACTTAGAGAACAAACGGGGAAATGCTACCGAAATTTTCTTGAAAACCCAACACACATTATACACTTACATCCTAAGTGAGATTAGGTGTTCAAGAACATTCCCAAACCGGGGACTATCCAAGATTTACTCCTAATGAGTAAATCTTGGACGGGTTTCTAGGCCAACAAAATCATATCATTAAGAGCATGGTTTCATGTTAGGTCATCATAGGTCATAATAATCCACTAGAATGAACAAAAAAGGTTTCATGGTGTTAAAATAGCATAAGAGTATTAGATCTTGATTCTAGAGTGTACAAGACATAATAATGACTACTGATTTTTTGGGGTGATATCATTTCATAGGATTTATAGATTCAAATTTAACAAGTGTACAAGTTGCATCATTTTAATACTCTAAAGGTGACTAGTGGGTCATAGCACATAAAAGATGGCATTACAAAGAAAGTAAGCAAGCTAGATCAATTAACACTCATCTCAAGGGAACATTAGTTACTGAGGGGTCCAGGAAAGAGTCTTTTAATCACTAGGATCATACAAGTAGCAATGTTGATTAAGTTTATGTTCTTACTAAAATAGAACCATTATATGGAACTAATCCCACATTATACACATACTTTTCCTGAGTAAGATAATGTGCACTTCATGGAATTATTAAGATCTGAATATATATAAGTTGTTTCTACCTACTTTGATGGGATTTTATAACATTCAAGTCTTCCATTTAAGGCATTAGATGCATATATTGCAGTCCATTATGTTGAGGATAAGAATCCCATGTGATACACACGATTGAGAATCTTTCACCATACTAGGAAAATACTATAGCATGTCCTCTCTAAATCTAGGTTCATCGTATACATCCAAATTAAATACACAACTAGATATTCATTTAGGTGTTAGACATTCATTTAGGTGTTCCTGATAACTCCCAGGTATGCAGAACTAGACAACGGTGGTAGAGCAGTACTGGAGGAAGCATACCTTTCAGTAGCGGCGGCGGACAAGTAGGCGAGCTCCAGGAAGCAGGGCAGGCAGGTGCAGCGGTGACCGGCGAGCTCCAGAACCAGTAGCCGCAGTCGGGCGTGAGCAGGGAGAGGAAGGAATAGGCGGTGGTGGGCGACGGCGAGCAAAGAGAACAGCGGCGGTGGGCGGCGGTGAGGAAGGAATAGTGGCGATGGCGACAAAGAGAACACCGGCGGCGGGCGGTGGCAAGGAGGAAGGTGGCGGTGACGTTGAGCAGCAGCAGCGGCGTCGACGGCGAGCAAGCAGCAGGAAGCGTCGGTGGCAAGCGAGAAGCAGCGACGTCGACGGCCAGCAGCAGGGGCGAGCAGCAGCGGGCGGGCGGGTGGCTTCACGATGAAACAGAAGAAAGGGGAACAGTTGCTGTTTGTGGGTCTATTAAGTTGGTAAATGGCGTCGGTTATCAAATAGAAACGACACCTAAATTCTTTGGCGTCGGTTGTTACTTAAGAACCGACGTCCAATTAGACAATCTTTTCCCTAAATTATTTGGTGGGAACCATTATAGGGGTCAGTTATCAAAGGATAACCGACACCAAAATTGGAACTTTTCACGCAAATTTTCATATTATATAGGCGTCGGTTCGCAGTTAAATAACCGACGCTGTATGTGACACTTTGGGGCCAATTTTTTTCGCTCAATAATTGGATTTTGCGGGCGATTTTAGGCGTCAGTTTTGTGTTACCCTACCGACACTGAATACAAAGCGGTACCCGTGTCTGGCTGGTCTTTGAATATAGACGTCGGGTTTCCTAAATCACCGACGTTGAATGTTATAGGCGTCGGATTTCCTAAATAACCGACGCCCATAAAAGTGACATTAAATGTTGTTTCTGTAGTAGTGGTTGTTGGAATAATGCTCAAAATGTTTCCCAATTGTTGCTTGATTTATGTATATGGATGAGTGATCACATCTAAGGTATACATAGGAGTCTAAGCCCTAGTTTCAAAATTTTGGACCTATGACTTGGTTGTCCAAATTTTGAATCTCGATATTGAATAATGAAATCTTAAATCATTATTACTGATCTTGAAGTTATTTGACTCCTATTATTACTCTATTTGGATCTTGAGATCACCCTCGATATATGACTAATGACTTCTATTTTCCCAAATCTTCAAAATTTGAAATGATGATTGTGTTAACTATCTCGATTTGTGACTTAGGGTAACCACCATGTGGACTAGGGTGGGCCCTTCCATCGACTTTGAGCATGAAATCACGATGTTGAAATATGATTTTGTCTCAAATTGTTGAAATAAGAATTGTCAATCACGGTTGTATAACCCCACCTTGGCCAATGTAGAAGCTAGGTCCCTAAATGTTGGGAATAAAAGTGATTATTTACTCCCAATTCAAATATCTTTATTAATATGACCTAAAATGTGATTTCTCCAAATTTTGATTTATGGGATAATCTCTTTAAATTTATGAATAATGTTTGATACTTCATATTTGATGATCTATGGGACTATGTGTTTACCATGATGCTCGATTACTCAATTTTGGAATGGGATGGATATTGCAAGTGGTGAGGATAATTGATGAGAACACTATGACAATCTTAATGTTGAAGAGGAAAACTCAATCTCGATTGATGACTTAATTTAATTTTGGGGACACAAATTTCTTTTAAGGTTGAGAGGATGTGATAACCTGAAATTTTCACTCTCCTCATACACATTCTAACTACTTTTTATTTACAATGATTTCTCACCCATGACATCAAATTTCATGATTTAGATGTGTTGATGTCTTCTTGAGTGTATCTTATGCCAAAATGACAAGCGGTGATAGTCAAACTTAACTTGAAGCTAAGATTGAACCCAAGTTATCCACCACCCTCTTCATATATACTTTCATCTCATGTATGTGTAAATATATTTCCTAATCTCATTCTCCTATTGTATAGGCACTCTTATGTTTCAAACACATCACATTTCATCCAATTTGGAGCTCGGATGAGGAAAATATGCCTATTTGATGTTATACCTTGAAATATTGGTTTTTAAATATTTAACCCCTTGTTTACCTATAGGCCAGCCATGATGGGCCCAAATTTGGACTCCAACACTCGAGGCCCACTGGACCTCTTATTTTTCTACCATAGATATGGCTCTCACCTAAATAACAAATCCAAAACCACTTTCCCCCCTAACTTGGTTCTCATCCATTGAATGTTTGAGCCCCAGATATGAGTCCCATCCAATGGTAACACAACCTTCCCCAGACTCCTTACACCTTGGTAGGTGGCCCTAGCATTGTGCCTCACCTAACACCCCCTCTACCCTACTTCTAGCTGAATTTGGGGGCATGTTTTCTCTCTTTTCTTCCTCCCCATCCTTACTGGTCCATTCTCCTGGCAGCTCGGGTGCCCCCACAATTTTCTTTTCTTTTCTTTTCTTCTCCTGCACATGGCGGCACTGCCTTCCATCTTGGTTGGGGTTTTCCTCTCCAGTACTTATCTTGATCCACTCTACCTTCCTCTAGCTTTATAGAATCGTGGGGATGATGGGCATCACCTTGCATACTGCGATGATGCCCAAGACCATCCATCATTGGCCCTGTTGGGGCGCTCGACCGTCAACCTCCTCCCCATCTCGCAAGCACCAGATCAATGAAGTTGATGCCAAACAGACATTGGATTCCAATCCAACGCTTGTCGCACACCTTTTTCCTCCCCTGCCCAGATCGGGGGTCTCTCCATCATGCTACCAATGGGCTCACAAAGTGTGGCCACCCTCCCCTCTCTCGGCCTCTCTCTCCCTCACCATTGACCGGGTCAGGGCCTAGTGTGGGCCAGTGGTAATGCCAATGTGAGTGGCCCAGCCGCTCAACTAGAAACTCCCTATCACAGCCCAATAGGGAACTTCGTGGCCTCTTGGACAAAAATCAAGGGCCAAGATCAGCCTGATCATCACTTCATATGGTATCCTCCTCCCCCTTTTTTCTTTAGATTCATGCTTAAATTTGTGAAGATCATATCTCATCATTCCGTTGTCCATTTTGGTCATATAATATCTGAACCCTTATATAGAGAATGAGATGTATCTTATGGGACATTCTCATAACTTAATTTTGCTTGTAGTACCCCTGATATTCTAAATATGATGTCTTTTGAATTCTTTCTACATATTTTATTCCATCTTATGCTCAACCTTGCTCCTTTATGTCAAAAAACATAAGGTTAGCCTTATATAAGTAACTTGAGTCAAACTTTGTTTACCTTTGAACCCTAAAATGATCTAATATTGCCTAAATAGCTTAATGTTGACCTATGTGCAAAAGATTCATTCTTTGATATTATAACTTTTTTAAGTGAGCTCCAAATGTTTATGAATTCTCTAAATAACTAGCTTTCACCCTCAAATTCAATCATTCTTTATCATGAACCTTCTTTGACACTAATGATAATCTTATTATTCTTATAAATGTCTTAATATGGCCTTATGTACACATTTATGATGAATATTGAACCTTATGCTTTCATTGATCCAAAATTACTGAAGATGATTACGTGGACTACAATTTAGATATCTTACATGCCTTGTATCCCTAAATTCCTTATGAAATATTAATGTGTCCTAATGTGCCTAAATGCTCTAATCTTAACATAAAATGTGATCTAGTATAAATGTTTATAACCAAGTCTCAAATATTGTATGAATATTGATCTAATTATGATGAATGATACATCATGAATTCAAATTAGTATCTTGATGATGTTTCTGAAACCTAATGCAAGTATACCCCATCTAAACTCTAATGATGACTAGCATGCATGATATAACTCAAATGACCAGATTGACAATGTTGATACTCATGTTGCTTAATCTTGCTAGACCCTCATGTTTTCTCTGCTAAGATCATGAAACCCTAATCTCATGAACCATAGTCTTAGTTGTGATGTGTAACCATAGGGTTAGATGAATACATGAAGTATGATGTTCCATGATAATGATAATGCATGAACTACTTTTAGATATTGAGATAAATGATGAATGATACCTAGATCTAGGTGACACATGCAACCATCATGATAATGATTGATGAGACATACTCTTTCTAATGTTAATTCAATTTTACTTATTTGAAATGTTGGGAACTCTATGATTGACTCAATTACCAAGATCTAGTCAGGTTTTCTATATATGGTTTTCTGAATCAAATGGTTAATGTTGTGCTCCACTCAAGGTATGATTTATCCTCCTATTGTCAAGAGTATTGGCATTGAACTTGGTTGTATGAATGTATGATTAAACTGATTGCTTTATATACTTGTTTGAGCTACTTGATCCCTATGATTAGTACGTTCATTTTTCTTGAAATATGTTGAACAAATCTTGAATATAATTGAAATTGTCCATTATAGAAAACTTGTGTACATGCTTGTATTTTTCAGGGTAAGGGAACAAGGCATGTTGAAATAGGGTTAGCTGATTGACATAGGTCACAATGTCTCTCAAGTATAAAAAGGTTTATCTAATCTTGAGCACCCTTACAAAACTTTCCTTTGAGGAAGTTGGCAAAGGCCATGTGTTGATGCTTAAGTATAATGGAAATGCGCCTCAAACACGATTGCATGTTAATAAGAAAATGTTTAATGTTGTTTATTTATTTATTTCTATGATATTATGTTTTTCTAAGAATATATGTTTCTTAAACTTGTGAGATTGATCCCTCCAAATGAGAGATTCCTTATGTGCATGGACCCCCCCTCCTTTTATAGTGGAGAATAGGGTTAGAAGCCCTAGAAGTGTTGCTAGTGGTGACTAGGAATTGTTGTCTCGCGATGCTAGTCGGTCGATTGGGTGCCTATTCGACTGATTGGGTTTATTAGTTGTGTGACTACCAAGCATGGGCCAATGCGACTTGCTAAGTGAATACTTCGACTCCAGAAAAAACTGATCAGCCAATTCAAGGTGAATCGACCAGTTTGATAATGAAAATACACCTTCCCTAATGTGGTTGAGTCGATCGACTGGACGTCTAGTCAATTGGTAGGCAATTCTTCTTTTGGTTGTTTCTTGCATGTGAATTGGACGAATAGGAAGTTTGTCAATCGAGTGGAAAGTCTGGGAGGTTGAATGTGCATTTGAATCCTTTGATTCTTAGGTCTTATTAGGCTTTGGAGTGATTGTTTCATTTTCCTACAAAGTCCAAGTAAATCTAGTAAAAACACCAATTTAAAGAGAGAAAATCTAAATTAAGACAAGTAACTATAAAACTAAGGAATAATCAACCAAAATCTCCTAACTAACGATGGAAAAGATTCAAATGAAAGTGAAAAAAAATGCATTTAACAAGTATACAATCACAACACAACACCAAACCTTGTAAAGGTAATGCAACCTAAGTATAATTGTTTCTCAACATCATGTAAAACTTTATTAAATAAGGGATATGGATCAATACGATTTACCCCCAAAACTATCTAGCATCATGTCAACCATATCATTTAGAATTGATTCCTTCACATCTACATTGTTGGCCTTTTCATATTTGACAAACATACCGATATCGACATATTTTGATCTCACAGGGGCAGTAGAACCTATATCTAGATCGTTTCATATGTTCCTCTGCAAATCTTATAATCTGATGAAGACCACTTGTAATCTACAAAATGTAGTGGTTTGGAATGGACATCCAACATTGATATATTCTATAAACCCTGGTGTAGACAACTAAGAATTGAATTTGGTGTTAGCTATGCTAATTTTGAAAACAAAAGTGTTTGAATTGAACACATAATGTCACTATTAAGTGTATAGTGTGTACCACCTATCCCACTCTTGAACACTTGTTCTTACTTTAGTATGTGTATGATGAGTATTCAATTTTAAAAAGTGATGTAGTAGCATTTCCTAGCAGTTATTCATGTGCAGTGATGTAGATCGGAATATATCCAACTACATATGTAGTCAAAAAGTAAATAGAAAAATATCATCAAATGATATGAGAAAAACAAACACACACTAGTCACTCACATCCTATGTGAGATTAAGTGTTCAAGAATAGTCCCATAGATGGGACTTTTTAACATTTACTCCTACTGAGTAAATCTTGAATGGGTTTCTAAGAAAATAAAACACATAAATTTGACATGCATAATGTGTACCACCTATCACATTCTTGAACACTTAATCTCACTAGTAAGTGTATAATGTATATTTTGTTTTTAAGATATTTTTGCAATATTTTCCCTTAGTTCTCCAAGTATGCCAATGTAGATGGATAAATATCCACCTAGATATATACTCAGAGAAGGAATGGAGAATTGTTGTCAAAATATCTTGAAAACCAAACACATATTATACGGTTACATCCTAAGTGATCCTAAATGTTCAATAACAATCCCAAACTGGGGACTATACAGGATATAATCCTAGTGAGTAAATCTTGGACAAGTTTCTAGGCTAATAACACACATGTATTTAGCATGTGTATTGGGTACCACCTTTTCATTCTTTAATATTTAATCTTACAAGTAAGTGTATAATGCGTATTCTATATAAAAAAAAATTACTGTCATTTCCTCATAGTTCTCCATGTACATTCATGTAGATGGGCATATAACCACCTACATATGTACTCAAAGAATAAGTGGAGAAATGTTGTCAAAATATCTTGAATACCAAACACACATTATAGATCACATTCAAAGTTAAACTAAGTGTTCAAGAAGAATTCAAAATAGGGGACTATCCAACATTTACTCATAATGAGTATATCTTGGACATGTTTCTAGGCCAGCCAACAAGATATGTGTATATTGTAGGTTATATATATGATTCAAGTCAAAATTAAGTTAAGTTAGGTTAATTCATGTCAAATTCAGTTATTTAACTAAACAATTCACATCTCACAAATAGTCGGACGGCTTGAGATAAAATATTCATTGTGAATTCAAAATTTTCATCTTCTTCTTAGATAAAAGGATTGGATTCAAGATTATTATATTCAGGAGTTCAATAACTAAATTATATTTCAAAGCACATTAATGCCATCAATATTGTGTGATTGAGTTCAAATTGGAAGCTCATCAATCACAAATTAAATTTTGAGGAACATGTGAACCAAAATAATCCAACAGATTGAGATAAGTGTCACTTAGTGAACTTAAGAATCTCATAAGTGAGGTGTACATATAGAGGAGAGATAAATTCCACTTCATCACATTCTCCTAGGTTAGCCATCACCCTAGTTAACTCCATCCTCTCACATATACCTACATACTTTATTAGTTTTATTCCCATCACATATAAGATCATTATCTCCATTGAAAATCTACATCATGATTTCCTTCAGAACTACAAGAACATCCACCCAATTTCATGGGATATGCTACCTTCTAAAATCTAGAGGTGTGTTGTTGAGCATCTTAAACCTGAAGAGTATGGCCTCTTGTTTAGCCATTACAAAAATTTATAGTGATTACCATAAGCTTAATATCCACTGGTATAAAATCATTATCTCAAAGCACCACAAGAAAAAAACCCCTATGCAATATATCCAACACCAAAAATTCTCTCCTATATGGTCTCAGATCTTTGATAAAGCCAACATCATCAAATTCCTAATGTTCTCCCCCATCCATGATGCTCTATCACAATCTCTTGGGTTTGACCTTTAGCTCGATGGGAAAAATGTAGCCTCTGTTTTAATGAATACCACAATACCAAAATTAAATATAAACATAAAGCATGGTGTAGATCAAATGGTTTTATTAGATCTTGTCGTGCTGACATATCATCAGATTCTTAGAACATGATTATCAACTACATATGTATCAAACACAATAACTGTATTTCATCTAGATCTGAGTTGACAATCTATACACATCAATTACAAATTTTATCCTTTCTGAGATTCCATGAAACCCCTCACAAAACCTTTTTGGAAACATGATATTAGACCACATACATTCCTTTTCATTTGGTTTTTATGCTCAAACAACTGTAATAGGTCCTAACCTACACAAAGATGTATACATTACCTATTTTCCCTACATGTTTTGTTGGGATTGCATAGGAAACTCAGTTCATATCTCCACTAAATTGCCCATTTGCAACATCTCAACAATACACTACCCCTTTAGGATTTATGTCTCGAAGATGCATCCTTTACCTCACATACCTCGGCACATTTCCTTATATTAAAAATCAGTGTATCATAAAAATGAATATGCTTATGCTTATGGCATATTAGGATGGAATGAAATCAAATGTTCTTTGATAACAACTATACTACTAGTAAAAATGCTATACAATATCTAGGTATTGATATTGCCTCATCTTTCATGTAAATAAATGTCTGGAACATTATAGGTCCGGCTTGCATGTTTATCCTAATAAAAAGATAATTCACCACTAGCACTGACATTGCAACACTCGGTTCATTGACTCCCACATATGCGGCCAACATATCACCTACTCCGAAGTCTGCTCTCACCTCTTGATTTTCTAATCTTTATTATGATGATTCTAGGGGTTACATACAGAGTTTCCCCTCCATTTTCCTTGGGACATGTTTTAATAGTGTTCTTACACCTATAGTACGGCTGCCCACCAAACGGATCCTTAGTCAACTGCATTTGCCCCACAAAAACTAAACCATATTGTGGTTTTCCTCCTAGGTACTCGTGTTTTTGACGGCTGACTCTACTTTTTAATATTGTGACAATTTTATTAAAAAAAGCAATTGTACAAGCTTTTGTTTGCTGATGAAAGTGTATATTTTGCGATGATGTTGCCATAAGGCTATTTTGATATCAAGTGTATAATGATAGCAGTTTTAATTTATATTTGTTCAGATTGCTAACATCGTTATGTTTTTTTGCTGATTACTATTAAAATAGATGACCTTTTCTTTGTTTGTGCTTTCAAGATTTGTTGGTTTGGCTGTTACTGTTTTACGTTTGAGGATCCATCAACCTTACTCTGTATTGGAGTGGTTAACTAATTCTGGGTACGAACTGGTATACCAATTTTAGATTTAATTCTAATGTTGACACCAATATGCACTACTACAGAAATAGCATTCAGTGTCGCTTTTCTGGGCGTCGGTTATTAAGGAAAATCGACGCCTAACATATAAGGCGTCGGTTGTTTAATAAAACTGACGTCTATATTCGAAGACCAGCCAGACACGGGTACCGCTTTGTATTAAGCGTCGGTGGTTTATAAAAAACCGACGCTGAAAGTCGCCCGCCAAATCCATTTTTCGATAAAAAAAATAGTGTCATTTTCAGCGTCAGTTATCCTTGTCTAACCGACGCTGAAGATGGTTCCCGCCAAAAATTTCCATGAAAATATCGTCCAATTGGACGTCGGTTGTTTCAACCAACCGACGCTAAAGATGTGTAGGCGTCGGTTGTTGTAAACAACCGACGCTATTTGGGAACTCATAACCCCCCGCGATCGCCCGACTCTTCCCCTTTCTTCTGTTTCATTGCTACCCTATTGCGGCGATTTTCCCTGTTGCGGCGACTTTCCGGCGCTTCTCTGCTGCTGCTGCTCTCCGGCGCTTCTCTCCGGCGCCCCATCTCCGGCGTCCTTCTTCTCCGGCGCCCTTCTTCTCCGCCGCCCCTGCTGCTGCTGCTGTCCGCTCATCGCCGCCGGTCGTTGCCCACCGCCCATGCTCTCCTCTAGTCGTCGCCGCCAGTAGAAGCAGCTACGGTGCTATCGTCGTCACCTCCACCCCCGCCGGTAGAAGCAGCTTTACTCGTGTTGTCCTCGTGCAAGGTAACCCACAAACCTTCACCACCTTTTTTGTCCTCTGCCTTGCTTTTCTCTGCCGCCGCCGACCTAGAACTCACCCAGGCAGCGCCTAAGTAGGTGCCAGGGCACGCCTAGGGTCCCAATTTTTTGGTAAACATGAAGGAGCCTATGGGCAGGTTAGGATAATAGAAATTTGTGTTGACTGCAACTTTGTGTGTCATGCTATTCTTAATTAAGTGTATATTTACTTCATAATTGAATGTTTAAGTAAGTTATAGATATCTTGATGATGAACTGTAATGCACACATGTGACATGTTTGGAATGTAAATGATGAACTATAATGCACACATGTTTAACTTATTTTATTGTTGAGTATATTGAGAATCCTAAATTGATTAATATTACTTGTACATTGATATAAATTACTTGTACATTGATATAAATTAGAATGAACAATCACTAAATTATATATTGTTTGTATGGAGTCCGACTTCATTGTAGATATCTATTATTGTGTTTGTTGGCCTAGAAACCCGTCCAAGATTTACTCATTAGGAGTAAATCTTGGATAGTCCCCGGTTTGGGATTGTTCTTGAACACCTAATCTCACTTAGGATGTAAGTGTATAATGTGTATTGAGTTTTCATGAAAATTTTGGTAGCATTTCCCCGTTTGTTCTCTAAGTACATATGTACTTAGAGAACAGCGGGGAAATGCTGCCGAAATTTTCTTGAAAACCCAATACACATTATACACTTACTAGTGAGATTAGGTGTTCAAGGATGGGATAGGTGGTACACATTTATTATATATAAGAATGACATCACATGTGTTTGTTGGCCTAGAATGTGAACAATCATTGTTTTTTATATTACTTGTACATTGATATAAATTAGAATGAACAATCACTAAATTATATATTGTTTGTATGGAGTCCGGCTTCATTGTAGATATCTATTATTGTGTTTTTTGGCCTAGAAACCCGTCCAAGATTTACTCATTAGGAGTAAATCTTGGATAGTCCCCGGTTTGGGACTGTTCTTGAACACCTAATCTCACTTAGGATGTAAGTGTATAATGTGTATTGAGTTTTCGAGAAAATTTTGGTAGCATTTCCCCGTTTGTTCTCTAAGTACATATGTACTTAGAGAACAGCGGGGAAATGCTGCCGAAATTTTCTTGAAAACCCAATACACATTATACACTTACTAGTGAGATTAGGTGTTCAAGGATGGGATAGGTGGTACACATTTATTATATATAAGAATGACATCACATGTGTTTGTTGGCCTAGAATGTGAACAATCATTGTTTTTTATATTACTTGTACATTGAAGGATTGGTAATTGATAAAAGATCACAATTTTAGAGACATGTATGTTTGTACAAATGCTAAATGTTTTCCTTATTATAGTTGATACAAATGCTAAATGTTTTCCTTTTTAATGAAATTTTCAGATGGCTCACCATGATGAGAATGATGTCCATGATGAGCATGAAGTCCATGATGAGCATGCTGTCCATGACGAGCATGGCGAGGATACCAACGTAAGTTCTAAAAACATATCCCGTATTTCTATAAAATTCATTATCTTCTAGTTATGTCATATATCCTGTATTTCTATATTGGCTTAATTCGGTGTGTTTATTTTTGTCAAATTTTAGGTTGATGATGCACATCTACCCACTGAAGCAATTGAGCAACTTGATGCGCAGCAACAAAAACTTAACAAGAAAAGGGGTATCACTCTGTTGAAAAAGTTACTTGCACTGAGTGGAAGTGGATCCAAATTGGTTGTGGATTTTGATAATGGAGGGAATGCAATTGGAGTGAACCGCAATAAATTTATAAACTATCTTGGGGTTGTCACTCGAAGCCATTGTGGTGTTAAGTATGATAATTGGCATAAAGTTCCTCAGGCAAAGAAAGACTTGATATGGAAAGATTTATGCGTGAGTTATTATTATTTGCAATTCTATTTTGTAGATTACAAATTCTATTATTTGCAATTATATTTTTGGTACTAGTTAATAACATTTCTATTTTACAGAATCTGTTTGCATTGGATGAGATGTTGCATCGTAAAAGTGTGATGCAACGCGCTGGAAAGATGCTTAGGAATTACAGGACAAATCTGAACAGAGAATACATAAGACAGGGTGATAAGAAGAAGAAGTCAGCCCTTGAACAATGGAACTTCTTGGACAAAGAAGATTGGGACAATTTTGTTGCTTCAAGAAAATCTGAAGAATTCAAGGTATTAGGCATCACTCCCATTTTAATTAATATATATTGTATTCACCTATTCAAGATTAACATTTAGTGCTACTAACCTAATTATAAATGTGCATACTAACTAGGCCCTCAGTGACGCACAAAAAGCAAGGCGTGCACTGAATGTACATGACCATACTATGGGTCGTAAAGGCTATGCAAGCGTTCGCCAAAGACTACAGGCGGAGTCTGCGGCTACTCAGGAGTCTGCGGCTACTCAGGAGTCTGCGGCCACACCCTTGCCTCGCCATGATATCTGGATAGCTGGCAGGAAAAACAAGAAGGGTGAAATAAAGAAGCCCGAAACTGCTGAGGCGGCTGCAAAAATGGTAAAATACAACTCTTAGAGCAATCATTTGAAAATTGATTATTTGTGGTGTTAACTTACCAATTTTTGTTTATGGTGATTAGCGAGAGCTGCACGAGCAGAGGAAACAAGGCACGTTCATCCCTCAGGGCACAAGGGATGAATTGACAGTTGCTCTGGGTAACCCAGAGCATCCTGGACGTGTTAGAGGTGCCGGCGCTGGTGTGGGCATCAAAGCATTCTTTGGGCCATCCCAGCGCAAACCCAGAGCGAGACTTTCTCAAGAAGAGGTAACATATTCTATTTTTAGAATGTTACTGCAAAAGGAAATTCATTAATAAAAAGCTAATATTTGTTTTATCCATGTATAGGAGAATAAGAGAGTCGAGGATATAGTTGCTAAGAAGCTCAACGATGTGGTTGCTGAGAAGGTCAAGGAAGAATTGCTGCGGTGGCAGGCATCTCAGGCTTCCAATCAGCCTATGTCGACCCACTCTTCTCCTGGTGCACAGACTGCAAGTAATCCTGGAGACCCATCGCCTAACACGTCTGTTGTAAGTATTGTTTATGACATTGTAGCTAGTCTTTTCAAGATGATATGTTTTCAAGATGATATGTATATATGTATAACATTCTTTACGTAAATTTGTAGGCATTGAAGCCATGCCGCTTAAGAATGGAAAACTATGTTGTTGCAGAGGCGCAAGCTTACCAGTCCCTTCCTGGGGCAACGTTTCATGGGACTCCAATGCCGCATGGCTACATTCGTGTGAGCCCGATACATGTATTACCCGATTGGAGGGAAGTTGAGTTGCCATATGCCCACCCAGATATTGATACACTTGGTGAGGCAGAAAGCGGGGTCATATTGTGGCCCAAAGCAGATGTCCTCTACACGACTGAAATTGTAAGATAAATTTACATTGATTTAGACTGTTAATGTGTATATATGATGTCAACTGATCTGAAATTATATATACAGGTTAAAAAGAAGACACCAGGAGCACCTAGGCCTCCACCTCCAATTCCCGCATTACCAACTTGGGTTCCAACTGACCTAAAATACCCGTTAGGTCCTGCTTGTAGGGGAATGGCATGTTGGCTACGGGCACATAATATACTTTGCCCTATAATTGTTTCTTTAGATGCAGATTATGCAGGTCAATCATACGACAGCTCTTTATTTATACAAGATATTATTGAGCTGTTTATGTATGATTGGTTGAATACATCAATGATAGAGACATGGATAAGGTGAGATCTTATTTATACATCCATATACCTTGTGTAATATCCGGTGATCTAGTTTCTTATATATTAATGCATACGTCTATATGTTTTGCAGCTACTTAATCGAAGATCATTGCAAACAATTTGCATATGATCATGTGGGATTTTTGATTCCATCATTGATTAGTATGGTAGCTAAAGACCTTGATAGTGTTCAACAATACTGTATAGATGCTTTTACAATTTTTGGTCATCAAATGAAGACGATAATAATAGCTCCATTCAATGTCAAGTAAGTTTGCTTTATTTATAATTTGGACTTAAGAAAATTCCATTATTATTTTGCATTTTGAGTTATTAATTGTTAACTTTTTACCTCTAGTGGTAGACATTGGGAGTTACTAGTTATTGTCCCCGGGACGGTCACTATTTATTATCTAGATCCCGCAGGAAGTACATTAAACACTAAAATTGGACACGTAATGAGAATGGCATTATTCTGGTGAGAAATATTTCATTTTTTATATCCGTTAACATCTTTTATTACATTACTATTTACTTATGCAACTTAGTGTGTTATATTAACATGTAGGGGTTTAGATGCATTCAAAAATGTTGGAGGAAAGGTCCCAAGGAAAAAGAACCAGCCATTGTCTTGGGAGAATGTAAAAGTAAGTTCCCGACTCCCCGACTCCAATGTATATATTATTGATGTGAATTGTGCTTAGTTGTATTATTTTGTATGTTTCAATTTATAGTGCGCTACACAAGACAATGGCTGGGCATGCGCATACTATGTGATGCGATTTATGCAGATGATTATCAAACATGCCGCATTGGACATCGATACCATACATGAGGTATTATATATAGTCTCATTAGTTAGTATGAAATATATCAATCTTATTTTTATATTATTACTTATATATATACATCATTCTCTTTGCAGGTGTTTAAAACTGACCACACTATAGGCAAACGCTTAAAAAATGTACATGCTCCATATACGAGGGAAGCATTAGATGAAGTAAGAGAAGAATGGGCAATAGCTGTACAAACAGTGGCAACTGTAAGATATAATTGGGATGTTGATAGTGATGATGAATGATACTTTGTAAATGAATGTTTCTGAATGTTAAAACATGTATTTGAATGATTCTATATGTGTGAACGTGACAATTGAATTGATGTCTGAATGTATCTACTTGTGTGAATCTTTTTATGTTAATTTTGCAGGTTTGTGGCCTGTTTGTAGGCTGATATCAATGGATGTCGTAAACCTACAGTTCAGAAAACTGAACTGTAGGTTCTCATCCTGCTGACCAGCCACAGCAGGCCTACAAACAGATTTATAAAAAAAAAATAGATATAGGCGTCGGTTATTTACAGATAACCGTCAGCACAGACTTACAGCGTCGGTTTTTTGTTGAACACCGACGCCAAAAGTGTTCACGCTACCGGAAATGGGAGTCATCTAGGACACTTTTCTGCGTCGGTCCTTTAGTATCTAACCGACGCAGAAAGCGTCCTAGATGACGCCGTTTTCTGTGGCGCGAACCCTTTTGGAGTCGGTGTTTTATAATTAACCGACGCCTTGAAGTTTAATAGGCGTCGGTTTTTTAACCGACGCTGAAGTGTCCAACCTTTTAGCGGCGCCCACATAGGCGTCGTTCAGAAACCGACGCCAAAGGGGGTTAAACAACCGACACTAAAAGGCACTTCTGTAGTAGTGATGTATACCACTTGTGTTTTCGATTTTGCAAGTAAGATAAGATTACAGAAAATGTATAATTGATTCATTTGTTTTCTTGTCACTATGTTGTTTCTTTTTTTTCTACTATTTGTGTTTGCGTGTTGGGCAGTTGGCCATACTTTTTCGTTTCTTTTTTAGAGAAATATAGACCCAGTTTGACTTCGTTTTTTAGGCTACTGATTAAGGCTTCAAGTAAAAATGTGTAGCTGATGGCTTCTATTTCGTTTGTTGATTTACACTTGTATTTCGATGTGATTCATGTGAAGAACACCCTTTTTCTCATAGTTACTTAGATAGTGACTCCTAACCACTCGTCCCCTAGGGTTTTTCTCTGGGTGACGGCGATCCAGGATTTTCTCCCCTCGTTACTGAGGCAAACTCCTCTATTTTTCTTGCAGTTTCCCTCCACCGCTATGGGTGATGATCTTGTGAAACGGTATGCGGCAATTAGGGTTAGGGAGGAGGAGGAAATAGATGTGTTAGACTTCAAGGCAGAGACAATCAGGACGGGTGGTGAGCACCTAGAACTGGCCGTTGTGGGAAGACTGGTGACAGAGCGGCCCTACAACTTCCCGACGCTGAAGAGGACATTGACCAACGCGTGGGCGCTGTGACAAGAGGCGAGCTTCAGGCAGATCACACATAATCTATTTATCATCTGATTCTTACACTCGAAAGACAAGGAGAATGTCCTGGGAGAAGGGCCATGGAATTTTGACAATAACCTCTTGGTCACAAGGAGAATATGCGCGGAAGACACACTCGAGGCTATTGAATCGAACTGTTGTGCTTTCTGGGTCAGGCTCTACAATATGTCGTTGGGATATTGTACTGAGGAAGTAATTAAGGATGTGGCGGGCAAAATCGGTGATGTCTTGGAGGTCGACCGCAAAGATCTTGGTTGGGATACTTCGTGTAGGGTGCAGATGGATTTAGATATCACTAAACCATTACGACAGAAATAGAAGATCAGAAATGAGAAGGGCGATGTGGTTGCGATTGAGATTAGATACGAGCGACTTCTAAACTTTTGCTTTAGGTGCGAAATGATCGGCCGTATTGACAAAGACTGCTGCGAGGTGGCGGAGGATGAGGAGGAGGATCAACAGTGGCAGTGGGGTCCGTGGGTGAAGGCCTCAGGGATTCCCATTAAGGAGGAGCTCTTTGGGCGGAATAGTGAGAAAAATGCTCTCATTTTCACGACGAAACCCAAGGGTAGCGTGCGGAGGGAGGAAGGGGATCACGGGGAACATGGCGCAAGTTCAGGGTCACAATGGTCAGAACCGACGTGGGACGATAGACAAAGGGGGGAGGAGGAGGTGGCGTCACGCACCAGCATATCTCAGCGTGAACTGGAGAGTGTCTTCCCGATGGTTGAGAGGACAGAGAAATAGACTAAGAAGGTGACAACGGCTATACCTGATAAGGAGATCAATCAAGGCCGCAACATGGACACGGGGGAGGTGGGTGAGGCAACGATGTCAGAGAAGGAAGGTGATGACCAACCGCGAGGGACAACGACAATGTAGGGGGACAATGGGACCTTGGAGGACAACGCACAACACAGGGGGGCACAGAGGGAGCGTCGAGGGCCCAAAGAACAATCAGATAGGGAAGGAGGAACCCCGACTGTGGGTGCTTCAGGTGCTTCTCTTGCATCGATGGCAGGTAGAGAGACAAGCCACAACCCTTCACAGAGAATTGATGAGAAAGCACCAGAGGATCTGGCTCCTACAACGCTCATGGATGCACGACTGTTTCAAAAGACATGTGTTAGAGGCAAAGGGAGAAGGTTTACTCGAAGAGGAGACAGGCAAGGAGGATCACAAACAAAGAATCATGCAAATGAGGGAAAAATCAAACAAAAAAGGGGAAGAACAAGTGAGGATGTGGTAGACATAGAGGTAGATGGTCCCATGCAGGGTGTAGAAAAAAGATCTCGCATGATAGAGGATAAGGTAGTTGCATCAAGCAAGAAAGTAGCGGGAGCTGGGGTGGCCCAGCCCCGTGAACAACAATGAAAACATGGGCGTGGAACGTCCAGGGCCTGGGCAGACCTGGGATGGTGAACTCTCTCAAGAGGCAATGCTAGAGAGAGTTTCCCGACATAGTTTTTGTGGTGGAAACTATGTGTAGGAGTTCAGACCAGGAGAGGGTCAGAAGGGCATGTCGTTTTGAAAATGGTTTTGGGGTGGATAGCAGGGGCAGATCGGGAGGATTGGGGCTATGGTGGAGAGGGGACAGAGTGACAATCAAATCTTTCTCAGATCATCATATTTGTGCGGACATAGATGAGAACAGTCTAGAGAATAATTATTGTTTTGTGCAGATATACGGTTAGGCAGAAATGCAGGCGAGATCGCAGACATGGTCTCTCATGGCAGATTTGTGCAGGGGTTCTCAGAGACCTATGGTTTTCGGGGGTGAATTCAATGAGATAACAACAACACACGAGAAGCAAGGGGGACAGCCACACAGTGAATGGCAAATGAGGAATTTCCGAGAGGCTATAGACAATTGTTAGCTTATTGATTTGGGGTCCATAGGATGCAAGTTCACTTGGAGGAGAGGTTTGCATGGAGAAAATCTTATTAGAGAGAGACTGGACTAGTTCTTGGCGGATAAGGAGTTGTGCGATATCTTCAATGTGCGGAAAGTAAAAATATTTCCTATTGGCAACTCATATCATGGGAAAATCCTCCTATGGGTAGAAAGATCCATACATGAAGAGGTGAGAGGCAAGAGCTTCAGATTTGAGACACTATGGCTATCATCTCCAAAATGCAGGACAGTGGTGGAACAAGCTTGGAACAAAAATCCGGGAGGAGGCCTCTTATCACAGACAAGAGAGTGTGCAGATAGACTGAGTTCCTGGGTAAAAAAGAAGTTTGGATGCATTAGAAGGCGGATCCGAAGAACTGAGAAGGACCTTGCTTGGGCACAAAATTTACCACCTTCACATGACATGGTCCAGGAGTGTTCTCAGCTGGCAAAGGAGCTTTTTTTTTTTTTTTATACAAGCCAGGAGGTCATCTATTCATCTCACCCTCCTCGTGTGAGCTAGAAGATCAAAGTACAGCTCCTGCTTATAAGATGCAGGTGATGACCCAAACAAACACATAAACTCCCCCAAAGCAAACAACACACACACAGAAGAACACGAGAAGGTCCATTCATGAGACATATCTCAACACCACATAGGGAGTCTCATGCTTCTCAAGATAAAGCATACCCCTAATCCTAGGAGACAATCTTCTCAGATCAGAGATGACAATCGGTTCATGGAGACGATTACCCCACTTTACAAAAGCTCTAGGTATCGAGTTCAGGGATTTGTGCACAAGGGAACCCAGGATGCCTTCCTCCTCAATGTAACTTTTGATTTCCTCAAGCATAGTAGCCAACCTCCAAGGGATGGGATTTGTGCCCCAGACAAGATTAAAGAGAAGAGTATTGTCAACCTCAATAGTAGTAATCCTCAAATTCTGAGATTCAGCGAATCTGAGACTAACCACAATAGCTTGAAGCAAAGCATAGTCAAGGTCATCAGCCGTGAGCCAGGATCTAGCAACTTGACAGACCTTCGCATGATGATTTCTAATAAGCTGGCAAAGGAGCTTCAGGAGCTATAGCGATGGGAGGAAAGTTTCTGGCACGCTAGAGCACACACTAACGAGATGAGAGATGGCAACAAGAATACCAAATATTTCCATCACAAGGCAAGCCAAAGGAGGAGGAGGAATACCATTGAAGGAATTTTCAAAGAGGATGGCAGCTGGCAGATGGACCCTGAGGAGATAGAGGGGGTGATCACTTCTTTCTTTACTTTGCTTTTCTCTACTTCACACCCAGATGGCATGGAGGATTTTTATAGGGTATGCAGGGAGTTTTTCATGAGGAGGATGTTGCACGAATGGAGCAGACACCCACAAAGAGCGAGATATGACAAGCAATTCAGCAGATGCACCCAAACAAAGTGCCTGACCCCGATGGTATGAAAGCTATTTTCTATCAAAAATTTTGGGGGACAATCAAGAAGATCTTGGTGGAGTTCATCACAGGTTGGTGGGGGGAGAACATAGCCTTGGAGAAATTAATGGTATTGATATTGTGCTCATTCCGAAGACAGAAGTTCCAGTCCGCATTTCTGAGTATCGCCCTATCAGTTTCTGCAATGTCTCTTACAAAATTATCACAAAAGTCCTGGCTAATAGAATCAAGCCGCTGTTGAATGGTATTATTTCTGAGAACAAAAGTTCTTTTATTGGAGGAAGGATGATTACTGGCAATGCCCTGGTGGCATACAAGCTCTTCCATACCATGAAACATAGGAAGAAAGGCAAGGAGGGGCTGCTGGCACTGAAGCTTGATATGAGCAAGGCTTATGACATAGTAGAGTGGTCTTTTATGGGGAGGGTGTTGGAGAAGATGGGTTTTCCGATCAGGTGGAGGTCTAAAGTTTATTAGTGCATGTCGAGCATTTTGAATAGATTCATCATCAATGGCAATCGGAGGGGATCTACAAGACCGATGAGAGGACTACGCCAAGGTGACCCTATCTCTCCCTATCTCTTTCTTTTTGCACTGAAGCTCTCTCTTTATCTCTTGTTAAAGTAGCAAAGGAAAAAAGAATTCATCGCATCAAGGCATGTAGGACAGCGCTACGTGTTTCACACCTCTTCTTCACTGATGATAGCATTGTTTTCACTAGAGCTACCTCAGAAGAATGCTCCATCTTAGCTGAGATTTTCAGCCAATATGAGAGGGCATCTGGGTAGAAAATTAACTATGACAAGACAATGGTTTCTTTTAGTGGAAATTTGGAGGCGGAAAGGCGGGAAACTATTAAAAACATGTTGGGGGTTAGGGAGATGGACCGACACGAGAGATATTTGGGTCATCCTATAGCTGTGGGTTGGTCCAAAGAGGCGGTCTTTGCTGCGATAAAAGGCAGAGTCTGGAAAAATTGCATGGGTGGAAGGAACAATTGTTGTCCAAGCCAGGAAAGGAGGTGTTGATTAAAGTAGTGACACAGGCGATCCCTACATATCTCATGAGTATCTTCAGGTTGCCAGATGGACTCATTGATGAGATACATTCCATGATTGCACGCTTTTGGTGGGGGGCAAAGGACGGGGAGAGGAAGATTCATTGGCTCAGTTGGGCGAGATTATGCAGACCGAAGGAGTTTGGAGGAATGGGGTTCTAGGATCTAGCAACATTTAATCAAGCTTTATTGGCAAAGCAAGGGTGGCGTCTGGATACCAATGAGAGGTCCTTCATCAGCCATATACTAAAGGAGAAGTATTACATACATACCATGATTATTCATTCTGTAGTGGGAGGAGCGCCAAGTTACACATGGAGGAGCATCGGGGGTGCATTACAGCTGGCCAGGCCGGGTTTCCTATGCCGAGTAGGGGCGGGAAGGAAGATCAATATCTATGATGACAGGTGGATTCCAAATTTGGGAGGGACGGCGAAGCAGTATCTTATATAGGGGTCGGTGACATATACCTCAGTGTCTAGACTGATCAACGAGGAGACGAGGCAGTGGGACGAGAGTGCCTTGTCAGATGTCTCCCACCATATCCGATCTATGATTAGGGCCATACCTTTGAGTACACGGGAGGTAACTGATGTAGCCCTCATTTAGGGCGCCATCTTGTGCCTTTTTGTACTTTTATCACATCTAAACAAGTTAGCTTGCAAGCTAATTTCCCCAATATGTGTTTTACTGTCAAATGTACTTATGGACGTTCTTTGCATTATGTTCAGGTACTTGGACCATACATTGGATGGAAGAGAGAGAAGGAAGGAGTCCTAGGGTTCCTCCACTCATGGAGGGGTCAAAAGAAAGCCCCAGAGCTCCCCCAACCTACCACTAGTGGCCAAGACTCAAGCTTAAGCAAAGAATTCCATGGATAATGCAGCTTGAAGCTCAAAGTGCAAGCAAAGCCCCCAGTACGGCTGTGGTAACATGGAACGGCCGTGCTCCAAATGATGAAATCACAGGAAAAATCTCAGTTTTGAAGCAGCTGCAAAGCATACTCTAACACGACCGTGCCACACAGTACGACCGTGTTGTGACCCTACAACACATCCGTGCCACACAGCACGGCCATGCTACCAGCTCCCAACACGGTCGTTCTACGCAGCATGACCGTGCTATCAACTCCCAACACGGGCATGCCACATAGCACGACCGTACTACCAATCAGCCACTCCCCCAAAACAACCTGACATTTTTCACCTTGGCCATTCCCAATCACCACGACCGTTCCACTCACAACCCACCATGACCGTGCTACTCATAAAAACCTAGCAACGTTTCCACTGCATTTCCCACTTTGCCCCCACTTACCCTAGTGCTTCCCCCCACACCTATGTATACCAAGGTGGCGGCTGGGGCATGAGGTTAGCTTCCCTAGCTGCTCCTAGCCTCCATTACTCCTCCCCTTGAGCATTTAGTGCATTTCCCTTGCATTTATGATCTCGACCCACCATTTCCATCTCCATTTCACCTTGGAAACCTAGTTTTCTAGGTTTTCATCCATAATCACCCATATCTTCATGCTCACCTGCACCCTGGGAGGAGAGAGGACATCCCCAGTAGCAAGGAGGTGTAGAAGAAGGCTACTTTCCCGAGCTCCACGAAGTTTCTTCCCGTTCTTCCCCTTTCTTTTGCCATTTCTTTGATTATGTGTAGCTAAGACCCTAGTGGTGGGCTGTTTGGGGATAAAATGTAACTTTGATACCATGTTGGGGGAAATTTGGCTTGTAATGAACTCATTTTTATCTATGATGAGTGCTCGATGCTTGTGTATCTTATCCCATTTCCATGCTTGTGATTTATACTCTTTGCTATTAATTGCTTTTAGTGGTGTTTGATGATACCATGTTACTAGGTGAATTGGGATGCATGTGGCAATTTTAGGTGTGACTCCTAGGTCCCAATAGGGGATCCCTAGCTAGTCCCCTTTGTTCCTACATGCCTATCTCCTCTCCTACTACTTGGTGTGAGACCTACGTTACTAGTATAAGTGGGATTGATGTGATTGCCTAGGGTCTTCTAAAGGCTAGAATGGCTAGTGGCATGAGGTCAAATATCCTCATCTCTACTCCCATCTCTACCCTCAACCCTCAGTTTCTCAATACCACTTATCCTAGAAACCTATATTTGGCTAGTCCTATTAGAATTACACCTAACCCTAGTCTTCTACTAGTAGTATA
This sequence comes from Alisma plantago-aquatica, assembly GCA_963693085.1. Taxonomy (NCBI): domain Eukaryota; kingdom Viridiplantae; phylum Streptophyta; class Magnoliopsida; order Alismatales; family Alismataceae; genus Alisma; species Alisma plantago-aquatica. Next base: position 39,667,025 of record OY856411.1, on the reverse strand, counting down.
GGGTACATTCTAATAGCATTAGTCTTATTGTTTGGTTTGGTAATCTAGATGTAAAATGAAAACTATGCCTGTCTAATAACCTTCCCCAACTAATATCAAAGTTACATCCCCAAACGGCCCACCTACCTTAATCATCTTGTTAAAACCCAACTTGATGTTACAGGTTGATTGACAAATCTTGAAGTCTCAGCAACTGAGCCACCACGGCTATGCTTCCCAACACGGCCGTGCCACGAAGACCCCACCACGGTCGTGCTACCCAACAAATAAAGAGAAGACAACATTCACTTGCCCAAGTGGCACCTTTGCCTACCAGAGAATGCCATTTGGGTTGTGTAATGCCCCTTCTACTTTTTAGAGGTGTGTGACCTCGATCTTTGCGGATATGCTTGATTCGTCTTTGGAAGTGTTCATGGATGATTTCTCAGTTTTTGGTAAGATGTTTGATGAGTGCTTGCTACATTTGGATGCTATTCTTGAGAGATGTGTGAAGGTTCACCTCGTTCTATCTTGGGAAAAGAGTCACTTCATGGTACCCGAAGGCATAGTATTGGGTCACTGGGTTTCAAAGGACGGGATTAAAGTTGACAAGGCCAAAGTGGGCCTCATTTCTACTCTCACCCTTCCTTCTACCGTAAGACATGTCCAGTCTTTCTTGGGACAAGTCTGTTTCTATCACCGCTTCATCAAGGATTTCAGGAAAATCTCAAGACCTCTATGTCACTTACTTGAAAAGGATGTTGAATTTCATTTTTATGACAAGTGTATTGAAGCTTTCACTCACTTAAAGGAAAGACTCGTTTCTGCTCCGATTATGCAGCCCCCGGATTTCTCATTGCCATTCGAGATTATGACTGATGCATCTGACATGGCAGTGGAGATTGTGCTGGGCCAAAGAGTTGGTCGGATTCCTCAAGCTATCTACTACGCGAGCAAGACTTTAGATGAACCCCAAAGAAATTACACGACGACTGAGAAAGAGTTGCTTGTCGTCATCTTTTCTCTTGAAAAATTATGATCATATCTTTTGCAAAATAAAGTAGTGATATACACGGACCACGCTGCACTACAATACCTCATGTGAAAGAAAGACTCAAAGCCAAGGTTGATCAGATGGATTCTATTGCTTCAAGAGTTTGATATGGAGATTGTAGACAAGAAGGGAGTGGAAAATGGTGCTGTCGACCATCTCTCCTGAATTGATTACCCCTTTGATGATACAAGTAGAATCAAGGAAACGATGCCACATGAACAACTCTTCCTTCTTTCATCCACTCAAAGGCCATGGTATCAACACATAGACAATTTCTTGTTAGTGTGAGGATACCTAGCACATCGACAAGGGAGGAAAGCAAAAGCTTGTTTGCCATGGTCAAGAATTATGCTTGGGATGACCCTCACCTCTTCAAATATTGCCTTGATCAGCTCATAAGGAGATGTATTCCGGAATAGAACAGTAAGAAATCCTATCCATGTGCCATTTCGAAATATGTTGAGGTCATTTTGGAGGAAAACGCACATCTACAAAGGTTCTTCAATGTGGGTTTTATTAGCCATCCTTGTTCAAAGATTCACATGAGTTTTGCAAAAGTTGTTTGAAATGCCAAAATGTGGGCACTATCTCAAAAAGGGACATGATGCCTTTATCACCCATTCATGTGGTGGAGGTGTTTGATGTACGGGGGATTGACTTCATGGGTTCTTTCCCACCTTCCTTTGGGTATGTCTACATTTTAGTCATCGTCGACTACGTGTCAAATGGATAGAAGTTGTTGCAACCCGGAAAAATGACCACAAGGTGGTGTGTGACTTTGTGAAATCAAACATTTTTAGCCATTTTGGCATCCCAAGAGCCATGATTAGTGATGGGGGAAGTCACTTCATTCACCGCACTTTTGAAGGGTTGCTCAAGAAGCATGGAGTAAACCATCGAGTAGCCACTTCATATCATCCTCAAACTAGTAGCAAAGTTGAGTTGGCCAATCGGGAGATAAAGTTCATTTTAGAGAAAATAGTGAGACCAGACCGTAAGGATTGGTCACTCCGTCTCAATGAAGCTTTATGGGCATGCCAGACTGCATAAAAAGCCCCGATTGGCACTACCCCATTCAAGTTCATCTATGGAAAAAGCCGCCATTTGCTGATTGAAATGCAACACAAGGCATTATGGGCTTTGAAGACTATGGATCTTGATGGAGAACATGTCATAATGAAGAGGAAGTTTCAACTCAATGAGCTAGAGGAAATGCGCCATGAGGCGTATAACATGTCCAAGAGCTATAAGGAGAGAACCAAGTTCCCTAATGATAAGATGATTAAAAAGAAGGAGTTTGAGCCCGACAAATGGGTATGTATATACAATTTAAGAATGAAGTTCTTTCCTAGAAAACTCCGATCTAGATGGGAAGGTCCCTATGTTATCAAGAAAGTATACCCATCCGAGGCTGTTGTGATATGTGAGAAAGAAGGTGCAAAAGAGTTTTTCGTCAATGGATAAAGATTGAAACCAATTGTTGAAGTCGGCCCGGATAAGGCCAATCAAAGTTTTGATATTGTTAAGCTTCTAGAAGAACAATCCGATGAAGAAATGTGCTTGGTAGTGGATGAGAAAGGAATCTACTACAAGGATGCCTTGAGGATCCCAAAGAAGTGAAAGAAGTAAAAGATTAATAAGCCCAACTGAAGGCATAAAATTTAGCGCTAGTGGGAGGCAACCCACGTGGTTTGAGATTCTTGAACCTTACTTTTTGATACTTTTGTTTTATTTTATAGGAAACACACACACACACTTGTGCTTGATAGTTTTTGTTTTTAATTTTGATGAAATGACAGGTCGGACAGGATCAAGTTGAAGATTGAGGCCCATTCAATCAGGGTGGTGGATATTCCATCAAGAAAAATCACTCAAGAGGATTAACTGTTGAGTTTCTAAAAGTGTTGATGAATTTGGGAGATTTTGAACTGATAGAGGGTAGCACGGTCGTGTTGGCCAGAATGGCTGTGCTGGCACGGAACGGTCGTACTGGTTATATTAAAACAACATGTTGTTTTGAAATTTTGGCCGCTGGCAGCACGGTCGTGCTGACCAGAACGGCCGTGCCAGCTCCCCACCAGCACATCCATGCTGGCCAAAACAGCCGTGCTGGCCCAGAAAAAACACATAAATAACCCGATTCAACCCTACCCAACACGACCCTTATTTCATTTTTGCATCCCAAAACGATCGTTCCGCGACTCCAGGCGACTAGGGCGAGTTCCCAACACCAGCAAATCACCTCCTCTTGCTCCCAAACTCCGGATTTGGGTTTCCTTTGGTCCCTAATCGGTTTCCCTAACCTCTAGATTTGATTTGCACCATCGATCACCACTGATTTCTCCACCTTCAAGAAGATTTCACCCCTATAGCCCGTGTGACGCCCCGATCCCCGAGCCATCTCTAATGACCCTGAAGACCGAAGAGTCAACCTTGGTAAACCACCCTTAACTTTTTCTTTTCTTAATCACTTAAAATTAACCTACAGGAAAATATTACAATTTGGTATAAACTGAAATCTTGCTAAACTACGGAAGCAACTACTATTTACTTTACTGGATAGGTAAAGCAGATTTACAAAACATATTACATTTTTCATGTGCAATAGGAAACACAAAAGATAACTTAAAACTAATTTACATATTACATTACATTCTGTCTCTACCACACCACATGCCCCAATGACCGAGGGGAAAGGACTAAGAGACCTCTATTCTAACTATGAACTACCTTCTAAGAGCTTGGATGATAAGATCTTTCAACTTCCTCGTGCTGATGTTTACCTGAAAAAAAATTTTAGTAGGTTGGTGAGCTATTGGCTCACTGAATAGAATTTCACCCAACCATAGCAGAGAACTCATTTATGTTTATTAAACTAAAATAAAATGCATGAATTACTACACTGAGCAAATCTAACATTTACAATTAAATACCACAGGGAATGTAAATATTACATTAAAAGAACAACTTCTATGAAACTGTACCCAAATCTTTCTTAACCTTTCTTACTTATAAGAAACTCTTTAAACCTATATGAACATATTTTAGCTTATGCCCTGATCATATGTAATGTACTCTACATATGAAGACTCGTACCGAACTACGATCTCACTGTACAAGACTTAGCTAACACACCCGGGATGTTAAGCCTGACTACGTCACTGGTCTGTAACAGGAAAATGGCCCTCTGGCCTCGACACACATGTGGGCCGTAAAACTGGACTCCTCCTCTGACCTGAGCAAACAGGCAGAGAGTCAAGCCACCTATTGGCTTTTCTGTACTCTAGTGCCACCAGGATCTCGGGTTGATGTTGGACACTACATACTGTATTTTAAGGAGACTTCCACTAGGGCTTCGTCCTCCGTACCACCTATTAGTATGTTCTGACCCCCATATACTGGACACTTCCAGGGTTAGGTCGTTTCATCCCAACGGCGCATACCTCTCATAGGGAATCTACAGTGTTAAGGGCTCCTAAGTCTATTATTTTATTATTCTTGGAAAACTCTTACTATATTGTATCTCTCTCTTACTTATACTTGACTTTGGTATCTGTATGGTACCGAGTCTATTTATCTGAAGTTTATAAATACGACATGTATGTCATCCTTAACTTGGCAGAGAAGTATATTCAAAACATTGTAATATACTGAGAAATCAACATACTATACATGCTGGCAGACTGAAATACTTAAATAAATAGAATACATGTCCACTTGGCACTTATACATTGGAATCATGCAATTGAACTTCTTAATACACAAATAAGAGTTAATTACTTGGCATACAAGTAATCATCATTAGCACCTATAAATTATTTGCACTTTCTTGGAAAACATGCACATCAACCCTAATCCTGATTTGTGCATCACATAACTTAATTAAGAGTAAATGACTTATCATGGCAAGAATTATTTATAATAACTGTGAATTTCTAATGATATCTTTGAGAAACGTGACAATTCGTGTTAATTACTAAACCACACACAATAACTAAAACCAGGAGCGTGCAAACAGGTTTCCATTAAAACATTGTATGTCATCGTCTTTTTCTTTGAAAATGTGTAACTAGTTCATTACTAAAATCATACAACATGGGTTTATACCCAACCCGTACAACTATTGTAAATCTGGGTCATGTACTACAGTCTTCATCCTCACTACTGAGCTATTTAGGATTTATTCAACCATGTAGTTCCAATAATCCAAATCATACAGATCAGTTAAAATAACTAGGGTCATGCAAATGTGAAGAAGAAAAATGTGCAATAAAAAGTCAAGCGACGCCAAGACTGCATGACACTTGGGTGAACACTGTTACCCATGAAAAACACAAATCAACCAAAATCATCTGTTTCATGGAGTTAGTTCTGCTTAGTGAGTGAGATTCTACTCACAGAGGTTTGAGATGGCCAAAATCGACTGGAAACACGCCCAAAACTCACTTCCCGGCGTCAGCTGGGTCGTCTTCAACCTTGGGCGATTCTTGAGTTTCTTAATTCTCTGATCAATTATTTTTACTGGTCCTGCAACATAGGACACATCTTTTTTGAGCTTTGTAGGTTCTGGGTTCACTATCTTCTTTGTAACAGGGTAACACTTCTTTAGCATCGATACATGAAACACATCATGTAAATTAGCTAACTCGGATGGAAAATCCAACCTGTAGGCTACAGGTCCAATCCTGTCATTGACAGGATATGGGACCTTAAACCTAGGAGTCAGTTTGCCTCTCTTGCCAAACCTCAACACTCCTTTCCATGGTGAAGCTTTCAGATACACTTCATCACCAACCTCAAACTCAAGAGGTCTACACCTCTTCTTAGCGTAACTCTTTTGCCTATCCAGTGCAGCTTTCAACTGTTCTCTGATCACTGTAATCTTTTTTGTAGTCAAATCCACTATCTCTGGTCCAACTTTTTTGATTATAATCTATCATCACTTCATAATCCTTGATCAATTCTAACCATATCCGTTGTCTGAGATTCAGATCCTTCTAGGTGAAGATATATTTCAAACTCTTATGATCTGTAAACACCTGGCATGCCTTACCATAAAGATAGTGGCACCATGTCTTAAGAGCATGAACTACTACAGCTAACTCCAGATCATGTGTCGGGTAATTCTCCTCATTCTTCTTAAACTATCTAGATGCATAAGCTACTACTTTGCCTTCCTACATCAACACACAACCTAAACTTCTCCTTGAAGCATCACAAAACATTGTGTAGCCTGTATCTACATCGGGCAGGATCAACACTGGTGTTGTAATCAACCTCTTCTTCAAGATCTGAAAACTCTTCTCACAGTTGTATGACCAGACAAACGATGCATCCTTTCTCATTAAGTGTGTCAGAGGTGATGCTACAACACTGAAGTTATGGATGAACCTCTTGTAGTAATCTTCCAATCCTAAGAAGATTCTGATCTCAGTAGTAGTTTTAGGCTTCTCCCACTGTAGAAAAAATTTGACTTTCTCAGGGTCAACACTTACTCCATCTCTTGAGATGACATGTCCAAGAAAAGACAGCTCAGCTAACCAGAACTCACACTTACTGAACTTAGCATATAACTGGTGTTGTCTCAGCAACTGTAACGCTATCCTCAGATGCTGCTCATGCTGCTCATCATCTCTGGAATAAATCAGAATGTCATCTATGAAAACCACTATGAACTGATCCAAGAACGGAATGAATATTCGGTTCATCATATCCATGAAAGTTGTTGGGGCATTAGTCAGTCCAAACGACATGACTAGAAACTCATAATACTCGTATCTTGTTCTGAAAGCCGACTTAGGAATATTTGAAGCCTTTATCCTCAACTGATGATATCTAGATCTCAAGTCTATCTTAGAAAAGATAGTCGCTCCACGCAACTGATCAAACAAATCATCTATCCTTGGAAATGGGTACTTATTCTTGATGGTGATCTTATTAAACTATTTGTAGTTTATACATAACCTCATAGTACCATCTTTCTTTTTCACAAACAAGACTAGAGCTCCCCATGGCGAAGAACTAGGTCGAATGAAACCCTTATCCAGTAACTCATGTAACTAGATCTTTAGTTCCTTCAACTCTGCAGGTGCCATTCTGTAGGCTGGAAGCGCTACAGGGTGACTACCTGGAAACACCTGGATCTCAAAGTCTATCTCTCTTTCAGGAGGTAGACCTAGCAACTCATTTGGAAAAACATCTGGGAACTCATAGATCACTGGCACATCCCATAGGCTGACTGTGTTCTTCTCTGCTGTAGTATCTACTACATGTGCCAAGAATGCCTCACAACCTTTCTGCAACATCTTATCAGCTACAGTGGCTGATATGATACATGTAGGCAAAACTTTCATGTCTCTAGAAAAGACACAAGAAAATCCACCCTGTTGAAAGACAGCCTCCTTCTTCCAACAATTGAGTTGAACTTGATACGTCTCTAGGCAATCCATACCTAAAATAACTTGAAAAGAGTTAACATCTAGGGGTATAAGGTTAACTGCGATGGTGTAACCGCCAAAAGTCAACAAACATCTGGGACAAAACTTTGTCAACACTATCGGTTCACCTAACTGAACCCTCAACAACAACTCAAACGGTAACTCATGGGTTAACAGGTTAAGCTCACAAGCTAAAGAACTCTATATAAATGAGTGAGTAGCACCCAGATCTATCAAAACTGTAACTAAAATGCTATTAAAGAAAAGCATTTCTCTTGTAATTACTCGGGAATAAACAATACCTTCTTGCTGTGTCATAGAGAAGAAGCGTCCTAAAGCTCTTCCTATCCCACAATGTCCTTGTTGTCCATCCCGTCCACTGGGTGCTCCTCCTCCTCGAGAACTTGAAGCTACTGAAGAACTTTCTCCTCCAGCTAGAGCTTGTCTCAGAACATTCTGGCACTGTAACTGGGAACCTTGTGTTGCCACTTGCTGTAACTGGGGACATTGCCTTCTGAAGTGTCCCACCTATCCGCAGATGTGACAACCCTAAAAATCTGCACCCCAACACTGACCAGAGTGTGTCTTTCCACATATATCACACATCGATATCTCTTTCTTTGGTGGACATGTCACTCACACTGAAGATCCTGAAGACCTAGTTGGAGGTGTCCATGTAGATTGTGTATTCCATCTTCTGGAATTGGGCCTTCCTCCACATAATGAAAAACTAGATCCTTGTCTACCAAAACAGCGAAGTCCTCATCCTATGTTTGAAAAGAAACCACCACCTCCTTTGTATCCACCACTACCATGTCCCCCTCTATTAAAGTCTCCAGATCTTTTCTTACTCTTAGACTGCTTATCAGCATTAACTGACTCTTCTACATGTCTCGCTGCTTCCACAAACTCTACAAAGCTTTCTCTGTCTCTTTGACTAATGGCTGACACAGTGTGCCTAATCTCTGATCTTAATCCTTGTTGAAATCTTCTGCACTTTTCTACATCATCATGTACAAGTTGCGGACAGAAATTTGCCAACCTTGTGAAATGTGCCTCGTATTCACCAATTATCATATTTCCTTGTCTGATATTCTCCAACTGTTTAATCTTATCACTTAGGAAGGTAGGAGGATAATACTTAAGGTGAAACTCATCCACGAAGTCCTTCCAGTTCATCTCTGCATTTCTCCTTTTATCTTCCACTCCTCGCCACCACAGCTCAACATCTCCCTTGAGTAAATAGACTGCATGATTGATTTGCTTATCTTCTGATAACTCCATTAAATGAAAGGCCTTTTCTAGTTGTCAAAGCCACACCTCCACCACAACTGGATCTGTTGTTCCAGAAAATTCAGTTCCACCAAGCTTCTTCACCAACTCATAAGATCTCATCAGATCCTTACTAGAAGATGAAGACTTCCTGTCCATCTTGTATTTTTCTTTTGTCTCCAGAAAAATATGGTACATCCTTGTTGCCTCATTATCCTCTTCACCTAGAGCCATTGCTCGAGGGTCAGGGCCGTAATGGCTTTCAGCTTGTCCCTCACCATGCCCACATCCTCTTCCTTCCATCTTCATATCCATAATCGAACATATATGTTAGAAAATTGTAGTTCAAAGAGGAAAAAATCCTAATCCTATTGTTCTCTTATCGTCTCCTGACCTTGGCTTAGAGTAACTACGTACTCAACCTATGCTCTGATGACCTTGCTCTGATACCAAATTCACTATTACGCCCTGTAAGGACCCTGACCTGGGTTATGAGGTAACCCTATTTGTTTTGGCTAAGTAAGTTGCTTAGAAATTTAATATAATCCTCGAAGGTTTTTTTTTATCATGTGACACACTTATGTTCCAAGTTTGGTCCTGATTGAATGTTGTTTGAGGAATGTTCCTTTGTTTTGGACCAAAGTGAAATTTACCCAAGATGAGGGGTTATATTGCAAAATGTCACATATTGAATGTGCATTAAGTTCTTTAGCATCATAAGAGAGAGATTGATGCTAAGGGGTGGCTGGTGGAAAGCCTAAATTACAAGTTGTATCCCGTTTGAATAATGTCAGTGCATTGTGCACCAATTTTAGTACAAATTGTAATTTACCCAAAATGTAGGGTTAATATGCAAATTACCACCTCTAGAGTGTCCCTAATACCTCCTAGTATCATGTAGAGGATATAGAAAGAAGTAGACACCATATTTGAATCAATTATGAATGATGGTACTCTTGGTAATGAAATGACCAAGAAAGGGGGTTGAATATGAAACCCTAACTTGAGATGTATCAAGTTGAAAAGCTTATATATGAGTGCCTATCGGCCAAGGATCCTTAGGAGGAGTCCCATATCGTTTTGTGGACTCTTGGAAAAGGCCGTGTTGTGCAAAGAACCTCAAGGAGGTGAGGTGTGTTGGGTTACAACTTCCTTAGAAAAGTTGTATCGGGTTGTGAATAAAGTGGTGATTTTGTTGATATATCTTATTCAAAGGGATAAGTAATGGACGAATTATCATCCCTAGATTATCCTCAAATGTTTTGCATGACAAGATAAATGTTGATGCATGCATGCACACGTGTCACCCATTCATGGACACGTGGCACCTAGTAGCTCAAATTGATGACACCTCATTTTTACACTCCTTCATGAACAACAAGTATATATACCCCTAGTTTCACCCCTTAGTGGAATATTTCAAATCTTACCACCCTCCTTACCTAAGATATCGTGCATAGGGTCCTTGTATCATGCAGGAGTGAAGTGGTATCATGCATAGGGCCTTGGGTATCATCCATAGCAAGTTCATATCGGCCAAGTAGGGTGGTATCAACCAAGTAGGGTGATATCACCCATAGTGAAGTGTTTTGATCACAAGTGAGGGGGATATTGGCCAAGGGTGGTGGCATATCGTGCATGGGTGGAGGCATATCATGCAAGAGTAGTAGGGTATCGTGCAAGGTGCTAAGGAGCAAGAAGAAGCTCAATACTTAACCCTAAGGTGAGGCCATGATCATCTTCAACCTTGGATTGAAGTATGATTCTAGGGTTTTGATCTTCCTTTCTTTTCTTCTTCACCAATTGATTATCCATGGTGATTCTTTGCATATATAGGAGTTGTGAAGTTCATATTAAACCTTAGGAACGTGGAGCTTTGGAGCTTGGAGCTTTGAAGTTGTTCTGAAGGCGGGTTATATAACTTGAACTCTATCATGTTATTATTCATCACCTAAATTTGCTATACTTAATGAATTACTTTTAATTCCGAAATTTCCTGAAATAGTTGATGAAATTATGTGTTCTAGTAGTTTCTTAGACCTGTTTCCATGAACTATAACAGTTAGAATGAAGGTCTAGAGCTTGAAGATGATGGTATCACCTTATAAAAGTGATATCGGGTGCAAGCACACAAGCAAGCACCTCTAACCAGATATGATGATGCACCTAATTCACTAAAACGATATGGATATGATTGTATACCTTCTTGCAAGATATGGGGGTGTAGTATACACCTCTTACATGATATGAGGTAAAGCACACACCTCTCTGTCTGATATGGTGTGAAGACACGCACATCTCTCTGCCCGATATGGTGTGAAGCACACACACATCCCAAAAGTGATATGGAAGCACACACACCTCAAAAGTGATATGGAAGCACACATACACCTCAAACCTGATATGGAAGAATACATACACCTCAAGGGTGATATGGTAAGCACACATACAACTCAAACCCGATATGATAAGAACACATACACCTCAAGGTCGATATGGTAAGCACACATACACCTCTAGGTGATATGGGTAGCACGTATACACCTTTAAACTGATATTGGGTTAAGCATACACCTTTTGGACGATATGGTGTTGAGCACCTATCTCTAGAATTATATGGAGGGTAACCCAATACATTAGATGACAAAAGTGTCAAGGTGGTTAGTACCCTAGTACATGTGATGGCCAATACACTAAAGTAGGGTGTGGCCAATATCTTCAAGTGAGGTGAGGATGTTACACCCATGAAGGGTGAAGTTGACACACCATATGAATGGTAAGGTTGATACCTTAATGGGTAAGAGTATGAGGGATATGATGATGCCTAGATCAATATACACCTAACCTAATACACATGTTCAACTTGACATACATGATTCCACCCTATACACCTTGTTAAGGTGAGGGCAAGACACTCTTAGGAGTGATGAGTGTAACACCAAGTAATGGTGTGGCTAATACCTTGATAGGTGAAACACCTAGAGTGGTTGATAATGGACAACCTTATCTTAACAATGACTTAACCCGAGATGAGTCCATATCACTTGATGATAGTTGAGTAATTCAAGTGTGTGACTTATGGCCAATACACTACATGATAGATGTAATGAGTTAGTGATAAAGTATTAGGATGGGAAATACCCTAATACAAGATTTATTTTTATTCACATTTTGTAGGTTTCATGATCATTCACATTCCTTCAACCCAAACTCCAAGAATAAAAATTAGTACCCAAAGAATCAAAAGACTTAGAGGTTGTTTTCAACCTCCCAAAAATCCAATATGTCGACTCACCCTTCCGGTCAACTGACTCATTAGCAGAACCAAAAAGCGCCACAAAACCAACTGATGACTGGAGACCTAGTCGATCGACTCAATTCAGTTCTGGGAGGCACATTTTCTCATCCAAACTAGACGACTTACCTTGAACCAGTTGTCTGTGATTTCTTCGAGACAAATCATCATCTCAGCGATCGTGATGGCCCTAGCATATATGTCACTCAACGAGAAAATCCAATCGTTTGATTGGGCTGCCAGTTGGTGAGTCTTGAACATTTCAACCTCCACAACAACCCTTTTTAGGGTTTCTTGCACCTACCAAATATTTATAATAGTGCAACAAACAAATTAAGTTGACAGATTAGCCATCCAATCGACTGACTAGCTAGTCAAATCCAGAAATCTACAGCCACAGCTAGCATATTTTTCTAGGGTTTTCAGCTCTCACTCCTCTCCTACATAAGCAGTGGAATTCCAAGCACAAAGACCATCTCTCCTTTGAGGGGATCTCATCTTTTGTATCCCATCTCTTATATTAGAATTATAGAGTTGAGACTTCATATTTCAATTGGTTTTCTTGTATGCTTGGGCAAGGATTGGAGAGGAAATTCATTATCTGTATTTCTATACCAAAGTATAATTTTTATTGGATTCTCTTTCCTTGCCACTAGCCCTATGACTCCTCTTTTCCTTTCTTCTTCTCATGTATCATCTTTTATAAGTAACAAGTAGTTTTCTATATTGGGGCATGGGGTGTAGCCTCATAGACCATTATTGTTTAGATTTGATATTAAATCTGTGATCTTTCTTGTTAGATGGTGTTTTATTCGATTATTGCACGTGTTTTATGACTTGATCTATCATATTGCCTCATGTCTTCCAATCTGTGTTGACCGACTATGGATCAATGGCTCAAGGGTCATCCTCTCTCTAGACATAGTCCACTCATAATATTGTCAAGCAATGATGGTTGTGTCTAGTAGCCTCTCTAGCACCCAATTAAGGGGTATAAGACCTGAGGGTACAACCCTAGAAAACCCACCGCCTACACTAAGGGGGTCCCATGTGGACTCACCTCTACCCTTAGTTTTCCTGGAGGTGGTGAGGAGGTGAAAACTCTAATGTGTTATCACTGTGATGCCATGGGAGGAAGAAGAAAAAAGAAAAGGGATGGACCAAGCTCTAGAGCATGAGATGGTAAGCAAAGAGAGGGAAAACAAGAAGAGGGATGTGTTAGAGAGGATTAGAGTGCCAATTGCCACTAGAAATTGGTGCAAAGAGTAGTAGGTGAAGTTGCTAGGCACAAAAAGGGGATGACACAATACTCTTTGCACATTGTATGACCATGGAAAGGTGACGAGTCCCTGGCTGTTAGATGAACAAGTACAATCCATGCAACTAATAGCTGAAAATGACACAAAGAATAATGAGAGAGGGGGAAAGAACAACATCTATTGGTCACGCATGCCCTATTTGTTGGGGCCAAAAGGAGCAAGGATGACCCATGATTCATAAAAGGATGGAACAACCTAATGAATCAAAGAACAAAAAGGAATTCTAAAGAGTATAACTAGTGATTTATATGTATGCTTTAGGAAATTCTTCTACTCTTGGAATGATAAATTTGCTGGAAAATTGGGGCAATAGATAAGGCAACAAAAAAAACTTAATGCCAGATTCCCTAATCAGTGACATCACTTCAACAACAACGTATATAGGAAAGAGGGTAGAAAGAGATACACCTAGTCCTATAGCAAGCCCAGCTGCAACTCTTGTTGCAACATGCTTCTTTCTCAACTCACACCTAGATGGATGCCGGCGGGCGACCTCCTGGTTAATCACCATGAATGGTAGTTGACTACATCCTTCTAGTGGGTGGAAAAGGCTTCCTTACCTCTAGAGTAGTCCACATGAGCCACCAAGAACTCTGTGTTGTGCTACCAAATCTAACAGGAAGGAGTTGTCCCTTTGAACGTCAACATGCTAGCTTTGATTCACTCTCCCTTGTTGCCTCTCCTTTTTTGTCCCTCCCTTTTATAGGTAAGACTTGTTCGGTCTCTCTAGTTACCACAACTAGAGAGGACAACAATTTTAAGAGCTTATTGTTGTATCTCTAAAAGACTATATTGCCCCCTTTATATAGGATGGCCAGGGTCAGGGTTTCTAGTTAATCCAGGAATCAAAAAGATGGAATTTCATGAATTTTCTGGAACCTACGAATAGTGAATTGGTCGGTTCATGGCTTAACGGTTGGTTCATCATGTTTCCTATTCGAAAATATGTTGGCTTTCAATGCATGATTAATGCACAACATGACATCAACACCAATCCTTGATCCAAACATATTGATCATTGAATCGGGTAGTTCAACACTTGAACTAGTCGTCTCAAACCTTGAACTGCTTGATTCACTACATGAACCAATCAGTTAATTCCCTGGTTCAAGTATAGTTCAGCCAATGTTGTTTCCAATTGATCTGACACTTGAATCAATCAGTTCAACACTTGAATCGGTTGGTTCACAATTCAGTTAGTCAATTTCTAATGATTGTTGTTTAAATTTAACACCTAAACACTTTATTAATCCAATAAAACACCATTCATGAATACAATCCTATTCAAGGTGCATCTTATGTGTGTGACCCTATAGGTCTCATGTAAGGTGGGCACAAAATGTCCATAATCAATTTTTGATATCACAAGCAATAAAAGCATCTAGAAACACATCATTGCTACCCAAGTAATTTGGAAAGTTGGAGAACAACTTAAAAAACACAATTGATGATTAGTGTTACCATGATCATATAGTTCCTTTATCTCTGATATCCAAATTGAATTTGAGTCATGGAATCATCATGCTCTCAACGTTCAAACGATGTTCCTTCAACTACGGAAGATTGTCTAAGATGCATGTGAGCTCACATATCACATATTGAAACAAACAATTATGTCCATACATTTCTCAGTCTTGCTTATCAAGTGTACATGATATCAAACTCTTGTAGGATGGACAAATCCCATGTACAACAATCACGCTTAATACATATGTGTCACAATGCATCTGAGCATCACCTTTATTAAAACCCTTATTCAATGTGGATGATATCAAAATGCATCGAATGACTTGTCATGAGTGTAGTGACTTTAGACCTAAGAACTACAATGGCCACCATCACTATGTGAGATGATTCTGACTACTATTCTATGGTATCCATGTATCACTCTCAATGTTGGCCTATCTGATACATTATTCTCTAACATGTACTTGTGTGCTTGAAATGATATCACATATCAAGGCTAATGAGATTTTGTCATCAGTCAACACACACTCTAGTCTTATGCATTACTATTTTATATTTTGTTTCCCATAGTAATATTCGACTAGGGACATAACAAGAACACATGTACTCATATCATACATATGATCTTAGCATTCAGATCCTCAACCTGAATACTTATGTTATCAAGTAACATCATTCCTTAGACATCTACCATCTTTGTGTCATCATATCCTGATTAAGACAAACATGATAGAGGAAGTTACATTTGTAATTATAGAATCAAGTATACGATGCCCCATTACAATCACCATATGATTGGCTCTATGGGCATACGTACCAACCGACTCCCATTTTTACTTAGAGACAATCACTTACAAATCTTATTCCATGTGATTTTTAACATGTCCATTATGTTTCCATTGTGCTGGTGTTTTAATACCAGGTTGGCGATACTTGCTACAATTTGGTACTTTTCAAGTTTTAAATCTTCTCATTGTGCAACTTTTTGCATGATATGGAAGTGTCATAGTAAGCTATTTGAGATTTCTTGCCTATCTAGTAGCTTCATTCTTGTCATAGTATTGATACTGTGTCATCAATGGTTGAAACCATCCATAAATTTATCTATATGAACTTCTAGATCCATACAATATATTTTTTTTGTTCATAACACCAAGATACTCAACTTCAATTGTTAAACAATTGTCTCTTGCTCAAAGTCATCTAGCTTACAGTTCTATTTTAAGGTCAAACACAAATTTAAATTGCAATCTTTGTCATTTTGGAATCTTTTATTGGTGTAAAACTTTAAACCCAACTCTTCCTCATTACCAAAACTAAGGAAGTGATCCTTTTAGTGCTTCTCAAGTACTTAAGTGTGTTCTTTATGGTAGTCCAATGACATTCACTGGGATTTGATAGATATCCACCCGTCATGTCCAATAAATATGAGATAATGGGATGAGTACATATCCTTTCATCATGTCTAATACATATGAGATAATGGGATCATTACACACCATTTCTACATGATAGATCCAATTGCTAATTCATATGGCATCTTATTCAAATTTCCTTCTTTTTCATAAGAACTCAGACACTAGGCTCTAGAAAGACTAATTTCACAAATTTTCTATCAACGAGTCATGCATGTTGAACTCCTTTTAGCATCTTGCCAATGATTGTTCTCTCACTTAGGTCAAAAAGCTTTCTAGATCTATATCCATATATCTAAATCCTATCATATAGGATGCTTCACCTACATCCTTCATAGAGAAGGTAGTTTGTTGTTAGGTTTGAACATTTACTTCATAAGGACATTATTCCCCATCACTATGTGGAATATAAATATGGTCCCACTAAATTCTTGTAATCACTGAGTACATCTTCATTCTAACTAAATTCAAACTCTTTGATTGTCTTGCGAAATAGAAGATCCAATTCAAATATACTTGCTTCAATCCACGTATTGACCTTTGTATCCTACATACTTATATGCAATATTGGATATAAAACCTTCAGGATGTGTTATGTACATATCTTCTATAGTAGTCTTTTTAAGGAATATGGTTTTAACATCCATTTTTCCAAATCTCATAGTCATACTAAGCTACGATGGCAAGCATTATCCTGATGTATTTAACCATGGCAACTGGTAAAAAGATTTTTTCATGTTCAACATCTTGAACTTTTTTGAAACCATCTTTATCAAATACATTCTTATAGATTTGTACACTACCATCCATGTTTGTGTCTTCTCAAAGATCCAAATGCACCCTATGGGTTTTACACCTTCAGGTGTTTCCACCAAGGTCATGCCTTGTTGGTTTACATGGAGTCCATCTTTGATCCCATGGTCTCAAGCCATTTCACAGACTCTAGTTCCTCAATAGCTTCTTGGTAGGTTGTTGGATCATCATCTATGACCAACCCACCACCTTGTTGAGTTAGAAGATATCATAATTTCAAACCCAAGGCATGTTTAACCAGAAATGTGAGGTTTTGTGTTACATAAGGAACTTGAGATATCACAACAACTTGTGATTCTCCTTGTTCCTATTGTACCTCTTTAGATTCAATGTTTGTTGGTCTCAAACTTTTTGAGTTCTACCATTTGTTCCACTATTTCCTTTGAAATTAAATTCCCTTTAGTAGTATATCTATCCTAGCAACAAATAGTTTTATTGTTGGTTCATAATATAAAGTTGTATCCAACAAAATAACATTTATGTGATATGTTGATGATACTTTTCAAAAAACTATTTCCTTATATAAGTTTCAATTCTAATCTTTATAAAGACATATCGGGACACATCCCATGCCATATCTCATATGGTGTTTATTGAACCATTTTAGATGGTACAATGTTTAGTGTAAAGCATATGCTAAAAGGAATCAGATGATTAGCTAGATTTATTGATGATCACACCATGACTAAGAGGGTGTGACACCTTCTTTCTGATATTCTATCATGATACACTTTCATTGTGTTTAAGGAGGAGTTCATCATGATACAGTATCATGTTCTCCCAAAAGGTCCTCAAACTCTTGGTTAAAATATATCCACATCAATCATATCAAAGTGTTTAATAATGATATCAAGTTGGTTATGTACTTCATTCATAATCACATTGAACACTTCAAGAGGTTTAGACATATATTTCATTAAATAAAATCTACCATATTTACTAAGATTATCCGTAAATGAAATGATGTACTATTAACCACCTCTAGAATTTATTCTATAAGGTGTATATACATCATTATGTACAAGTCTTAATAGAATACTCGCTCTCACATTACTTCTAGTGAAAGGTGCTTTTGTCATATTGACCAATAAATAAGACTTGCATGCCTCTATTGGTTCAATAACCAAAAGAGTCCAGATAACCATCATATGAATTATAGAAATGCATTTCTCATTTATGTGCTCTAGATGACAATGTTATAGGTATTCATTGTTTGAGTCACAGAGTCATTCAGTATATATAAATGTCTCTAGAAATATCAAATATACACTATGAGTCATTAGGAAACTTTCCAAAAAAGATCTTATCTTTTGAAAGAAAAACATAAAATATATTCATAATATTATTCTCCAGAAAACATACATGTTGCTTTAATGGAAGGTACATAATATAAATTAACTAATTTTATTACATGCTCATTACATGAGTGACTGATTTTTACTATATTGGTTGCAACTCTAGCTCCACATAGTTATATCTTACTTCTTCTTGAGTCCTAAAGTAGAGATCTCTATCCCGTTCTTCTTCCTAAGTTTCTTTAAGTGAAAAGGACAAATTCCTTATTACTTACCCTTCTCCTTAACTTGAGTGTAGAAGACATGGACTTTAACTTAACCTCAGAAAACTTCTTGGACTTGCCTTTGTTCTTGGACCACGTTCCGTTGATCACCATAACGAGCTTGTCCATCTTCATTTGAGCTTTGACATTTGTCAACATGCCAAGCAATCCTGACACCAATTTAACCAAGTTACTCAAGTAATAGCGCTCAATAAACTAGCTAGCTATAAGATTCAAGCAACGATTGTAGAATCATATTTTTGGCCAACTCTTGACCTAAAAAATATCACATTGTTTCTAGATGTTCAATATACCCAATCATATTTTGCATATGTTTCTCTATTGGGTTCCCCTCTACAATTTTCACTCAAATAATGCTTTGGAGACATCACACCTATCACAGAATTAATTTTTACCCTATCTCAACACCCCTAATGGCTACAAAGCAATAGGTGAGTGGACTTGGGCATTCATTTGTAGAATGGCTCAAACATTATATATGCAAAAGTAGTAATGACATGATACTAAGATGGGATAGAGAAGCATGAAACCATTTCTAAATTGTGGTGATTCATTTCTAAGGTTGGCGTCTTGAGTGCAGCGGATCTTCACTTGGAAATTACAAATTTGATAAACAAAATATATCAATGCGAGTGCATTTAGTAATCTATGGAAATAATGTAAACATAGTTAAAGAGTATATAGAAGTTTCTTGGCTATAAACATCATAGTGAATAAGAAGTAGAAACAAGATGAGAACACTTAACAACATTCTTCAGTATATTACAATTTTTAGGTTTCTTTATCAATGATATCAACATAGGACTATGACCATTTCTCAAGGAAGGGTCCGTGAGGGGAATTTATTCTCCCTATCTCTACATGAGGGACCTCAAGACCAAAGTCAATGAGATAACCCTATTTCATTCATTCCTTGTACCCTTACCTCGAGAATTCAGGTAGGTACAAAAGGTTATATAATAGAATTCTCTATGTTATGTTCAAGGTTTGTCTACATATTATAATCAACATGAAAGTAATATTCATAGGGAAGAATAGGTCAAACAAGTAATTACGTAAGCAAGCATTCATATCATCATACATACAAAGAAGACAATATCATAGTAGGGTCAAGAGATTAAGCGTACCTTATGAGTAATGAACAAGATATGATCCATGAGTAAGATTGTTAGAGAGGGCACAAGACAACAAGGACCTAAGATATAAAAAACCATAATAGTTGTTCTTAGATCAATAGGGTTGTGATAATATAAACACGAAACATGTCATGTGGATGTCCTCCTAAATCTGGGTATCAATTAGTTCAAGTATGGTTACATCTTGTCAAGAATGCATGCATTTAAGTCAACATAGTATAATCATCAATGCTAAACCTAAGGTATAGGTTCAGAATTTGATGTGGCTTTTTGAATGCACTAACAAATTCACTCGGAATTTATATCCCCGAGCTTTTACCAAAACCAAGTGCAACAATACCACCCGCAAGCAGACGGATCTTATCGCAGTATAGTTGAGGATCGAACCCAAAGGACAACGTTTTTAAGAATCTTTGTCAGTTAGATCTGGCTTAAGTAAGACTAATATTTAGAACAATAGGTTGATTTGGGTTTGATTAAACTAATTGCAAGAAAGTAAATGCGGAAAGAAAGATGAGTTTAGATCAATGATATGGAATCGCTGGGATGGTACCGGGTTTGACCACCGCTACACTCACAAACATACTCTTTTGCAAACAAACCAGGCACGATATAACACTCCAAATAGAGCTACTGCAGAACCCCCCATACGGGCGTTAGGTCCGCGTAAGCATCACCATAGGCACCCGATTTCTCATCGCCATCCGGATCACATGTCTTACGGCTCTGAAGATACAGAAATCCACAGAGGTTGTGAACCCCCCATACGGGCGTTAGGCGCACAGAAGCGTCACCGAAGGCTAGATGGCTCGTCCCCTCGCGGATCATACACTTACGACCTCGATGAAATCCCATCCTATTTCTAGTTTGGGAGTCAGCCGCGTTAACCGATAAACAAGCAGGAAGGTGACATGCGAGCAAACATCGACGTTTAGCAAGATGATGCAAAATCCAACTAAGGTTGTGAACCCTCTATACAGGCGTTAGGCGCACAGAAGCGTCACCGAAGGCTAGATGGCTCGTCCCCTCGCGGATCATACACTTACGACCTCAAGGAACCCATCGGAAGTTATCGTCAAGGGTCAAACATGCTAAACGACGTTCCAACCCATGCCTTGAAGTTATCACAACATAGGAACCCATGCATTGAAGTTATCGCAACATAGGGAGCACAAAGATGAAAACACGCACATAACCAACCTACAAGCTTAATGATAAACGACAAAATGAAGAGTTATATACATTGCCATGGAAAGTTTAACAAAAGAACATGGTTTGCATGGGCAGCGGGGCTAGTCCCCGCACCCCAGCGAAAGAGGACTACTCGCTCATGATACGAGATACAAGAAGGATAGGAGAGAAAGATAGATCCGCCATGAGCTCGGTGCAGAGGGTGGACGCAGCTCGGTGAAGAAGATGCGCTCCTTGCACCGTCTTCTTCCTCTTCTTGGCCTCCTTGGTCGCAACACCAGCGGTAGATGGAGTGGAACTTGATCGGTGTGGTACTCTGGCAGCCTTTCGGCGTCCGGAACCGATGCCTCGAAATGGGGACCCTGGGGGTCTATTTATAGTTTCAGATCTGATCCCAAACGGTTTGGATAAGTTGTTGGAAATATCTTCTCCAAACGGTTTGGAGACCGTTTGGTCGCCAAACGGTCTTGAGACCGGTTGGGCGCCAAACGGTCTTGAGACCGCTTGGGCACCAAACGGTTTGGAGGTCGTTTGAGCGCCAAACGGTCTTGCTTTGATCGGTCCTGGCTTTGGCGTGGTCGCGCGGCTTTAGTTCTTCAATTGATCCTTGTGCTTGCATCGAACGGTCTTGGGACCGCGCGGGACCAAACGGTCTTGGGACCGCGCGGGACCAAACGGTCTTGGGACCGCGCGGGACCAAACGGTCTTGGGACCGCGCGGGACCAAACGGTCTTGGGACCGTTTGGGACCAAATAGCCTTGGGACCGTTTGGGACCAAACGGCCTTGGGACCGCATGGATCCAAACGGTCTTGAGACCGCATGGGACCAAACGGTCTTGGGACCGCATGGGACCAAACGGTCTTGGGACCGCATGGGACCAAACGGTCTTGGGACCGCATGGGACCAAACGGTCTTGGGACCGCATGGGACCAAACGGTCTTGCGACCGCATGGGACCAAACAGTCTTGAGACCGCGTGGACTTCTTGGGCAACTGGTTTCGTCTTGTTCTTTGTGTATTCCAGCAAACGATCTTGAGACCGCATGGATCCAAACGGTCTTGAGACCGTTTGCATGGAGTTGCCTGCTACACCTGCATAAAATGAAAGATATTTAGTTAAAACCTTGATTATTGAATCACTGAGTAGTTTTGTGCATTATGATTCATATTAGGGTGAAAAGATGTGGAATAGATATTAAATTGTTCCAAAAAGGTAATTGAAAATCATGATGAGTATGCACTCATCAAAACACCCTGAACTTAAATCGTTGCTCGTCCTCGAGTAACATAAAATTTGAAACTGTTGCCTGATGGAATACTTTCGATCCGTGTGATTTCTTCATCCTCACATCACAAATGTTTTCTTTTTGCTCAGTATGAGTGAGTACCTCAACTACCTGGGACCACGAAACACGTCTTTCCATAGCTTCGTTCCTGAGTTCGTTTCCCAACAACGCTTCCTCCCCGCCTTTTCCAACACCAAGCATGTCGAAGAGTTTTGTAGGAGTTCAGAGATACCCGTAGAATCGACAAGTATGCATTTGATCTGACACTGGTGTAGTTCACGATGGTAGGGCATGTATTGTGCCCTTAGGTAGAAAAAGGAGTGAAAGGTGGTATGGAAAGAAGAAGTAAATCTCTCCTCTATTCGACTCGAGATTTTTTTTTGCTTTGCAATTTCATTTATTGCATATTTTTTATGTGCGCTATGGCATCTTTTGTTGCAGATCTCTCCTCTATTCGACTCGAGATTGCATTTATTTTGTGTGCACTTTGGTATCTTTTTATTGCAGATCTCTCCTCTATTCGACTCGAGATTGCATTTTTGGTGGTATGCCCCTATTTATTGGAAGGGGTATGGAAGAAGCGGATATGGGGAAAGTGGTGTGCCACCCCGAACTTAGGGTTTGGCACAAGTTTGGCTATTTTGGTGGTATTTATGGATGGAGGGATACGAAGATGATAGAAGAAGTGTAGAAGAGAGTTCAGATCAGGATGCAACTTGATTTACAATTCAAAACCGGGTTATTCTCTTTGTCATACTCTGCTCAAATAATGACTTGATGCGGATCCGGTGGGGTTTCTGAGCCATTGTTCCACTAGTCAGTTAGGAAGCGCGACGTGTTTGATCCCTATCAGTTTGACAGATACTTATCATTATGTAAAAAGAATTATGATGTTAGGAATCATAAGTTTCACAGGATGATTTCAGGCAAGTTTCAAAAGTCAGTCCTGTTGAGGATTTGCTTCGAATAAGGAGGATGTTATGATAGAAGATGCATAGCAAAAAGTTAGTTACATTTTTATCAACAAAAGACAAAATTTCATCAGGTATCTGTTCAAAATTTTGAAAACTTTTATGATAGAGACATATTGAATATGAAAAGAGGGTGTGTATGTGGAAGTGGAATACGTACCACCCACCCTCCACCCCGAACTTAGAGATTTGCTCGTCCTCGAGCAAACCCTAAATTCAAGATGGAGGGGAAAGGAAACACCAGGTATGACTGCCGAAAATGAATTCGTTCTGATCAGCACCAATCCGATCTCGTGTCCTGAAAGAAAAACTCTCTCATAAGGCAAATTTTATTTAAGGAAAATTTAACAATAAGGAACAAAATTTGAAAAGGAAAAGTAAAATAGATTGATTGGTCGGGTTGCCTCCCAACAAGCGCCTTTGTTTTATGTCGATGGCTCGACAGAGTTCTTCGGAATTATGGTGGGTCCTTTGGATTGTTGAATTCCAACATTATTTCGGTGCCTTTGTCAGCTGGTGTGAAGTATCTTTTCAGGCGGTGACCATTTGCTATAAATTCGCCAGACCCGTCGCTCCATAAAGAGAAAGCGCCATGGGGAGAGATGCTTTTGACGATATAAGGTCCGCACCAACGTGAGTGGAGTTTTCCTGGGAACAATTTTAATCTGGAGTAGAAAACTAGAACTTGGTCTCCCACTCGTATGTCTTTTTGTTTCAGATGTCCATCATGCCAGAGTTTTGTACGTTCTTTGTAGATTCGTGCATTCTCGTAGGCTGTCATTCTGAGTTCATCCAGCTCATGGAGTTGCAGAATTCTGGCTTGACCCGCTTGTTTCATATCGAAGTTTATTTGTTTAATTGCCCACCATGCCTTATGTTCAAGTTCGACTGGCAGGTGGCAACTCTTTCCATATATCAATCGAAAAGGGGTAGTCCCAAGGGGAGTCTTATAAGCAGTGCGATAAGCCCATAAGGCGTCGTTGATTTTTGTCGCCCAATCTTTTCGATTATGTCCAACGGTTTTCTCAAGGATAGCCTTAAGTTGTCGGTTGGAGACCTCTACCTGTCCACTGGTTTGTGGATGATAAGGCGAAGCTATCTTGTGTGAGACGCCATATTTTCGTAGAAGAGCTTCAAGGCTTCTTTCAATGAAGTGGGATCCTCCGTCAGATATCACAGTTCTCGGCACTCCGAACCGTAGGAAGATAATATCTTTGAATAGTTTGATGACTGGTTTTGAATCACAAGTGACGGTTGGTATAGCTTCAACCCATTTGGAGACGTAGTCCACCACCACAAGGATGTAAGAGAATCCATTAGAAGATGGGAATGGCCCCATATAGTCCGCTCCCCAGACGTCAAATATCTCGACTTCTTTCCATAGATTCAGTGGCATTTCGTCTCTCTTGGTTATATTGCCAGCTCTTTGACACTTATCACATGATATGACAAAATCATAACAGTCCTTGGATAAAGTTGGCCAGAAAAATCCACATTGCAAAACTTTTAAGGCAGTCTTTTTAGAGCTCATATGCCCACCCACGGGTCCTGAGTGGCATTGTTCCAAAATAGAATGGGCTTCTTCTTCGGCGAAACAACGTCTATACAATCCATGTGCACAGAGTTTGAAAAGATATGGTTCATCCCAATAGTAATGCTTCACATCATGCATAAATTTCTTCAGAGCGTTCCCGGTGTATTGAGGATGGATGACTCCGGCGACAAGGTAGTTTACTAAGTCTGAATACCATGGTTCGAATCCTGAGACTCTCATAAGCTGATCATCAGGTAGGGAGTCATTTATCGGGATCCCGTCAGCATCCAGAGTGTGGATGCGACTGAGGTGATCAGCAACAACATTTTCCGTCCCCTTTTTATCTCTTATTTCCAGGTCAAATTCTTGTAGAAGAAGTATCCATCTGATCAGCCTTG
Organism: Alisma plantago-aquatica; assembly: GCA_963693085.1. Lineage (NCBI taxonomy): Eukaryota > Viridiplantae > Streptophyta > Magnoliopsida > Alismatales > Alismataceae > Alisma > Alisma plantago-aquatica. The sequence goes on along the minus strand of OY856411.1, from coordinate 39,641,879 downwards.
GCTTAGCATCCTTCTTTGCCATAAGATAACGGATAGCAGCATGGTCTGTGTAAACGATTACCTTCGAACCAGTAAGGTAGGATCTGAATTTATCGAAGGCATAGATGACTGCCAACAGTTCCTTTTCAGTAGTAGCATAGTTCCTTTGAGCTTCGTCGAGGGTTTTCGACGCATAATAGATAACATAATGTTTCTTCTCAATGCATTGTCCTAAGACCGCACCCACTGCGTAATCACTGGCATCACACATAATTTCAAAGGGGTGGTCCCAATTGGGAGCTCTAATGATGGGGGTAGTCGTAAGGGCTTTTTTCAGCGTATCAAAACTTTTGATGCATTCATCATTGAAATTGAAATCAACATCTTTTAAAAGTAGATTGGTCATCGGCTTTGTTATCTTGGAAAAATCACATATAAGCCTTCTATAGAATCCAGCGTGACCAAGGAAAGCGCGAACTTCTTTTACATTCGTAGGAATTGCCAATCTAGATATGACTTCTATCTTGGCTTTATCAACTTCAATTCCTTTGTTGCTAACCTTGTGGCCCAAAACAATGCCTTCCTTTACCATAAAGTGGCATTTCTCCCAATTTAGCACCAAATGTGCTTCTTCACAACGTTTGAGGACCATGGAGAGATGCTTAAGACAGGAATCGAAGGAGTCCCCATATACAGAAAAATCATCCATGAAAACCTCCATAACTGTTTCAGTAAGCCCTGCAAAAATGGCAGTCATGCAACGTTGAAAAGTTGCAGGGGCATTACACAGACCGAAAGGCATCCTTTTAAAAGCATATGTCCCAAAGGGACATGTGAAAGTAGTTTTTACTTTATCGTCTGGATGTATGGGAATCTGATAGAATCCAGAGTAACCATCCAGGTAACAGAAATATTCTTGATGGGCCAATCTTTCTAAAACTTGATCGAGGAAGGGCATAGGAAAATGATCCTTTCGAGTGGCCTTGTTCAATTTTCTATAATCAATGCACATCTGCCACCCAGTGATTGTTCGAGTGGGGATGAGCTCGTTGTTTGCATTTTTTATAACGGTCGTCCCTCCTTTCTTGGGTACCACATGAACTGGGCTCACCCATGGTGAGTCCGATATCGGGTAAATTATTCCAGCAGTAAGGAGTTTGATGATCTCACGACGGACCACTTCCTTCATATTCAGGTTCAACTTTCGTTGATACTCGATAGTTGGCTTATGGTCTTCCATCATGGGGATTTTGTGCATGCACAACGCTTGGCTGACTCCTGTGAGGTCACTCATTTTGTAGCCTATGTCTTTCTTGCTATCCTTTAATACCTCCAGAAGTTGCTCTTTTTGTTTGGTCGTCAAACCAGAGTTTATAATGACAGGACAAACTTTGAGATCGTCTAAAAACATATACTTCATCCCTTCAGGTAGGGGCTTCATTTTAGGAGGTTCTGGTTTTTCACTGGTTTCTTCTGGGGTTTCGGTAGCCTTTAATTCTTCATAGGTAGCTTCAGGATTTCCTTTAGCAGATTCGGGAGGTTCGGTGCAGTCCTTATCTTGTTGGTCAATAGGTTCATCATTAAAAAGGTCGTATAGAGAAGTTTCCAAGGGATCGCATGACTCGTGATATTCTTGAGTAAGTTGTGACATCTGCTCAACACAATCTATCAGATAGACCTCCTCCTTTATACTTGGTCTTCTCATGCTTTCAAAAACTTTGAACTCTAGAGTTTCTTTACCTAACCTGAGCAGTAATGTTCCAGCTTCAACATCGATAAGGGCTCTAGCAGTGGCGAGGAAAGGGCGACCGAAGATGAGAGGGTATTTGGTGTCTTCTTTTATGTCCATGATGACAAAATCACATGGGACATATGCGTCCTTGCCTACCTTGACCGGGATGTCTTCGAGAATACCTAACGGTCTTTTTACTGAATTGTCCGCAAGTTGAATTGTCATAGCAGTTGGAAGCAATTCTTCGAACCCTAATCTCTTGCATAGACTCAACGGCATAATAGAAATACTTGCGCCAAGATCTGCCAATCCTTTCTTGCATGATGAATCACCAATGTGACATGAGATTCCGAAGGATCCTAGATCTTTTTGTTTCTTTGGCATCTTGCTTAGTATGATATCTGATGTGGTAGCAGCCAATTTTACAGTTTCATATTTTTCAGTGATGTACTTCTTGGTGAGGAGCGACTTTAGATACTTGGTCCAGGCTGGTATCTCATTAAGAGCATCTAGGAATGGTATATCAACATGGAGTTTCTTCATAGCCTCTTTAAATTTGATGAATCTAGTGTCAAGTTTGGTTTCCCTCAGACGGGATGGGAAAGGAACACGAGGCTTATATACAGGAATATTCGGTTCAGGTGTCTCTACTTCTTCATCGATAGATTCCTCAGAACTTCCCTTATCAGTATTTCTTTCCTTCGGTTGCGATTCTGGTGTTGTCGAGTTTTGGTCCGTCAAAGGTTCATTCTCCTCAGGGATATCCATAGTTGTTTTTGTTGGGGGATCCAAATAACTTTTCCCTGATCTTGTGGCGATAACCTTCAGCTGCTCCAGATGTTTCGGATTGTTCTCAGGTTGTCCGGCGAAGACTCCAGCTTGTGGCTTAATACTAGCAGCAAGTTGAGCTAGTTGAGTTTCAATAGCCTTCTGTTGGGCTTGTTGATTGGCTATCATCGTTTGTTGTGTTTGCAATAACTTTTCAATGGTAGATAGCTTGTCATCAGAAGGGATGGATCCTGTTTAACCCTGTTGTTGGTTCAAGCTTTGATACTGAGAGTTATTCTGATAATTATTATAGTTTCTATTCTGAAAGTTTCCCTTGAAGTTTCCTTGATTCCCAAAGTTCTGTTGCTGGTTAAACTGATACCCAGATGGGCTTCTTGGTTGATTATTCAGAACAAATTGATGCGAGTTCATAGCTCCTGAAGGATTTCCGTACTGGAAGCCTGGGTGATTCCTATTTTGATTCGGATTGTAATAGTTCTGCCCAGGGTTGGTGTTAATAGCATTAAGATTTTCCATCTGGCAATTATCTCCTTGCCCACAGGCGTTGCTTAAAACTACATCATAGAGAACATTGCATGATAGTGTGGAATGGTCAGTGCCTTTGCACGCTTCACAAAACAAAGAAGTGGACTTGACTTGTTCTGGTTGCCTAGTTGGAGAATGTCCTCTTCCAATCGCAGCAAGGGATGATTCTATGTGATCTTGCTTTGCAACCAAGACTTTCAAAGTTTCAGCTATAGATTTGTATTCTGGGATAGCATCAGCCATAGCTACCTTTAAGACTCCTTTACCAACAGATCTGCCCCAGTTGGCTTGATTTTCTGCTCCCAGGGTGACTACTCTCCATGCGCTGTCGTAACTTTGCCGCATGAAGTTCCCTCCAGACGAAGAGTCAAGGAACATCTTAACATCATCTTCCACACCCCTGTAGAATATCTCTATCAGCTGGTTCTTAGGAATTCCATGGTGTGGGCATTTGCGTAGGAGCTCCTTGTACCTATCCCAAGCTTCGGAAAGAGTTTCTCCTGGGACTTGAGTGAAATTTGTGATTCGTCCCCTGATTTCATATGTAAGAGACGAGGGGTAGAACTTTTCCAGAAAGGCGTTTTGGAGCTGTTCCCAAGTGGTGATGGGTACATCACTCTGTAGTGAATTGTACCAACTAATGGCCCTATCAGCCAGAGAGTACTTGAAAAGACGGAGTCGAATAGCATCATCAGAGACTCCATTTTGCTTCGTCATAGCACACAGGTCAATGAATCTGAGAAGATGACCTTGGCTGTCTTCAGCTTGTTTACCGTAGAATGGGTTGTTTTGAAGCAAGGTTATCCAATGTGCTCTAATCTCAAAGTTGGCAGCTTCGATGGGAGGAGGCTGCACCGGATGATAGACATTCGCGGCCTTTGGGATAGAGAACTCTCTAAGATCCTTCTGAAGTTCCGCTGCCTGCGCTGCTGCCTGTGCTGCTAAGATCTCCTGTTGAACCGCAGCTCTAGCTTCTTGCATGAACCTTTCTCTCTGCGCATTGATGGCTTGAGCCACCCTACGGGCTACTTCTTCTTCTTGCGCCATTCTGGCTCGATTCTCTCGGATCTGACGATGGAAGGTTCTATCGATTTCGGGATCAAAGCTCGCAGTCAGTCTGAGACTATCCGAACGGTGCATGCACTAATCGTCAAAGAGCACCTGAAATTTGAAAAGGTTTGAAAGTGAGATCCTTGGTGTAGATTAAAGATCAAATAGATGAGCGATAGTTTCAAAAAGAAAACAAAATCCTAGATTAGTCTTAAAAGAACTAGATTTGACTGACTGATTCCGTTGTCCCCGGCAACGGCGCCAGAATTTGATGTGGCTTTTTGAATGCACTAACACATTCACTCGGAGTTTATATCCCCGAGCTTTTACCAAAACCAAGTGCAACAATACCACCCGCAAGCAGACGGATCTTATCGCAGTATAGTTGAGGATCGAACCCAAAGGACAACGTTTTTAAGAATCTTTGTCAATTAGATCTGGCTTAAGTAAGACTAATATTTAGAACAATAGGTTGATTTGGGTTTGATTAAACTAATTGCAAGAAAGTAAATGTGGAAAGAAAGATGAGTTTAGATCAATGATATGGAATCGCTGGGATGGTACCGGGTTTGACCACCGCTACACTCACAAACATACTCTTTTGCAAACAAACCAGGCACGATATAACACTCCAAATAGAGCTGCTGCAGAACCCCCCATACGGGCGTTAGGTCCGCGTAAGCATCACCATAGGCAGCCGATTTCTCATCGCCATCCGGATCACATGTCTTACGGCTCTGAAGATACAGAAATCCACGGAGGTTGTGAACCCCCCATACGGGCGTTAGGCGCACAGAAGCGTCACCGAAGGCTAGATGGCTCCTCCCCTCGCGGATCATACACTTATGACCTCGATGAAATCCCATCCTATTTCTAGTTTGGGAGTCAGCCGCGTTAACCGATAAACAAGTAGGAAGGTGACATGCGAGCAAACATCGACGTTTAGTAAGATGATGCAAAATCCAACTAAGGTTGTGAACCCCCTATACAGGCGTTAGGCACACAGAAGCGTCACCGAAGGCTAGATGGCTCGTCCCCTCGCGGATCATACACTTACGACCTCAAGGAACCCATCGGAAGTTATCGTCAAGGGTCAAACATGCTAAACGACGTTCCAACCCATGCCTTGAAGTTATCACAACATAGGAACCCATGCATTGAAGTTATCGCAACATAGGGAGCACAAAGATGAAAACACGCACATAACCAACCTACAAGCTTAACGATAAACGACAAAATGAAGAGTTATATACATTGCCATGGAAAGTTTAACAAAAGAACATGGTTTGCATGGGCAGCGAGGCTAGTCCCCGCACCCCAGCGAAAGAGGACTACTCGCTCATGATACGAGATACAAGAAGGATAGGAGAGAAAGATAGATCCGCCATGAGCTCGGTGCAGAGGGTGGACGCAGCTCGGTGAAGAAGATGCGCTCCTTGCGCCGTCTTCTTCCTCTTCTTGGCCTCCTTGCTCGCAACACCAGCGGTAGATGGAGTGGAACTTGATCGGTGTGGTACTCTGGCAGCCTTTCGGCGTCCGGAACCGATGCCTCGAAATGGGGACCCTGGGGGTCTATTTATAGTTTCAGATCTGATCCCAAACGGTTTGAATAAGTTGCTGGAAATATCTTCTCCAAACGGTTTGGAGACCGTTTGGTCGCCAAACGGTCTTGAGACCGTTTGGGCGCCAAACGGTCTTGAGACCGCTTGGGCACCAAACGGTTTGGAGGTCGTTTGAGCGCCAAACGGTCTTGCTTTGATCGGTCCTGGCTTTGGCGTGGTCGCGCGGCTTTAGTTCTTCAATCGATCCTTGCGCTTGCATCGAACAGTCTTAGGACCGCGCGGGACCAAACGGTCTTGGGACCGCGCGGGACCAAACGGTCTTGCGACCACGCGGGACCAAACTGTCTTGGGACCGTTTGGGACCAAACGGCCTTGGGACCGTTTGGGACCAAACGGCCTTGGGACCGCATGGATCCAAACGGTCTTGGGACCGCATGGGACCAAACGGTCTTGGGACCGCATGGGACCAAACGGTCTTGGGACCGCATGGGACCAAACGGTCTCGGGACCGCATGGGACCAAACGGTCTTATGGGACCAAACGGTCTTGGGACCGCATGGGACCAAACGGTCTTGAGACCGCATGGGACCAAACGGTCTTGAGACCGCGTGGACTTCTTGGGCAACTGGTTTCGTCTTGTTCTTTGTGTATTCCAGCAAACGGTCTTGAGACCGCATGGATCCAAACGGTCTTGAGACCGTTTGCATGGAGTTGCCTGCTACACCTGCATAAAATGAAATATATTTAGTTAAAACCTTGATTATTGAATCACTGAGTAGTTTTGTGCATTATGATTCATATTAGGGTGAAAAGATGTGGAATAGATATTAAATTGTTCCAAAAAGGTAATTGAAAATCATGATGAGTATGCACTCATCAGTGAATCATCCACATTATAAGTACTATAAGAAAAGGATAAACTCTAATTTGACAAAAGGGAAAGCATGGGAGTTCGATTATCATCATGTTTCAAGAATGCAAGTTCACATCTAGTCATAATAGTTAAATTTCATGCAACATGGTCACATTTCCAAGTCATAGGATTATTATGAGCATTGGGTAGATTCAAATGGTATTAGTTCTACATGTTGGACGAATCTAGTGATTTAATGTTATTAATATAGCATGAACATCATTAGATAACAATTATTACAAGATTACAATTACAAAGATTAACATTTACATTTAGATCATGCCATGTGTCAAATTCATGTCATATGAAATCAAAGCAAACATGAGTAGGCCACATGACATTTTTGGGTCACCAATAATTGTAAAGGCTGATTAGAGGGTTAACATTGGGTTTTGGACATAATGATCCTCTTTTGCATATAATTTAGGGTTCAATCGTGTAGGTATTTAAATATCATATCCTAGGACATAATAGTGTACGAAAGTGAGTCTTTGAGCTACTCATGAAAAAAGGTAAAGAAATATGAATCAAGGAGGGCAGAATACATCACTTTTTTTACTGATTTTGAGATTAAGAGATTATATAATGAAAATCTAAGCCAAATTCTTAAACTTGATCTTATATTCACACAAATGAGACATTTTTAGAGAAGCAATGGCCATAGTAGGTCAAGAGGGTCATTACACTGCATTTCTATGGTCCAAGACATGAAGCACAGTAAAAGAAACCTACAATTACTGATTTAGAGGATTAGAGTAGATAGTTATTATCAATGATATATATGGTACATTGTTGAAGTTGATTACAAACCAAAAGATTAAAAAGGCATTATCTTTAGTTAAAACATGGGTGAAACATGAAAAACCTGTAGAAGATAATAGCATCATTAGAAAGGTTATAATTTCCAATCAAAATGGTATATTACACCATGGTATTTGGTTTAGGAACTTTGCAGAAATGAAGTTTGGAAATTATCATCATTAAATTGGATTTTGAAGGGATTTACCCTAACAGGTCATGATTGGGCCACTTAGCATATGCTAACGTGGGCCAGGAGGGTCCAACCAATACCCAACAGTATGTGGTAGCTTTTGGAGGCTCCTAGTAGCTCACCAGCACTCGTGGGGATATCCATGATTGTCGATCATTGTTGTTGACTTCCATAGATGAGCGGTCCACGATGGTGCCTGTCATTGGGAACAATCAGATCTAGGTTGGTTGACTCTTTGACCATGATCAATGGTTCTCTAATCATCCCCCTTTGTGTAGGCATTGTCTTCATAGGGCTTTCTTGTCCTCAGCGGCCCTTCACTAGCAGAGCTAACATGATCGTCAGATTGGGGTGCATGAGGTCGGGGAAGCCATGCTACATAGCGGCCCAGATACATGACGACCACACACACAAGCTATATGGCTTGATCAGAGTTAAAGGGTGAAGGAATGTGAGGGAAAGCAACATCAAGGCAGTGCATCAAGAAGGAAAAGATCGAGAAAAAGGGGGGCACTCAGGAGAGAAGAACGGTTAGAAATAAGGGGCAAATTTTAGAGAGGGTTAGCTGAGGATAAGGAAAGCTTCAATTGAGAGGGAGAAGGCATCAAAACATACCACATCCAAGGGCTGACACATCAAGTTATAGTACGATAAGGATGGGCAACCAAAAAGGTGAAGAAGAAGGAGAATTAGATCCAAGTGCAATGCTATCTAGAAGAATCCAAGGGCCCAAATGAAAACACATCCAAACGGGGTCCAGTGATTGGTTGAGGAAGGCAACCATGGATTTCCAAGGAAAAATAATTGGAGGGGAGATTAACTAGGCCACGATTGGTTGGGCCCATAGGGATGACCCTAAAATGGATAAAAGGGCATAAATTTGAGCTAGAAATAGATTAAGTCAAGTAAAATCCAAACATGCATATATGGCTCATACAAGCTTAGAATTGAGAAAATTTTGATGTGTTGAAAACATTAAAGAGAGATCCTTGGCATGAGAACAAGAATAGAGAACAAAAGTTTGCAAGGATATGACCAAATTTCAAGGGAAAGGTAATGATGTATGTTAGTTGAATACTATATTAGAGTCAAATTGAGTGTCACCAAGGTATCAATTGCACTCATTAGTTACCAAATATGCATCTAATCATATTCAATTATACAATTTCAAGTTAGACAAGAACATTGAACAACGTAGTGTTTAGATTTACATAATGGAGAAGAGAGAAAGATCTAGTCTATCACATCCTCCCCACCTTAAAAGAAATTTTGTCCCCAAAATTAACACAATTATATAATCGAGATTGGGACTATGATATTTGCAATCATCTTGAAATCCCTACATTATCAACTTTATATCATAATTGAGCCATCAAGTATCAGGGTCAAAGCATAGTCACATTGTTCAAGAGTTTGAGAAGATTATTACATCAATTCATAAATTGGAGAGATCATTACATAGATCACAAATCTAAATAGATCACTTTTTACATCAAGTAAATAGAGCATTTTGAATTGAGACTAATTCATGACTTTCATTCACAATATTTAGGGTTATGGATTCTACATTGGCCCAGGTGGGGTTATGCATCCGTAATTGAGATTTGTATTTCAACAATCCATAGCAATCATTCAACATCGTGATTTCATGCTGAAAAATACCTTAGGGTCTAGCCACTAGTCTTAAAGGAAGGACCAACAGTGGGCTCTTTGTCATAGGACTCCTATCAGTTAGTCTCTATATTAGCTCTAAATGAACATAATGTTCTTGTGTGAAGCAAGTTCTCTTTATCCCTATGTATTAAATCACTGATAGTAGGACTTGGTTGCCTAATTCCTTCCTGGTACATCCTCCTATGATTGCCCAATGTGGACACTTAGGCTGGCCAATTATTATTTAAGAAAGGCCACACTGGTTTGGAAATGAATCTTGAAAGTTTTGGTCTTCTACTACAAAATTGGTGAGAGAGGTTCCATGTGGTACGAGGCAACCCATTTTGGTAGCCTTAAGACGTGTCCCCGATCTTCTTTTTCTTATTGGTGGCTCCCACTGTTGAGACATCCCAAAAGGTAGTAGCATCACTTTAACCAAAGAAAGATTGACCTTTCCTTTACCCAGAGAACAACATCTTGTCTTATCCACGTCTTCATCTTTAAGAAAGACTCACCTGAAGGAGAGTGGCAAGGAAGAGAGAGAAATCCCATTAGTCTAGAGGAAGAAGAAGTAATTGTGCAACAAGCCAGATGGCCGAGATAGGGATAGGAAAGAGTCTGAGGTTGGGTTGGACGACATACAAAGTCGGTCACTTCCCCCTCTTTGTAGGGTGATGACAACAATACCTATGGAGCACATATGACCATCTCTTTGAGCATGGATATGGTGTTGGGTCCCTAGGTCCAAGTCAAAATTAAAGTAAAAGCAGGTTGAGGTGAGTGTTGGAGACAGGGCTAGATTAAGTGACTCTTGATAGAAGGTCCCACCATAGTCCATAGGGAGCTCACCCCAAGTCATAAATCCATCGAGTTATCATAATTGTCATTTCAAAATTTTGAAATTTGGAAACATTAAAGTCATCAGTGTGATGACCCCAACTCATGTATACTTTCCAAGTTGACATTCCCTATATATGCGTGTACTCATAACTAAAAGATGTCAAGAAGGAAAATGTAAGGGATTGTTATTGTGAACTATTTATAAAAAGGAGCCAGATTGTGTTCACAAAGATCATTGATTAGCCACACAAACAACATTCATTTCAGATAAAGTAATACATATATTATTGAGGAAAGGAGAAGGGAATAGTTCTATGAAATGTAAGTATATAGAATTTAGAACATCCTATACATCATCTAGAAAAATAAATAACTATCTAACAGAAAAGGAGATAAGAAATAGAAATATAGCTAGCTATCCTCCATGCCCAATTATTTGGTAGCTTCAGGTATCTCAGATATGCCTTACTTGTTCCTTGTACCTAGAAAATATGAGAAACGAAAATATCAACACAAAGTTGGTACATGGTTCAAAATACAGTACAATGACTGCATTATTCAAATACTTGAAGAAACAAAAGAATGAAAAGAAAACCATTGTGTAAGGAAGAAAATCAGGTAAACACATCTTTTAGACATATCATTAGATGTAATTGTACTACAATTTCTATTAGCACTTATCATACATCCAGTATGGGCAAATTACTTTATCATACATCTAGCATGGGAAATTCATCATACATCCATACTAGGCAATATATCATACATCCATACTAGGCCATTTGTGCTCTGGTAGATACAATTCATCAAAAAGTTCTTTTATGTTCTATAAATTTTTGGGGGAGTGTATGTGCTAATAGTCATCCAACAAAGTATAGGCAAATAAGGTTTACCCAAGGTACATCATACCTTATGAAACGATGGAAAACTAGTCTTATACCTAATAAAGACCACATACCTATTTTTATTATATCTGGAATCCAAGAGTCTAGAGGAACAATAAATAGATGAACCTGAAAGGAAATAAATACCTAATGTCATTATGTGTTGTCATCACCTAATATTAGGGATTTTGACACACTAGGGTTTCCTTTTAGTGTCATTGGCTCACATCAGAGTATTTGGAGGGTTTGAGAGTGAATCAGGTATATTGGAAAATTGGTTCTTCCCTTACTCATCATTAAGAGAGAAGATAAGGGTCATTCATGTGAGATTAATGTGAACCCATTATTGATCATCATTTTAGGGTTTTGAGATAAGGGAATCAGGGTCAGATCTGATAATTCAAGATCTTACAAAATATATTGTCATTTATTTTCATATTTATTTTCCACAAACTAAAGTTAAAAAGGACATAAAACAAAGTCATAAAAAGGATACATTGGTCTAGTGTTGGATTTAGGTATAGGTGATTACTAATATAGGTTCTCCTCATTTTTCTGAGAACCTCGGTATTTTGTTGGAATTTTTTAGATATGGGATCTATTTATAATGAATTTTACAAAACTGACCAATCCGGTAATTTCTATAGGAAATAAACAAAAAATAAAAAAGGAACTGCGAGCTTGACTTCGCAGATCAGGTGAGGGATTTGACATCCCAGATCATCCCACTAACCCACGAGCCAACATTCTTCAGAGAGGGTCAGCGATGGGTGAAAGGGTGAGATTGTCGATGGGGGTCATATGAACATATGCTTTCAGCATGGGCAAGGTGGGAACTCCACCTGTTCGATTGTTCCTTCTCGTGCGCGCAATGGCCATAGTGATGGAACAAGGGTGAGGTGAGGTCGGGGTAGCTAGGTGGGTGTCGGGTACATGTTGTGGTGTGGGTTGAATTCATGAGGTGACTAGGATTGTGAGGAAACATAAATCATCACCGAAGGTGGAGTACAACCATGGTTCCGATCAAACAAGTTGAGATGAATCGAAAAGGAGAAAGTGGGTTTCTACCTACCCTCAGGTTGGATTGAGGGATTGTGAAGCTCCACGCGGGGTTCGTGATGCTACGATCACTCCTGGTGACTCAAACGTGTCCTGACCTTAGTGGCGATGGAGCTCTAGAGCTTGGTTACAATGGCTCGTCAACCTGAGCCTCTGGACGTTCGCGGCTCCAACGGGAGGTATTGATCACCTCATCGAGGTCTTAGGAAGGATTGACGTCGATCGATTGAAAGGTGGAGGCTTCTGGAGTGAATGGGGGTTTGGGGTCAGGGGAGTTGAGGGTGGCTTGAGGTCAGGGATGAAGGGGTGACCTTCGATGCAATAGAGGATAGGGGACGAACAAAGGAAGGTCGGAGAAGTTAGTGGTGGGTTTATATAAAGGTAGGGAGGTCTATATGTGAAAACCCTAATATGGGAGTTGCCGCCAGTGAGAGCACCGAGGGATTCAGGACTTGTTCTCCTTGATCTATGGGATAAAGGCGACGTGGTTGGGGTCATTGTGTTTGGATCGATGGGGGGGATATCCCTCCAATTTTGTGAGAGGGTGACTGGATAGACGTGGGGGAAGATGTATCAGTCGTTAGGTTGTTTGGTGCTAGGGGTCGAGATAGGCGAGAGGTTAGGGATGAGGTCTACACTGTTGGATCATTACTTGGTCTGCACATGACCTCATCCAACGGCTGAGAAAGGGGGATGGGTTATCTAAGAGGATGTGTGACACATTTTGATCAAATAAATCAAGAACTTAAGTCCTAGGTTAGAAATAAATGCAATAATGTGCATATTTTCCAAAGATCATAACTCCTAATTGTCTTATGCTATTAAGATGAAATTTTAACCCAAGATCAATGATGATATTATCTAGCCATGGTAGAGAATTGAGTGTCAAACTCATATGTTGGTTGTATAATTTGACTATATACCCTAATGCATGGATTTCATCTACTATGGAATTAGGGTTTTGACATTTATGAAACTGATAATCACTTTTAATCAATTTAGAATGGGAAAAGGTTGAGGGTATTATTGGAAATAAAAAATTACAAGAGAGGGGAAAAAGTAAAAACTCATATCACATTCTCCCCTCCTTTTTAAGAATTTTGTCCCCAAAATTCAAGCAGCTTGAAAGAGATGTGAATATTTCTACTCGGCCTCAAACTTGAGCTCTTAGGTGGTATCAGTCTGATCATGGTGGCTGCAAAGAACTTTCACCATATCTATATGCCAATTACTATGAAGATCCTTTGTCTTGAAATCAAGAATTTTGACTGGGGACTCAGCATAAGATAGATCATCTTTCAGCTCGAGAGGCTCATGATTCAGAATGTAACTAGGATCTTCGACACGAGGCTTAAAATTTGATACATGAAATACATTATGCATGGCACTATATTGAGGTGGCAAGGTGAGACAATAGGCACATTCACCAACTCTATTTAGATCTCAAAGGGTCCTACATAACGAGGACTGAGCTTTCCCTTATTCTTGGACAAGGCTCAAATAGGTCAGATCTTCAGAAAGATGTGATCACCTTCTTTGGACTGACATTCATGTTGATGAGCATCTGCATAACATTTCTACCTATCTTGTACATGCTTCATCCTCTGCCTAATCAGTGCAACTTTGTCTGTATACAACTACATCTCCTCAAATTTCATCAATGTATGTTCCCCGAAGTCGTCCTAGTATAGCAGTGATTTTCATGGTCGTCCATAGAAATCTTCATAGGGAGGCATCCCAATACTCGCCTGATAGCTATTTTTATATGCATGGTCCCACAAGCCTTCCCAATCAAGAACACAAGCTTTCAGAAGGTCTTCCAGAATTTGTATTGTGTGTTCTGACTGCCCGTCTATCTGTGAATGGTAGGCTGTGTTGAAGATCAGTTTGGTGCCCAGTTCTTCTTGAACATGTTTCTACAACTTTGAGGTGAACTTTAAATCCTTGTCTGAGACAATGGATGTTGGAACTCCATGCAGACGTACTATCTCTCATATGTAGAGGTTGTCCAGCTCAGAAACTTTTGTAGTTGTCTTTATAGGAAGAAAATGAGTTGACTTTGTGAGATGATCCACCATAAACCATGTGACATCATATCCCTTCCTGGTCCTGGGTAGTCCCACTTCGAAATCCATGGTGATGTGTTCCCATTTCCATTCCAAGATTTCAAGGGGTTGTATTAGACCACTGATGCATGTATTTTCAGTCATTATCATAGGCTCATTTTCCCTTATTTGCATTTTTAGTTTGGGCCTTTATTTGACCTATTATGCATGGATTGTCATTGATAGTCTTAATTTCCTTAAATGCATCAAATTACATGATTTCATCCATTTTTACTAACATTCTACACATTCTAAGTACTCACGATGCTTTTATGTGATTTCAGGTATAAGGCAGTTCTATACAACTCAGTGGTACCGACTTACTCTCAGTGATGTGCTCGAAAACCAACAAAAACTTAGTGCTATCGACACAAAGAGTCGGTGCTACCGAGATAGCATTAGTAAGCCCATCGTGAATTAAGAAAACTCGGTGCTACTGAGTTTCCAAGTCAGTGCTACTGAGGTGACGTTAGAGAGGTTATTCGAAATCACAAAAAGTCAGTGCTATCGAATCCCAATCAATAGTACCAAAGGGATCGACATCACGCTACTAAATCTAAGTGACTCGATACTACCGACTCACCTAGTCAGTACTACTGAGTCTTCCCAACAGGCCAACCGCAGATCTGATTCTAATCCAACGGTGGATGTAATTTTGGACCCTAAGTGATTCCTATGACTTTGTGGGACGACGGTCAGACAAAAAGGAGGAGCCCTTATTTTGATCATACGACGACTAGAGAGAGAGGAGAAGGACGGAGGACTAAACGCTCCACCCAAGAAGATCTTAACACCTAAGGAGGATGGTTCTACAGCCGAAAGACAATACAACACACATGCAATGGAGGGGATCATCTGGACGGGAAAAGATCCAGGGCTTACCTTAGTTTCTACTATGTTCCCCACATTTTTTTTGGTGGGTAAAAAGTCTTGTTGCTATAAATTTAAACCAAACTTTAGGTACAGAGAACTGTTCCCTACAAAATTGGGATGATAAACGTCCGAAACAAACCAAGAGAGTCCAGAAATGGACCTCCTGAAAGACCAAGAAAAAGAAGAAAACATAGACAACCAACAACCAACTGACACCATCCGACAACTGAAGAGGTCAGCAACCATGCCACCAACACTGATCACTAGCATTATGCACACCTTCAAAGAGTGACGTATTTGGCTTCTGGAGGGTGAGTCAAGAGTTGCAGAAGAACGTCAACAATGCTAGTTGCTAAGGCAACATGACCAAGTTGCCCAGGTCATGCCCGGATTGCCATACAGGAAACACCTGGAGACAGGTGAACTACCACTTCAAACCCAGCTCCATACAGAAAAGGAAACTAGTCAGGCACCATAATCAAACTAAAATAACCCCATCCAGGACACTCCTAGGTCATCAGCATCCAGCCATCGTCAATCCATGAACACTGACAGTCTGCTCACCCACAAAGATGTGTTGCACAAAGAGATTCCAGCCAGCCACTTACAGACCAGGCTTATCAACGGATAGGCTCACTTCAGTCTGAGTATACACCAGATAAGATACCAGCACATCCATCCTCGGAAGGATCATAAGGTTGAACACCTTAAGGGTGCTCTACCTCGCATCAACAAGTGCTACTATTTGCACAAACGCAAACCCACAAACAGCTGAAGGGCATTCCAAAGTACTAGTCCAGTAGGTAGCACGCCACCGGCATACATCAAGACACCACCGAGAGTAAGCTCAGGATGCATGAACGCTTCTGAGTACTCAGACACAGCCAACAGCCTTCATAGGAGCCACGACCACCTATCCCTTTGACGGTGAGAATCCTAGTCGGAGCATCCACCTCTTACCGGGGAAGAAATGAGAAGAGGAGGAGGAGCGGATAAGAAACAGGGCATAAAACCCCAGTGACAGAGACACCAGATCTGTGTAAGGTAGCTTCGCTCCATCCAGTCACCCATGAACTAGATGGAGACCGATTGAATCGGCACACAGCTAGCCCTCCAGATCTAGTGAGCACCTTCATCCAGTCAACTCCCCATCGTAACTCATCCATAACCACCGGAGAAGGAACCCTCAACCTGGAGAGACGGGGCCGAGACCCATCCTCCCTGACTCTCGCCGCCACCAGGGACCCGCCATCAATCACCAAACTTTGTCGAAGCTGGCTTCACGCCGCATCCAGGCAGCCGCGACAAGTACCCTGCATCGAGGGCCCCATCGTCCGTTCAAAAATGAACATGCCGTAGCAAAGGTCACGCCGCCGACCAAGGGGCGAGCAACAGACCACCGGAGGAATGCCAGGGCCAGAGAAGCCAGAGCGGAGAGCAACACGACCACCAGGCCAAGGGGCCACGCCAGGAGGCCAAGGGAGAGCAACACGACCACCAGGCCAAGGGGCCACGCCAGAAGGCCAAGAATAAAAATGTTCCCCACATTTTTATTCTTCCCTTTTACGTGTTTTTTGATAAAAACCATGCAAGGCTAAAAACTTGTATTCTTTAGGACCCGGGAGTAGCCCGAATATACACTAGAGTTAATTTTTATGCATTAATATCGAATTATCTCATTGTTCTGGATATAATTCTATGTAAGTTTCATGTTCCTTTCGTGCTTGATCACCATGAATGGATTAATAGAAACTTAGTCATCTCAAGAGAGTGATTAAGGCTTTGAAAGCATATGATTACTCGTATATTGCACCCTTTGGGAAATGTGGAGAATATACAAGAGGAGAAACCTAGACTATAAGTATAAAGCACCTAACTAATCAAACCAATAACCATAGGAGTGGGATTGGCATTAGATTAGGTAGTGAATTACATTGTGAGAGTAGGTAATTTTGGCTACATGCTCCTTATCCAGAGATTGAGATAATAGATATTAGTGTGTAAGATTGATTGTTAGTGGTATTTGTGGTGAAACCACCTCCTGAAGAATCCATTCTCCTTCTGATTTACTAAAACCATTAATTCATTTACTTTAGTGTTCATTTGGCAATTGAACTCATTTCAAACAATCCTCACCGGCCAAGCTGATTGATCTGTAGTTAGTAGTAGTCTACTAGAGAAACGCTTCCCCGTGTTTGACTCGGGCCTCACATGGCCTTATTACTTCGATACGTTCAATTGTGTTTTGTGTATGGTAAACCGCGTTTCATGTTTTTGGAATCATTGTTAGGGAAGCGACAACATCCATCACTACGAGTGTTGTAGTCGTCCACTCTAGACCAATTTTTATTTCTTTATTTGAAGTTGAATTATAATAATTTCTTCATTAAGTACAAGCTTCTGGACGTGACGTTCATTCTCATTGTTTTAGGGACACTAGAGCATGGTGCGGACCAAAGCCCTAGACTACGGTGAACCATCTTCACTGGGATTTAGACAAGTAGAGTTCTTACAAGGAGGAAGAGAGCTAGGCAGACCTATGGACAGATTCAATAGAACGCCTTCACCAAACCCTCCTGTGATTGAAGAACTAGAGGCACAAGTAGTACATGAGCCAAGATAAATAGGGGATGGAGTAGATGAACCAGAAGAACAGACAATATGGGAAAGAATAAAGGCTTCGTCGTCTACGGCCTAGAAAGGGCCCATCAAAAGACAAGCTATCAATGTGGGCAGCTACAAGATAGAGCCTGGACTCATTGCTTTAGTCAAATCCCAAGCATTCCATGGCCACCCTTCTGAGGATCCAATAGCACATATCAGAAACTTTGTGGAAAGATGTGATATTGTGAAAATATATAGGATTCCATCTAGCACAATCTACCTCAAGCTATTTTCATCGTCACTTTCAGATGGTGCAAAGTTGTGGTTTGACAATATAGATGACGAGATCACAGAGTCATGGGATCAAATGATAGAGGACTTTGAATGCTACTTTCTTACACAAAAGACAAATGATCTAGTGAAGATGATTCATAACTTTAAGCAACAGGGTGATGAGTCATATTCAGAGGCATGGGAAAGATTTCAGAACATGCTTAGATAAATGCCTCATCATTGCATTGATCTACAGGGGTAGGCCTAAATCTTCTATTATGGTCTACAGAAAGGGGAGAGAACAACCGTTGACAGCATAGGAGAAGGGTTCTTTCGCAACAACAAGCCCCCTCACTGCCATTAAATCCTCAAGAACATGTCTAAGAATTAATCATGGGGGGAAGAAAGAGAACTATCAGCCACCATAAAGAGTGTTAGAGAATCTAAGGCGATATCTACTTTAAATAAAATGTTAGACCTCATTGCCAAGACGCTAGGTGTTCCAGATAAAGGCCCTGGTGAAGAAGAGGATGGAGAGTGCAAGTACGTGTGCCAGGGTCAATACATGAATAGTGATTATTCATGGAGGAAGGAACCCAAGTTCTCATGGAAAGATCCTAAGAATTTCCAACAAGATCCATCACACACACAATAGCAACAACAAAGGCCACATCAGTATGGTGGTCAAGTCCAATATCCACCAGAACTGTAGAAGATTGACAAGATTGAACAAATGTTGGGTAAGCTGGTGACTCAGAATGAGCTACAGATTGCACATACGCAGAGGGACCTTCAAAATCAAGGGGCATGTATTCACAGCATTGAAACATAGATATCCCAGATAGCAACAAATGTGAGTGCTTTAAAGCAACTGAGTCAGCAAGTCTTTCCAGCAAATAACAATGTGCCTTCTGGAAATCAACATGTGAAAGCTATTATGTTTTGTAGTGGAAAAAAGCTAATGGATGGTGCACCACACAATGCAGTCACAGAAGAGGCAAAAACTCAACCTAAACCTATGCAAGTGGAAGAACCAGGCATGTCATCCCAAGAGAAGACTGCGGAGGAGCAAGTTGATGAGGTTGTAGGAAATAAAACTCAAGCCTACATACCACCTCATCAGAGGGCACTTGTGATTCCTATGTCATTCCAAAATAGTCTGAAGGCTACCAAGATGGACAAGCAGTTCAAGAAGTTTCTAGATAACTTTTGAAAGTTGTCTGTGAACATTCCCTTGATTGATGCAATAAAGCAAATACCATCTTATGGGAAGTTTTTGAAGGATATCATTACATAGAAGAGGAAGATTCCAGAGTCTGATGTGGTAGTGCTCATGGAATAAGTTAGTGCTTTCATTTTGGGCACACTGCCACCTAAAAGATAGGATCTAGGGTGCTTCATTATCATGTGCTTTCTAGGGAAGACAAAATTTGGAATGGCTTTATGTGATTCAGGGGAAAGCATCAATTTGATGCCCTTATCTACATTCAAGAAGTTTGGACTCAAGGAAAATAGGAAGAGCAGCATGACAATCCAGTTGGTGGATAATTCAATAGTTAAGCCATATGGTATATGTGAGGATGTTCTAGTAAAGGTGGATAAGTTTGTCTTCCCTATAGATTTTGTAGTGATGGAGATGTCGAATGATCACGACAATGAACTTATATTGGGGAGACCATTTCAAGCTATTGTAGATATGATACTTGAGATGGGTCGAGGACGTCTCCCTATGGGAATCCAAGATGATAGGTTTGAGACAAAGATGCTGGAGCACTCTCAAGCTATGGGAGATAAGGTGTAGTGCAATATGCTTCAGCATGTGGACAACAAATTTTCATTATTTCTAGGAAAGCCATTCCTGGATATGGCCCATGTGATGACCAGAGTGGACAAAGGCACTCTAACTGTGGACATCCTAGAAAACACAAAAGTACTTTCTCTAACTCAAGCTATGTGCTACCCAGGAGATGATAGGGAGGACTATGACCCAACTGCAAAAGAAGAAGCCATGGCTATTTATGTGATAGATTCATCTCCACATCTACCCTTGGAGGCATGCTTGATAAATAGAATGGAAGGAAGCTTATGCAACACCCGTCTGGAAGAGTCCATCTTTCTGTTGAATGCAGTACCTTGCTACTATGCAAGGCTCTTTGAACACTTAGGACCACCACCCCCACCATTGGTCCCATCTCTTTTGGGCCCACCAGAGTTGGAAATGAAGCCATTACCTCTACACTTGAAATATGTGTTCCTTGCTGTAGAAGAAAAATTTTTGGTGATGATTTCATCTTCTCTTAGTGGTGAGGAGGAGGAGCAGCTACTCACTGTGCTGAAGAACCACTGAGCTGCATTCGGTTAGTCGATAGTCGATATAAATGGGATTTCTCCAGCCTTATGCCAACATAAGATCCAACTCGAAGAAGGGGCAAAAGCAATTATCCAACATCAGCAGTGTCTCAACCCGATCATGACAGAGGTAGTAAAGAAGGAAGTTGTCAAGCTTCTATCGGTAGGTATAATATACGCTATCTCTGATTCAATGTGGGTTAGTCCTACACAGGTCGTTCCAAAGAAAGGGGGGATTACAGTCACTACAAATTTAACTAATGAACTGATCTCCACTAGGCTAGTGATAGGACGGCTTGTGTGTATTTATTATCACAGGTTAAATGTAGCCACCCTTAAAGACCATTTTCCCTACCCTTTACTGATCAAATCTTAGAACATCTTATTTGGACCCTCTCAGTTTTGTTTTTTTGATGGGTATTCAGATATAACCAGATTTCCATAGAGCATAAGGACCAAGAGAAATCCATTTTCACCTATCATTATGGCACCTTCGCATATCGTCGAATGCCTTTTGGTCTTTGTAACGCCCCTGCCACATTTCAACGATGTATGCTCGGCATTTTTTCTGATATGGTGGAAAGGTGCCTAGAGATTTTCATGGATGGTTTTTCTATCTGTGGGGATTCGTTTAATGATTGCCTATACAATTTGGATAGGGTTTTGCAAAGATGAGAGGACACTCACCTAGTGCTTAATTGGGAGAAGGGTCACATGATGGTGAGTGAAGGGATAGTTCTTAGACACAAGGTGTCCCACAAAGGCATGGAAGTTGATCTGGTGTAGATTGAGGTTATTTCCTCACTACCAACACCGACATCGGTGAAAGGAGTTAGGAGTTTTTTAGGACACACTGGATTTTATCGCCAGTTCAGAAAAGATTGTTCAATGATTTCCAAGCCGTTATCTAAGCTTTTAGAGAAAGATGCTAAATTTTCTTTTGATGAGCGTTGTTTGAAAGATTTTGAGATACTTAAGGAAAAACTGATTTTTGCGCCTATTGTGCAGGCTCCTGATTGGAGCCTCCTGTTTGAAATAATGTGTGACGCATCAAATTATGCAGTGGGAGCAGTGTTGGGTCAACGTCGGGACAAAACTCTAACTATCATATATTATGCGTCGAAAACTTTGAATGATGCACAGATGAACTACACTACTACTAAAAAAGAGTTGTAGTAGTAGTGTTTGCCTTTGAAAATTCCGACAATACCGAGTAGGAGCCAAGGTGATAGTCTGAACTGACCACACCGCTATTAAATAATTGTTGTAAAAGAAGGACGCCAAATCCTGATTTATTAGGTGGATTCTTTTACTATAGGAATTTGATATTGAAATTAAAGACAAGGTAGGTGTGGAGAATGTAGTGGTTGATCATCTATCTAGGTTAGAAAGGTCAGAATAAAGAGATGTTGCTATCCCCATAGTTGAGGAATTTCCAGATGAAATTTTTTTTGTAGGTGAAACTAAAGACCATTGGTTTGCAGATGTCATCAATTACCTGGCTTGTAAGGAGATACCTACGGATTGGGGTAACCAGGAGAAAAAACGATTTTTCCATTCTTTGAGATTTTATATCTGGGATGACCCAATTCTTCTTAAACAATGAAGGGATGGGTTGTTAATAAGGTGTGTACCCAAGAGTGAGGTAGATAGAATCCTATCACACTGTCACTCTCTACCCACAGGTGGGCACCATGTTAGTTCCATGACTACTGCCAAATTCTTGGAAAGTGGGTTTTATTGGTCCACTTTGTTTAAAGATGCTCATGACTATGTTCATCACTGTGACAAATGTCAGTGTGCAGGTACTATCTCCAAGCGACACGAGATGCCCTTAAATGTGTTTCAGGAGGTCGAGGTTTTTTATTTTTGGAGAATAGCTTTTATGGTCCTATTTGTGTTGTCTAATTCATACCTTTACATTTTACTTGCAATTGATTATGTGTCTATGTGGGTGGAAGCCCTTCAAACTCTCACCAACGATGCACAAGTGGTGTGCAAATTTGTGAAGGATTACATTTTTTGTAGGTTTGGTGTCCCCTGCCTAATCATTAGTTATGGTGGCTCACATTTCACTAATAGGTAGTTTGGAACTCTTTTCAACAAATATGGGGTGAAACACTGAGTGGGTACTCCATATCACCCACAAACTCAAGGATAGGTTGAGGTGTCAAACAGGGAAGTTAAGAAAATTTTAGAAAGGATTGTCTCAACCAACATGACGAATTGGAGTTATGTGCTAAATGATGCACTTTGGGCCTATAAAGCAACTTACAAATCTCCAATAGGAACAACACCTTTTAGGCTGAGCTATGGCCGTGCATGCCACCTACTTGTAGAGTTTGAACACAAAGCCAGATGATCTATGAAGAAACTGAACTTCAACATTGATGAAGTAGGTAGGAAGAGGTTTCTAGAACTAAATGAATTACATGAGCTCAGGATGAATTCTTATGAAAGCTCTAGGATATATAAGGAAAGGACAAAGAAATCTCATGATAGATAGACTCTAAATAGGGTGTTTCTCCCTAGTTAGAAAGTCCTTCTTTTTAATTCTCGGCTGAGTTTGGATCCAAGAAAGCTAAGGTCCAAGTGGAGTGGACCATTTGTGATTGACAAAGTTCTTCACCATGGTATTGTGAACATTGTAGACGGGAATAGGTCGTTCCATGTAAATGGCCAAAGACTTAAGCACTATTATGGAGGTGAGATTTCTTTCTCTAAGGACCATCTAGTCTAGGACGTTAAACAATGACACTTGTTCAGAGGCAACCCAACCTTTATTTTCTTTGTTTTACGCTCATTTTTCATTTTTAGTTGGAAATTTAATTTGATTTCTTTAAAAAAGGTACCTTGACTTGTTTTGCGGAGTGTGCAGGGCATAAAAGTCAGTACCACTGAGTCTATCAGTCGGTGGTATCGAGAAGAGGTCATTGTTTTGGGCAGAACAACAGTGAAAACTCGGTGCTACCGACCCCCAGTGTCAGTACCACTGAGTTTCTGAAGACTTTTTGAAGATTAACTGATAAGGACTTTGTGCCACTGACAATTTCAATCAGTGCTATTGACTTTTGGGTCTGCCTAGGTTTCATATACTGAGTCCAAAAACTTGAAAGAAGCGACCAATCCTAGAAATCGGTACTACCGACTCTTGAAGCTTGTACTATCGTCGACCACGTCAACAATCCGGGCGATCGGGACCCAACAACCGTGACACACTTAATCCAGCGGTCGGTGGCACCGATCCGTGACATAAGTCGATACCACTGATGAGCCATCGGTACTACCTAACCGAGCTGATCTGCATCAAATACGTTAGACAATCGTCAGCCACCACTGATGCCTCCTACAGATCTCTCTTTCCAGGGGATGTTTCCTCAACATGACCCAA
Source organism: Alisma plantago-aquatica (assembly GCA_963693085.1). Lineage (NCBI taxonomy): Eukaryota > Viridiplantae > Streptophyta > Magnoliopsida > Alismatales > Alismataceae > Alisma > Alisma plantago-aquatica. The sequence goes on along the minus strand of OY856411.1, from coordinate 39,618,307 downwards.
ACATGCCACCTCCACCATTTTGAATTTTGGTATCGTTGTTCTACCTCTTGGGTGAGAGTATTGACTATGAGGACATAGTCATATTCAAGCATGGGGGATGTTGGAACAACATTCTATCCTAGTTTTTATCTTTATCTTTACTTTTATTTTCCATTTCAGTTGCTTTAGTTTTTAATTGTGGAAGTGTAGGATCCACATCTATCTAGTGTAATTGTGTAGTAGTAATTGCATGGTTTCAGTCTCGAATGTTTTGTACTCTCCATGGTGTTTAATGAAATGAAGTTCTTGTCCTTAAAAGCTTAACATGCAAAATCCGTCTACAACACCTTTTGAGGAAGTGTTTGAATTAGTCAACATTAGGCCATACTACATACATGAAAGTCTAAATCAACTTGGGAATGTGATTGATGAAGATGTTGAGCCTAAAATGACCACACCATAATGAGATACTAAATGAATATAGGATAAATAAACATTTAGATCACCCCAAACACAAGTCAATTTAGAGGGACACATCATAATATAACAAAAGGCATTATCTCTTAGTTGTGTGATTCCATCTGTCCATCCATTCATTTTGACTCACCACCTCAAAAAAAAAAATCATGAGTACTCCAAGCTATTTTCCTTGATTGCATTGCATAGTAGAATAGGGACATATTGGGTAGTTTTCTTGTATTTGAAAAGAGAAAAAATATATTGCATTCGTAGACATTAACTATATTGCACACCATGTTAGCTTGAATAACACAATTCATATAGTTGCATACATTTCACCATAGCATGCATATTTCCTTTGCCATGTGGATTTTAAATTCCAGGTTATGAAGAATAAATGCAGAAAAAAAAGAAAAGAAAAAAATTAATAGTTGAATGAAAGCAAGAGGCACAAAGTGAGGCTTGCTGAAAAAATGATGATAAAGTTCAAAAGAAAAAAGAAAAGAAAAAGAAATTGTAGTATGTTTTGCATCATTTTATGTAAAAGAGTATAGCCCACATGTGCAGTCTTTGGAGTTGAAAATAAATTTCTCAACTCGTTCTACATGCATCATATCTATAAACAAAAAAGAGAAACAATTAGGCATTAGGATTCGTGCACTACATTCTTTGCATCCTTATAGGTTCATTTTTTTCTTATGCATAAATAGCTTGGAGGTACTCATGAATTTTCAGTTGCCACCCATCTTTCATCAATAATTTCTCTTATTGGTAGGCCACCGAGATAGCATCAGTAAGCCCAGTGTGAATCAAGAAAACTCGGTGCTACCGAGTTGACGTCAAAGAGGCTATTCAAAATCGCAAAAAGTCGATGCTATCGAGTCCCAGTCGGTAGTACCGATGGGATCAGGATTGCGTGACTAAACCTAAGTGACTCAGTACTACTGACTCACCTCGTCGGTACTACCGAGTCTGTCCGATCAAGTCGAACACATATCTGTTTCTAATCCATTGATGGATGTAATTTTGGACCCTAAGTGGTTGCTATGACTTAGGGGGACGACGGACAGATAAAAAGGAGGAGCCCTTGTTTTGATCATACGACAACCGAAGAGAGAGAGGAGAAGAAAGGAGGACTAACCGCTCCACCTGAGAAGCTCCTAGCACCTAAAGAGGACGGTTCTACAGTCATAAGACAGCAGAACGCATGTGTAACAGTGGGGATCATCTGGACGGGAAAAGATCTAGGGGTTACCATATTTTCTACTATGTTCCCCACATTTTTCTTCTTCCCTTCTACGTGTTTTGTGCTAAAAACCATTCAAGGCTAAAAACCTGTATTCTTTAGGACCCAAGAGTAGCTCGGACATACACTTTAGTTTATTTCTATGCATTAATATCAAATTATCTCATTGTTACAGGATATAATTTTATGAAAGTTTCATGTTCCTTTTATGCTTGATCATCATGAATCGATTAATGGACTGTTAGTCATCTTGGGAGAGGGATTAAGGGCTACAAACCATAGGATTACTCATATATTGCACCCTTTGGGAAAAGTGGAGAATATATAAGAGGAGAAACCCAGAGGATAAGTATCAAGCTCCTAACTAATCAAACCAATAACCGCAGGAGTGGGATTGGAATTAGATTAGGTAGTGAATTACAGTGTGGGAGTAGGTAATTTTGTCCTTATCCATGGATTGAGACAATAGATATTAGTGTGTGGGATTGATTGTTAGTGGTATTCATGGTGAAACCACCTCTGAAAGAATTCATTCTCCTTCTGATTTACTAAAACCATTAATTGGTTTACTTTAGTGTTCATTTGGAAATTCAACTCATTTCAATAAATCCTCACCGACCTAGATGATTGATCTGTAGTTAGTAGTAGTCCATTGGAGAAACGCTTCCCTGTGTTCGACTTGGGCCTCACGTGGACTTATTACTTTGATACATTCACTTGCGCTTTGTGCACGGTAAACTGTGTGTCAACCGCTCAGTCTCTAATGCTCTGCCTTAATTCTCTGGCATGCCAGACATCTGGACACGAATTCAACAATATCATGCTTCATGCCCCTCCACCAAAAATGGCACTACAGATCTTTATACATCTTAGTTGTATCAGGGTGAAGTGTGTACTTGGAACCATGTTCCTCATTGAGAATCATTGTCTTTACCGCTAACTGTTCAGGAACCAACATATGGTTCTTATATCAAGGACCACCATCAAGACCTACATACATATGTGTTTGAGGCTTTTTTTGGAGAGAGGAGAGCTCTACACGATTAGGACTAGCTTTTTGTACCTCAAGAAGTTTATACTGAAGACCAAACATAATAGAGATATTGTTGACTTGGAGATGATTAGATAAAAATGGTGGCTTCCAGCCCACCAGATCCTCCATATTCCTCCATTCAGGAACAAATAAAGATCCATATACTGCCCTTTTTCTGCTAAGAGCATCGGTGACTACATTAGCATTGCCTGGATGGTAGCCAATAGTAAAATTGTAGATCTTCAGGTACTCGATGCATCGACATTAACACAAGTTTAGATCCTTCTGTGTCAGGATGCACTTCAGGCTTTTGTGGTCGGTGAAGATATCAAATGTCACCCCCCACATGAAGTGGCTCTAGATTTTGAGAGCATGAATGATTGCAGCTAGTTCCAAATCATGCGTGGGATAATTAAGCTCATTGGGTTTTAGCTGTCTGTTAGCAAAGGGCACGACCTTTCCATGCTATTGTAGGACACATCCTAACCCATTTCTTGAAGCATCAGTGAAGATTACGATCCCTTCATTGTTAGATGGAAGAATAGTAGTTTTATTATCATCATGATTTAATCATGAAAGTTCACATCTAGTAATAATAGATACATTTCATGCAACATGGTCACATTTCCAAGTCATCTTTTTATTTTGATCATAGGGTAGATCCAATTGTATTAGTGATCCAAGTGGGTTGAATCTAATGATTAAAAGTCATTAATATATCATGGATAGCATTAGAGCATCATTCTTACATGATTAGTCCAAAGATTAACATGTACATTTAGAGCATGCTAGGTGTCAAACTCATGTCATATGAAATCAAAGAGTTCATGAGTAGGTCACATGACATTTTTGGGTCACTAGACATTATAAAGGCTGATTAGTTGGTTAACATAGAGTTTTGGACATAAGGATCCACTTTTGCATAGAAATTTGGGTCCATTCGTGTAGGTATTTAAATGACATATTGCGGGACATAATATTGTACTTCCTAAGTGAGTCCTTGAGCTACTCATGGAAAAAATATATAAAATATCAATCAAGAAGGGCATAATACATTAATTTTTTTAATGATTTCGAGATTAAGAGATTATATGATGACAATCTAAGCCAAAGTCTTAAACTTGATCATATATTCAAGCAATTGAGCCATTTTTAGACCAAGAATGGCCATAGGAAGTCAAGATGGTCATTAGGGTTCATTTAGAAGGTCGAAGATATCAAACACAGAAAAAGAAAACTTAGATTATTGATTTAGAGGATTAGAGTATCTAGGGATCATCAATGATATATAAGGTACATAGTGGAAGTTCATTATGAATAAAAAGATTACAAAGGAATCATATTTCCTTAAAATAGAGGTGAAACATGCAAAACTAGTAGAAGATATTAGCATTAATAGAAAGTTGATAATTTTCTGATCAAAATGGTATATTACACTATGCTATTTGTTTTAGGAACTTGGGAGATGTAAAGTTTGGAAATTATCATCATTAAATTGGGATTTTGGAAGGTATTTACCCTAACAAGACTTGATTGGGAAACATAGTGTGGGCTGACGCGAGCGTGGAGGTTCCTGACGATACCTACTGCCACAAAGCAAATGCTAAAGGCTCCATACAGCTCACCACCACTTGTGGGGCTATCCACAATCGTCTCTCATCATTGTTGTCTGCCCGAGATTAGTGGGTTGTGGTAATGCCTGACATTTGGAGTCATTGGATCAGGGTCGATTGACCATTTGACTGGGATCAACGATTCTCTAATCATCCCCCTTTGTGGAGGTGTCGCCTTCATAGGGCTTTCGTGCCCACGGTGGAGCCACACCAGTAGAGCCAAAAGGCTTGTCCAATTGGGGTGTGTGAGGTCGAGGAAGCCACACCACATAGCCACCCCAATGCAACACGACCACACACACGAACTAGCTAGCTTGATTGGAGCTGAAGGATGATGGAGAGTGAGGGCAAGCAACATCCAGGTTGCATAACAAGAAGGAAAAGACCAAGAAAAAGGAGGGCACTCAAGAGGGAGGAAGGGTTAGAAATAAGTGGCAAAGATCCATGAGGGTTAAGTGCGAGGGAGAAGGCGTCAAAAGCATGCCACATCTAGTAGCTGACCTGACGAGCTACACTATGACAAGACTAGGAAACAATAAAGATGAGGAACTAGGAGTGTTAGATCTCAGTGCAATCCTAGCTAGCAGAATCCAAGGGCCCAAATAAAAAAAAATTCCAAATAGGAGCCAGTGAATGGTTGAGAAAGGCAACCAATGATTGCCAAGGAAAAATGATGGGAGGGGATATTAACTGCGTTGTGCTCGGTTGGTCCCATAGGGATGACCTCAAAAAGGATAAAAGGGCATGGATTCAAACTAGAAATAGGATTAAGTCAAGTAAAATTCAAACATGCATATCTCTCCCATACAAGCCCAGAATTGATCAAAATTTGATGTGTTGAAAATGTGAGATAGAGATCCATAAAGCGAGCACAAGAATAGACATCAAAGTTCACAAGGATATGAAAATTTTCAAGGGAGAGGTAATGATGTATGATATATTGAAAACTATATTATGGTCAAATTAAGTGTCATCAAGGTATCAATTGTACTCATTAGTTACCAATTATTCATTGAATCATATTCAATTACAAAATTGAAGGTATGATAAGAACATTGAATAAGGTAGTTTTTTGAGTTACATAATGGAGAAAATAGAAAGATCTAGTCTATCCCAATACTTTTCTTTCTTTATATGATTCTTAAGATGTGTTACCATCTCGAGCATGTACATGATTTCATGTTTTTAATGAAACTCATACTTCCTACAGCTCAACATATGGTCTTCGGTGTCTATTGCATAATTTGCATGCTTCAAGTAAGCATCCAATTCATCCCTATGTGCATTAGGAACATGTTCCTATGGCACTCGTGTATCCAGGACATAGAGCTTATGCCCAACATTGAGAACCCTTTTAAAAGTCCCGAATAAGTCATGGAACTTCATCCCATTTAGTTTGTCCTTCTTAATAACTAAATGCAAAGATGATTTGTTTTTGTTTTCCATTAGATTCTATAAAAGAAAATTTCAAACTTTTGTCAAAAACACTTTTGATTTGATTTTATTTGATAATTTTGATGATATTAATAAGGCTTTTAATTAACTTTTGCTCCTACTATTTTTCTCAAATCGATAGCCCTCAATACCAAATTGGAAGATTGCAATGTACAACCTTCTAGTGAGCCAAGATCCAAAATAATTAAGTTAATACACATTCAGTGCTAGCTCTCATAACCAATTATTAACATCGGAACGAATTGCCAATTGCATCTCATATAATTATTCTGTAGATGGTATGCACACCTCCTTTCCATAGTCCATATGTATTCTTCTAGGCACTTAAACCTATTAAGGTCACCTAGTTAAGCCTGAATAAAAATCCAACATGTTAGAATGTGCATCCTTCTAGGGAAGACCAACATATCTACCATTACACTTCCATGAGATAAACGATGCACCATGCTAGGGCATGCTCACGCTTGGTCAATCAAGATTCTCATGTGTGTTTCTTATGGAAATCATCTAGAAGTTAACATTTATTGAGAGATTTTATATATCAATACATATACATATCCAACAACCACATAATTGTAGTGTATCATATACATGATATAACCACAATTGAAAAACATGCAATTATGAAACACAAGCGATGGTTATATCCATACAATTGTAATTATTTGGATCCATAGAAAACTACTACCACTGAAGCTCCACATCATATTTAGCAACATGTTGTTGATGAAAATGTGTGCTAGAACCAAGTTAGGTCGATTGGTTCAACTCCTAAACTAATTAGCTCACCTCCTGTTCAATTGGTTGGTCTCACGGAACATTTGGATGGCCTCTAGTTCAAGTGACATCTAGACTCCTCCAGTTGATTGGTTGAGCCACCATCCGATCGATCGACTCCTCCTATAATCTTGTCTCTACAGTCCTCCGGTTGATTGGTTCGTCTTCTAAAATGATCGGTTGGTCTGGAGCAGAACATTTTCTTTGCCATAATAGGAATTAAACTATCCCATTCCAATTTATCATATTACATCATAATAGGGAAACCTCAAGTTACATTCGAAGGGAGCATAAGAGGGAAAGCATTAATACTTTAACATATGGGAAAGGAGAGAGAGGATGGACATGAAAACCGAGATATAAATAGGATAAACAACCATACAACCAAGCATAAAGATCTAGGGGGTTATTGGACATAACCATGCTCACATTAACCATCAACACCAACTTTTAGGGTGACATGTTTAATATATATATCATATCGTATACATATATGTATTCATATTTTTGGGATTGTATGTGGTATTTAATTAGATATGCACATTAATAATTTAAATATTCGCATTGTATGCAATAAAATCATTCCTATCATATCAATTTAATCCAGATACAATGTAAATTGGTATGCCTCTAATACCACTGTTGGGAAATTGGGATAACATTTAATGCAACAAAAACAATTTTTTTTCCTGATTCCCTAATCAGCAATATTTCATAAACAATAACATGTCTAGGAAAGAGGGTATCCAGAGATATGGCTGGTGTTAGAGAAAGTACAGTGACAACTCTTGCTGGAGCATGCTTCTTTCTCAAGTCACACTTGGATGGATATCTTGGAGGTCGCTTGGTTGATCAGCATGGATGGCGGTTGATTGAGTCCTCCTAGTGGGTGGTAAAGGCCTCCTCGCCTCTAGTGTAGTACACACGGACCACATGGACCTCCACATTTCACTACTAAAGCCAACATGAAGGAGTTATCCCTTTGAATGTCAATATCCTAGTGTTGATTCACTCTCCCTTGATGTCCATCCCTTTTAAAGGTAGGACTTGATCGGGCTCTCTGGTTACCACAACTAGAGACGAAAACAATTGTCAAACCTTATTGTTGTGTCTCTGAAAACCTAGAGTGCCTCCCTTTATATAGGATTACCACGGTCAGGGTTTCCAGTTCATCTGAGAGTCAAAGAGATGGAATATCATGAATTTTCTAGAAGCTACGAATGGTGAATTGGACGGTTCACTATTGAACCAGTCGCGGTCCACCATTTTTCTTAGTCGGAAATATGTTGGCTTGATATGCATGATTAATCCACAACATGACATCAACTCGATTCCTTGATCCAATCATATTGATCATTGAACTGGGAGGTTCAACACTTGAACTGGTCATCTCAGACCTTGAAATTGTAACTTCACTAGGTCAACATGTCAGTTAGTTCCTTGGTTCAGGTATAGTTCATCCAATGTTGTTTCTAATTGACCTGACACATGAATTGATCGATTCAACAATTGAATCGGTTAGTTCGTGGTTTAGTCATTCAATTTCCAACCATTGTTGTTTAAGTTGAATATGTTCAACACTTTAGTAATTAAGTTAAACATCATTCATCAATAAACTCCTATTCTAGGTGCATCCTATGTGTGTGACCCTATAGATCCCAAGTTACATTGGTAGTGAAAATCCATAACCATTCTATCAAATCACAATCAATGGTCGGTATCTAGCAACACATCATTGATATCCAAGTAATTTGGAAAGTTGGAGAACAACTTCAACCTACAATTTGTGATTAGTATTACTATTTTCATATAGTTCCTTTGTCTCTGATATCTTGATTGAACCCGAGGCATATAATTGTCATCCTCTCAACATTCAATCCATGTTTTTGAACTAGAACAGACTGTATGAGATGTATGTCATATCACATATCACATATTTAATCACACAAGTATGGAGATACATTTCTATAGTCTCACTTATCAAGTGACCAGGATATTAAACTTCTATAAGAGGAAAAAATCCCATCTACATCACTCACACTCAATCCCCATGTGTCACATTACATCTCAACATCACCTTTATCGAAACCCTTATTCAAGGTCATGATGGATGATGTCAAAATACGTCAAATGCCATGTGATGAGTGTAGTGACTCCATGTTTAAGAACCACAATCACTACCATCACCATGAGAGTTGATTATGACTACCATTACATGGTATCCATGTATCACTCTCAAGGTGGGTACGTCTGATACACTGTTCTCTAACATGTACTTGTGTGCTTGACTTGATATCACATATAATGGCTAATGAGATTATTTCATCAGTCAACACATACTCTAGTTTTATGTATTGTTTTTTTCTATTTTGCTTGCAGAGTAATATCTAAGTAGGGACATAAAAAGAATGTATGTACTCTTATCATACATATGATCACATTGTTCAACTCCACAACTTGAAGACATGTGTCATCACGTAACATCATTCCTTAGACATCTACCCTATTTGTGTCATGATCTCATGATTGAGACAAACATAACAGACGGAAGCACCTTGTACTTATCAAATCAAGTATATGATGCACCATTACAATCATTATGTGATTGGCTCTATGGGTAAACAAACCAACAAAATGAACCATGTACAATATGAAATACATTAGGGATAAATATGATTGCATTGAAGTAGTTCAATTTCAATTCCAAAAGCATGATACAATAAAGTATGACATTGTGTTAAATTTTGCAAATTGAAGTAACATATTAAAAAATTGGTCATTCAAAAGACCACATTGGAGGTGTCACTACATGGAAACTATGAAATTGATTACGAAGTCAGTTGATGAGAGATAAAGAGCATAATAGGGTAGATAGAGAACTCATGTTGGCACATCCTTCCTTCCTGAAAAGAAATTTGATCCTTGAAATTCCTCCAAGATTATAGTTGAAGGTGAAAGTCGACATAGATATTTAGGCAACCAGACCTAGGTATCAAGGTATCTCGCATCATCGGGTTCACACATAGGCTCCCATCATCAAGGTTGTACCCATCATGATCATATACATGGAACTTCACATTCACCATTTATGACCATATCAAGGTATATCCCATGATCGGGTGCACACATAGGTTGCCATTAGGTCCCCATGTTGTATTTCTAGAAGGATTGTGATTTAATTAATGCCACCAATTAATGATCTGTCTTGTAACTACCAACATTGACTTCCTACGTTTTGATTGGCATGAACTGTGTTGTAGTTGAGGATGCCTTGATATTCTCCCAGATAGTTTGTTCCTCAAGCTCGGCCCAAACACACTCTTTTGCATTAGGGTCCATGTCTACTGCCTTTGCATGATCTGCCTATGGTGGTGGGGTTTGGATGAGCTTCTTAGCTAAAGCATTTAACACTCATGCCTTTAGAAAAAATCTCCTCCTGACTTACAATGGATGGAGTAGACTCTCCATAATTTGTGGTTTGAGTGTGAACCATGCAGTAGTACCTGAAACTTAATAATCATTGTGAAAATGTAGAATAATAGTGAATTGATAATATAATTTTTTTTAATTTTTCTCTTGGCAAGAGAAAATATTAAAAATAGATTGAAGAAGGAAAATTAACTAGAGTGTCTAGTTACAACAGTTGTAGTGTTGGAGTTGCCATTTCCTTTTTCTGCCATTGGAAAAAACTTGACATGATGTATCTATGTGTGCAAAACATAAGTGTACGCATCGAGGAGTATAGGCCTATGAGGCTCGAAAGTCAAACCGAGGGAAACGTGAATCCAGAAACTAGTACTAATTGTAGATTGACTAGTTAAACCCAATGAAGAGGTCATTGATTGTTGATTAAACTTTTTATATTAATTGAAATCTAAGTTAAAGTGGATTGTAATCATGATTGGATATATTCCCTAGAAATTTAGTTTTACCCCGACTAACATTGAAATTAACTCTGATTCATTAATAACTATTTATCCTAAATCCTAGACCAAGGGACCTGTGGAAAATATGACCTACTCTTGCAGCGTACTACCCTACCTATACTAAATCAAATCCTACTCACATAGCATTTTAAGAGTGGGACAAGTGAATTAGTAATACATCTCAGTTATTACCTTCACAATTATAGGCCCTCTCATGAGGCACAATATTAATTATGTAATTCCATGATTTCTCCAACCCTTCATCCCTCTCACGAAGCAACTAATTGTCTAACCAAATGATTATAGTGATCAATCACATACAATTTGTTAACTTATCTTAGAACTATGTACAAACTTAGGAAAATATATCTACTAATTTATCAAAGTCAACTACAATGCAAAACCAGGATACTCCCAGGTCCTAAGGAACATATTAGCCCCGCATGATTTCTATTGCCCTATCTATCGAACAAAAGAAGAAAAATGTGGGAAACATGAGAAAATTAATGTAACCTCTTAGGAAAATCATCTGAATGATCCTTTATGGATAGCATCTTGATATGTAGCATTTCGGTTGTAAATCCACACTCTAGAAGTGCCAGAGTCATCCAGGAGATGGTCGTCTCCTTTCCCAACTATGTGCTCGGTTGCAATAGATTGGGATGTGATAGATAGGTTTGACCGAACTCCCCTTAGGTCATAAGTGGGACTTTAGTTGTCATTAAGTACTGACCATTGAATCTGGATTAATTTGAAATTTTCATTGATCGTGGTGGGTCAGTACCACCGACATGAAGTCAGTGGCACTGAGTAGCTAACTGATTTGAAACCTTGATGAATGTCGGTATTACCGATGGTGTGGTCGGTAGCACCGAGTTGATATTTTTGCTTCTTGATTCTTTTGGTAATTAATTTCAGGATCACCAACTCTAAGGTTGATAGCACTGAGTTGATAGCTCCGTCCATGTCGAAAATTCGATCATAAATCGCTAACACTAACTTGTTAATTCGGTATCTCAATTTCTAACTCGGTAGAATTGAGTCTTATCTCAATAGAATAGAGAATTATTTAGTCAACCTATTCAATTTTCTCCTTAATTTTGTACCACCAACATTGTGTTCGGTAGCACCAATTTGCTTTATAAGAGCTCCAATTACATGAAATGTGGAAAAACTAACATAAGTCCAAATAAAACATTGAAAAGTAGCATAATTGGTTAAAAATACTAAATATTTAATGCAATAGAACTTCATAGCCTAATAATGACAGACAATGCATAAATGATATCAAAATGAGCGATAATGCATGAAATACACAACAAAATAGCATGTGGAAAATAGATTAAATTCACTGCATCAGTCTCATCTCCTCCATCTTACCCAAAATGAGTTTGATCATGATGTTCCTGAACCAAATCCCTGAACCTCTTTGAAGGAGAAGAATGATCTAAACCCATTGTACCTACACATGTTGTCCACACTCTAATCTCAATGAAAATCGACTATTTGTGTCACTATAGGATTCTTTCAACCTTATCTGACGAACTCTATGGTGTATACCATAGGATCCCAACCGCTCTTGAAATGTGGATGCTTTAGATTCAATGTTTGGTCTAGAAGATATTGGTCTTGAGCGTTATGACTTTGTTTAATGGCTAACTTATAATATGGTTGAAGATAAACCTATTTTGGCTCAAGTTCTATAATACCAAAATTTAGTTTCTAATTCTATGGCCATGGGTTAAAACCATGATGAAAATGTTCAAGTAGCATCCCGCATAGAGTAACTCCCACCTTCTTGGAAGGATTTTTCCAAGACCCTTCCACATTGACAAGGGAATATGTCTATTGAATCCTGAGTTAAATCCCTATAAACCGAGGATAGACATAAGGAACAAGACATGAATTCTAACCCTACTATCAATATGGTTATAGGTGATAAAACTAATGAGAACCCTAACCATTCCCATCTTGATAAGAATGCAAACCTTCTTTTAAGGGACACAAGAACCACAAAAATCAGAGTAATAAAAATAGTGATGAAGGATAAAACATGTTTTCTTTGTGTGTAGTAAACCTGGCCACTTAGCAAATGTGTGTAGATTTCACAAATGTCAGAAAAAGTAGAACGTCCAGGCTCCTAAAGATCATGATGTAAATATGATCATTGTGCTAGCAGTCCCTTCCTCTTTTCTAGAAGGTTTAGAAAATCTAACTTTTTTTTACTTATCTTCTAATTGGTACATCGACTCTGGTACCATCTTCCATATTTTCTTTGACCAATCCATCTTTACTTTCTACTAGGACCAATCTAGTAGAGTGATGAAGTGGGGAGATCATTTATCCACCATACCGGTTGTAGGATATGGACATCTTGACATAAAGCTTACATTTGGAAACACTCTTAGACTGCATGATGTCCAACATGCTCCTTCTTTCCATAGAAATGTGATCAGTCAAGTTGTTTTACAACATTCTATTTATACCTTGTTGTGTCAAGGCATTCATATTGTAATTTTTAAGAACGATTCTTATGTTGGTATTGTTATACCTATGGTTTTCTTATTAAATTATCTTATGTTTCATGCAATGCATTTTCTTTTAATGATATATATTCTACTATTTTAGTTTCTTAAACTAATGATGTTTGGCATGCATGCTTGGTCATGTGAATAAAAAATGTGAATAAAATTGAGCAAAGTCCACCACTAACATGTTGCCTTCACAAAAGATCATGAATTTGTTTCCTTCTCTTTCTTAGAGGAGCCAAGTATGAATCTTGTAGAGAAGATAGCATGAAAATCCACCGAGGCCATTAGTTCCTCATTTACATATCAGTCCATGATATGGTTTTCCCACCATTACTTTGATGCTCCTTAAAGATGATGAGAGGTGAAAAAAACCTTTTTGTTCAGTTGCACCTCTTGAATGCGAAAGCCATATCCACTACTAAGAGAAAGGTGTCTGCCTTGTCAACCACCTTGGTATTGTGCTCACCCTAGAATTATTCTATATTCAACGTCACGAAGTCCAGAATGGTGGCTCCTAGACGAGGGGGATAGATAGAGGTTCACAATTCTCATATCTGGAAACATCCTTCAGTGCAAGGGCACTAATAGCCTAAGTGAACTTCTTTTGTTGCTCTAGCTAGAACGCATCAGGGACATGACAACTACTTGCCTAATTGTCATTTCGTAGTTAGCTTCATTGTTAGGGCAAATCTTGGGCTCATCTTCTATCACATGTTCTACCTTGGGGTCAGGACCATTTTCAGGGTTCCTCATGCCGAAAGGGATAACCTCATGCTCATGACATTTCTCTACAAAGGCCTCACCTTTCTTCTTCCATTTATTGGAGGACTCACCCTCCATGTACCTCCTGTTCTTCTTTGAGGACAGTCTTTTCTTATAGCAGGGCCTCACTCTAGGATATCCCATGGGTGTGTCGTCAGGGATGATAGTGTCCTTGACGTGGGCCATGTTGATTAACATATATAGATTATTAATCTCAGTTTAATATTCAGGGCATTTGAGGCTTCATAAATTATGTCCATGACATCTTGTTTACATGCATTTTATTATTTGGTGAGGATACCTTAATCCCTAATATCCATAACCCTAGTTCTTATAGGGGTACACTGAATAGTTATCAGATCCCTAGGGTTTTGGTGAGTGAAACAAGGGGGCAGAGAAGAGATGAAATTCGATGAGAAGAAATCCTAGAAGTATTTTATTTTGATTGAAATTCCCTAACTTTGGCCAGGAAGGATGCACAAGTTTGGGAGTCCTAAAAAGCCGATTAGTAGTCCAGAGGGAAGTTTTGCCATCTCCTAAATCATGGTAGCTTCTAGACACCATCATTTCAATAAAGTACTGTAATAATTTCATGGGGCTTTACAAAACTTTTAAAATTTAATAATTATTAAGAGTTAAATGGTAAACCATGATCTAATACCAAATGTAATGACCCCCTCCCCTTGTTATCCCCAATTATGGTGGGCTGAGAGGTCAAGGGCCATCATCATATTTACACGATCAAGGTTTATTTAGCCAAAAATAATTATAAATTTCATTCAATGGAAAAGAGTTTGGTAATAGGATGAAAGATAAACTCTCCACAAGGGAGTTACATGATATGTAATCTAATGATGAAATATGAAATAGAACCTATCTATCTAAATCCTCCAAAATTACTTTAGACATTTTCTTTTGGTGCCTTCTTCTCTAGATGCCTATTTTTTATCTTTTGTTGTAGATTAATAGTCGTTGAACATAAAAAGTTGTGAAACAAACACACACCCAGTATAACAAGTTATACTAGTATGTGGGGGGAAATATATACATGTATATGTAACAACATATTTAATAATATAATCAATTATTGTTACAAAATCATGTTTTGCATTGTCATGATATAACTTCTCAACCCACACATATTCAATCTCTATGTATACCCACTCTCTTGGGATATTTACTCCATCTTACTCACTCTCTGGGAGTATTTAATGATGTACCCAGTCACTGGGGGTAATCTATACCCTCTCCCACACATTAGGGGTGGATATTACATGATAGTCACTCTTTGGGAGCATTTTATTGGCCAACTCATTAGCTAGGGGTAATTTCAGAAGTTTACATGCATGCATTTACTCAGAGATAGGGCTTGAGAAAGTTATAATTATAATAAGAGATAATCATATTGGCACTATAGATGCATGAATTAAATAAACAACCAAAAAAAACAACCAACAAATTAATTTACAATCAATCTGGAAAGCCTCAGAAATCCACAAAAGTCATTTAAGGAGAGTTGTCTTAAGCGTAACCACATACTTTTTCAGAAGTAACTTAAATTCCAAATAAACTAATTCAATTGAGAATAAGCAAGCAATCTCCCTAAAATTAATACATAACACCCAAGTATTACTATTTTATTCAAAACCTACCATTAATACTGACTTGGGTTCCAAGTTAGGAATTTAGGGTCAATTTAGGGTTTCTTTAGGGTTTTTACTTTCCAAACCCTAATTAGCATATTTAATGTTGTTTTATCTTGCAATCTCAAAATTAGATCTTTTATGTATTCTTGATCTCAAATTAAGACAAACAAGTCTTTTTTATCTAATCAGACTCAACTCTATTCATTAAAGTTATTTGAACATGGTATGATCATTAATGCCAAGAAATTAGGGTTTCCATACTATTAATACATTAAAGTTAGCAACTTTAGGCACTTTTAGAATTCAAAGCATATTTAATTCTGAAATTTGTTTTTATTGGAATCCTTGCACTTTTATGATCAACTTTCATATATAAATCATCATCATTGGACAATCCTATAACTTTATATGATTTTCAAAATATGAAACAATTTTGGCCAATCACGGCCGCCGCCTAGGCAGTGAAATCAGGTAATGGCTTTTCCAACTACGCTGGGCCGATCCAATGGGCTCACGCCAACTCAATGGTCCACATTTGCTTGTATGCTCACTTAGTCAGGGAAAAAAGAAAGGAAAAGGACTGAAGAGTCCTTACTTGTGTGAAGAGGTGGTAGGGGTATACTGGACTTTTCACCAAGGTTTATCTTCAACCTTGGTTTGAGCCTTCTTGTGCAAGCATGTGGTTAACCCTACAGCTCACCTCCAGATATGGATCCTCAACGTGACTAGTGAGGGTACTAAGGCCACCATCGTACACCCACAAACTAGGTGATGACTCCAATTTCTCAAATGTTGGTCGGAGTTGATGGGACGGCAAGGGAGTAACTCCAGCAAGATCATAGAGAGAGGTAGAGGGGAAGGATGAGACTGGAAGAGAAATTGGAGAAAGGGATGTGTTTTGGGAGTCAAGAACAACTTCATGAACACATTGGTGATTGTACAAGGGAATCATGCCCCTTTATATAGTCTCGGTTATGAAGTCAGGGTTCTCCTCGAGTCCACATTTGGGAAATTCTTCTAGAGTTCTCCTAGTTAGGGAAAACCTAAGGTACATAGGTCCATATTGAACTCATGAACCTAATGGATTTTTTTTCAGACCTTCTCGTGCATTGAAGAGGGAGAGAGGGGCGAACATATTTGTTGTTGTTATGTTTCGGTTTCCTAAACTATGAAGGTAGATGATGATCCTTTGATCATCAGATCCTAATCCAAGGGAAGGAGATGAGTGAGACAATATAAATGTTTGCAGATTGACTTTTCCAAATAGGAATATCTTTGTTATGTTAATGTATATTTCCATTCATTCATTCACTTTAGGAATTTTAGTAAAGTCCATATCTATATCTCATGTATCCTTTTAATCCCAAATTTTAAGGGAAAGTCTTAATTACTTTTTTCTAGATGTGGGCGAGACTGAAGACCATAATACATAACTTCAAAGTGTTTTTCTTAGTCTCCAAGTCACCCTCTTAAGGAATCAACTCAATTATTTTCTCTTTCTAACCTTTTCATATCTCTTATTTTGATTAACTTTCTTATTAAAAACAATATGGAATCAAAGACAAACCATTAGTTGCCTTCATCACCACTTTTCCTGAAAATTTCACATAATTCCACATTTACATTATTAATTACCCATTACCTTTTGTAATTCACTTAGTATTGGATTTTGTTTCTTCCTTTTCCCTATGTCCATTATTGGATTATTGAAAATATTAAAAACATGAAAAATATTGCAAAGGAGGATTTGCAAATTAAAACAATACTTTTAAAACAAAGCACACCAAGTTTCCAATATATCCTTATTATTCAAATATTTGCATTTCAAATATGTAAATACATGTGAAAAACCATGTTAATACACTCTACCTCTCCATCGTAGACAAGGAACTGATTCTTAGTTCTCATGTACATAAGGATATTCTTTACGGTAGTCCAGTCAGCTTCACTGGGATCTTACGTATATCTTCTCTTCTCAAGGCATACATGTCATCTGGATGAGTACATAGTGTTGCGTACATGATAGATCCAATTACAAATTCATATGTAATCTTAGTCATGCACTCCCTTTCTTCATAATAATTGGGACACTAAGCTCTAGAGATAGTAACACCATGAGACATGGGCAATTTTCCTCTTGTTGACTTCTTCATGATGAACATCTTCAACACTTTGTCAATGTATTTGCTCTGATTTAGTGCAAGAAGTTTTCTAGATCTATCTCTATGGATCTTGATTCCTAAGATATAGGATTCTTCGCCTAAGTCCTTCATAGAGAAAGTACCTCCCAACCAGTTATTTATTGTATTTAAAATAGGAATATCATTCTCCATCAATAGTATGTCATCCACATACAATATGAGGTATACAATTATGTTCTCATTAACCTTCTTGTACACACAAGGTTCATCTTCATTTTGACTAATGCCAATGTCTTTGAATGTCTCATCAAATTGAAGATTTCAGCTCTGAGATGTTTGCTTCAACCAAAGATTTATGTTTGTAAATTATAGACATTATTTGCATCCTTTGGATTTATAAACCGACAGATTGTGTCATGTACAAATCCTTAAGAATATGCCCGCTCAATGTTTTCCTATTGGTCTAGAACCTCTTCGAGTTCTACTTTTATCCAATTAATTTTTTTTGAAAATAAATTCCTTTTGCAAGGAATACACCGATCCTCACAATAAACACTTTGTTATCATATGGAGTATAAAAGTAGTATCTCGTTCGTTCTTTGGGATATCCAACAAATAATATTTATCTGATTTGGGTCCAAGGTTTTTAGGAAAAAAATCTTGACATAAGCTTCACATCGCCAAATCTTCATAAAACACACATCAGGATGATTCCCATACAATATCTCATATGGTGTCTTTTAGATTGATTTAAATGGTATATGGTCAAGTGTAAACGTTGCAATTTGAAGAGCATGTACCCTAAAGGAATTCGGAAGATCAAAAAAATTCATCATTGATCACACCAAATCTAGTAATGTGTGATTCCTTCTTTCTGATACACCATTGTGACGTACCAGGTGTCTGATGATATATATTATAGCTGGACAAAGTAGATGCAACACTTGACCATTATTCATAAATATATTTGTACAATAAACTTTACATAGTCATTGTTTCTCCAAATTCGTGGTGTACATTAATGTGTACATCCATGAGAAGGTTAGAGAAGGTGGTTTGGTTAAGAAAAACACAAACATAAACACACACACACACTAATATATATAGACGCACACACATATATATATATGTATATATATACATACATATATACATATGTATATATACATACATACATATATGTACATACATATATATGCATATATATATATATATATATATATATATATATATATATACATACATATATATATTAACTTTTTCATTTTTTAATATATATATAAATACACATAAACATATAGATACATATATTTACATATATACATACATACATATATATGCATGTATATATGTATATGTACACACATATATATGGCCATTAATTCACTACTAGTATGGGTAAGTAAGGTTAGTTACCCATGAACATATTTGTAATGAGAAAACCAACATTGTAATGAGATGATCAAAATTGTAATACAAAGACTCATTTTGTAATACTATGTAAACTACTTTGATAAATATCCGTTTTACTATATTCAGATGAAGAATAAAAATTTCATGTTGTATTTATAAAACAAGTCATTGTATTACAATTTTTGTTGTCTCACTACAATTAGCTGCCTTCCTATTGCAAAATAGATCCACATGTAACAAAAATTAATTAACTATAAGGGTAGTGAACATAATCCCTATATATATATATATTTCCTATATATAAATAAATAAATATATATATATATGTGTGTGTGTGTGGGTGTGTGTGTGTGTGTAGAAATTCATTTTCAAGTGTGTGTGCACGCACATTAATTAGAGTCGTTAATCAAAATAGTCTTTGTATGGGATTTCTTTAGAGAAAACATACTTTTCTGATCCACTAGTATGTATAGCTTTGTATAAATTTAACATGTAGACTTTTTATATTCATTTTTCCACCAATCATTAAAGGCCACACATGGATCTTTTATGCATCAGAACATGTATGAGACCTAAAATTTAGTGTACTATATTTGGACATCATTTTAATGATATTTTTGGTAACACATCTTTAAATTGTTATTTACCCCCACAACCATATAGTCCTGGCTCTGCCCCTGATCCTACCCTCTTCGTGTAGGAAAATCAAGATAATTACCTACATTCAAGATACTTGTAGAAAAAAACTTGATAGTACTAGTACTATTACAACTGAGATCAAAATTAATTCACTCTAAGAAGAAACTAGCAGTAGTTATACAAAATCTATGAACTAAAAAGCATGAATCAATTCATATGATAATTGAAGGTTTCACTAATAAATGGATGAAACCTCATTTAGAGACAAATTTATGTCATCAAAGAGAATGGTCTAACAATAGCATCATTTGTCCTGTGTTTCAACAATAACAAATTCATCAACAATCATACTTTTAGATTATCATTATAATATATCACCATAGCCATACACATTCATTCAACTTATAATGATTTTAGAATGATGATGTAGTAGGTAACAAGTAGACAAGCATCACTATTCAAGTAACAATAATCTACACCACTGCATCACTATGATAGTCTACACACTATTTTGATTTGGTTGAGAAATTGTCACATGAGGCATGTATGGCATAACAACTGATGGCCTACAAAACATTAACAATGTCTTTGGCACTTAAGAGGTGTGTGTATAGTTTTAGACATGGTGGGGTTTAAGGGATACCGTAACAAATTGTGGTGATGCAGAAGGTGATGACAACATAACATCCCGCCATGGTACATAAACTATCATGGATTACCTCGCATATTGCATATCTACCCTTGGTGCTTATTGATAAGGAAATATTAAGGCTTGATATATATAACAAGGTTGTCTCCCTCCTCCCCAACTAGATTTTATGATTGAGGCTTTCTCAGGACAAACCAAATCCATCATATTTGGATATCCTCCTTCAACGCTAATGAATTGCATCCTTTTTCTCTCTCCACTTCCTCTTTCATCATTTTGATAAACACTAGTGGTTTATTGTGCTATAATCCAGGTGCAAGTAAGTTACATGTACCTATTTTGTTGCCAATCACCAAGCATACCTATTATACAAAAACCTTATATTCACCTCCACACTCTATCATTTCACACATCTTCCAAGGCACATGTCACCCACTAGGTTAACTATTTGTCTCTATGACCCTTCAAATGCTATGTGGGGACAGTAGTCATTACAAAACCACATGTAACTACATTAACATCTCAGAGACAAACACCCCCTTCAATAAATTATATTATAACTTCTTCTTCCCTAGCTACACTTCTGTGGAGTAAATTACAACCCACCAAGAATATGAACCCCAATGACCTTGGTATCTTCTTAAATATTTGCAACTACCTTTTGCCCCAATCTTCCATTAGGAAACCACGTTCACATACCCAATATCCCCATACACAGTTTTATATCCTTCTTAGACCACTTCTTATAAATCATCTATAATTTTCTCAAAATATATTCTAAAAAGGTGATTGATCACTCTTATTAGGTTTTGTTGAAGTCAAACAAAAAGGTAATTCCATTGGTTGCTCCTCCAAACATATCGTTGAAAATTTTAGAATTCATATTTCCTATAATGGAACTTTTTGTAATAGTCATGATAATACGTACATTAATATTTTTAGTAAAGAAGACTTCATGTTCTCCACCTCCAAAATTATTTAGGTTCACGAGGTGTACCATGTATGTACATAAAAATTTAGATTCCAACATCCTAGACTATCGCAACTTCAAATGATAAGGATATTTTCTTACAAATGTCATGCCCACATAATCTAGCTCACAAACAACCTTTCAAACAACGATTTTCAAAATCATGAACTATCCTACACTCAATTTATGTGTGTTCACTCTATCTACTAAATCTCAATTTTCTTTCAAGGAACATGTCTAGTAGGGGAGACAACAAAATGATGCAACAACCATACACTTCAATATCTTTTATCCAATTTCTAGGAACATAGATGGAAGTCACATCACTCTCCCATGAATAACAACAAGTAGAAAACACTACTTAGCTATAGTAATGAAAATTAAAATAATTATGCCAATGGAGTACTTTATGACAAGGATACGCCCATCACTTCATGTATCTCCAACAAACCTAGTCCAGATACACCCCAAACCAAATTCTCCTTCCTCCTTACAAACATACCTTAACAATTACTAAATAATCAACTCAAAGAATAAGAAGTAAGGAAAGTCTCTAGGTTCTGGTGATTCTTTAGGTGAATTTATTGGCAATTCACCCTCTAATGGGGTCACCCCAAATTAACTCCTGGGTTGGGGAGTCCCCCTTATTGGGTACCCAATCTCAATTCCTTATTATCCTTTCCCTTGGTGGTATTGTGGAATAATGTATTCCCCAAGAAGTTTTTGGACATGTTGGAGAAAACTCAACAATTAATAACCCATAACCTCAAAGAAAGATGAGGTGTTGTAGAAACATAGTTACAATAGTTAGTTAGTGGTTCCTAGGATGACCCATGTGATGATGTGGCTACTCTTCCAAATCCCCCCATCCAACATGTCATTGTGGTTGTTGGTTCCACTAGTGACAGAATGCCACCAACATGATGAGTTGATTACAATCAACAAAGGATGATATTTGTAGATATCCAACAATGGACGTCCTACTAGAGATTAAATGAAAAATTAAGTCTTAGTTTTAAACCAAATAAAGAATCTCAACCACCATGGTTGTGATCAACAAAATACTCATGGTTCTTAGATTCTAGCACAATTGCATTGCCTTTGACAAACATGGGAACATCCGTCCAAGATGACCATTATGAATAACATAACCCCCTCCTACCTCCTCCACCACTGTTGTAGCACCCACTACAATCATGCTAACCTAAAACTCTATGGCCGTAGTACCCACCACATTTGTTCTACCTCACTTTCAAAATCCCAATTTCATATGATCAGTTAACCTACACAAAATGTTTTTATCTCCTACCACGATCATTCCTATACATGCCACCCATGAAAATGGTGACCATTTTCATCATGCTGCACAGATAACCCTAATTCTGCCCCACTATTATTTTATTAATTTACCCACACTTAACCTATGCTTCTAGTCCACTATGATTTTACCACTTTACCTACACTTAACCCTATTCTTCTAGGCCACTATTTAATCACTAGTGGTGGGTGGGAGGATAAGTTTAGCTCACTACATTATTGAAGGTGTCACCCACTCCCACCTACCTCATTTCTTCCACCGTTCTTCTATTATCCACCAGAAAACCCCAATTTTTTGGGTTTCGGCCATACCACTCCCACTTTCCATACCATTACACCTTGGAGTAGTGAGGAGCTCATCTTTGTTGTTATTGGAGAAGAAGGAGACAACCAGATTGTGAGCTCATTTGATTTCTTTACTTATATATTCTCATATTTGTTATTTTCTTTTGTTATGTGTAGCTCAACCACTATTATGGGGTGTTTATGGGAATAAAATGTGACTTTGATACCATGTTGAGGCAATATTATTATAAACACTACACTTTTATTTAAAAATTCATTCTTCTTTCTTGTTTATTATTTCCCATATCTTGCTATGCTTACTTATTCTTCAGACCACATAAGTATAATAAGAATGATGTATATGTGGTAATTAGGGGGAAATCTCCTTAATACAACTAGTGGATATTTAGAGATAAGTTTATTAACATATATCCCTCTACACTTTGATCCCTAGGTATGAAATTCAAGTGGATAGTTGTGTGTCACCTGATGTATACAACAAAGAGAATATCTAAAGGTTTGTTAAAGGGTAATAGGAGGTGAAATACCCTACTTGTAACAAGCTCACTTTTCAGTGTTCCCGATTAAGGAAGGACCTTAAAGTTGAGAGTCATTACTTAAATTCTCAACATCCAAATTTAGTAAATAACAAATAATTGAAAATAGCTTTCATTATTTATAAAATATTATTTAAAAAATATATAATGAAATTATACCAAGGAGTTACTTGTCTTTCTGACCTAAAACTATTACACATTAGAAGAAGTATTACATCTAACTAGTCTTCCCTTACTTGGCTTTAATGTCTTCATTTCATTGCATCTAATTCACCATGTCTTCATATCTTCAAGTATAAAAATTACCTAAAATGTTGACAATCCAAAATGCGGTCAGTATATCACTATACTAAGTATGTGGTGCAATTAAAATATGTGCATGTAGGTGTAACAACATAAACAATAATATCAACAATTATTATTAAATATTTTACATGCATTTTATGTTGTAACTTTTTAACATTTAATTGCTCAATCTCTGGGGTATACCCTATCACGCGATCTTGTCCCTACAGTGGACACACAAAACCTTCCCATATGGGCTTGGTATTCTATTGGCCTTCCCATATGGGCTTGACCGATTGGTGACGTTCCCTTCCGGGCATGGTATTCTATTTCCTACGCATCTGGGCTTGACCTCTCCATGACCTTCCTTTCTAGGCTTGGTAATCAGTCATTTTCATAATGACTTTCTGTCTCTTTCCGTACATTCAAACCTCCAGAGATAGTATTTTGGGTTCGAGCAAGTTATGTTCCTAGAAGGTAATACACATAGGGACTTTTAGTTTGCATGAACTAAATAAACAACTAAGTAGTTTGATGGCAACCCATTCATGAAACTTCAAAAAAAATCAGAAGTGAATAAGAGAAAGTATTGGTAAGCGTAGGCATATACCTCATTTCCATGAAGAAACCATGCAATATGTACTACAAGCATATATACATGCATTCCACACATTCAATCGACATTATCTAGGCACCCTGGGTGTGTTGGTGAAGGTAAAGTATCATGTAGGAGGCTCATACCTCTTTCCATGCTCTTCCATCAAGCAAGGACATCATCCCTAGCTCTCTTCTACAATATCAATGATGCAAGAGATATCACAACCATGGGGTTTCTATAGGTCATTGAGTTCTTGATCAGGGAAGTGTGTGAGATCCTCTATGGGTGTATAAGCTTTTAGTGCCTTACATAGACACCATGGTGAGCCATCTTTGCGTCTACAACATGTCCTCAATACATGGGAATGTGTTACTATCATGTGGATCCAATCCACGATGATGCCACATTGTTGGTGTCATGTGATCCTAATGAACCCGGAGAGGAGTATGGAGTTGGTTGGTCATCGGAGATCAAGAGGGAGAGATAGGGAAAGGGGAGAAGAGTTTTCCATTAGTGTATTAATCAAATAAATTGCAAACCTTGTATATAGATGCCCTCTCACATCTTCCCTCCTCATTTCCCATCTTTCTTTTTCCTTAGTGTTAAAGGAAGATCCAAAAGTGGCAATGCTTAATTTTTACATAGTGACATTCTATACAAATACACCATTATCTCATTCCAATAAGTAATAAAAATATATCTTTCTTGTTCAACAATTTAGTACCAACTAAAGTTAGGAGAAATTCAAGGCATGATGTTAGGAAACTAATAAATATATTCCTCCCTCATTTCCTTATAATAACAACATCATATCTTTTAATCTATAGATCAAAAAGTCACATAAAGGAAACCATCTGTCATACCATATTTTTGCAAAAAATATATTCATATTATTACCCTCTATTAGGAAAACAAAAACTCCTTCATTATTTCCTTATTTAAACAGAAGTTGGTTTCAATGGAAAATATACATAATTACTAACTAAATTATCGCGACCACAAAATATGTTAAAACTTCCAAACTTTTGTTCCATAATCCAATATTTGTATTATCTAACTCATAAATTATCTTGAGTATTTTTCATGAGCACAAAAACATTAATTTCCCTAATTGGTTTCCAAGGGACCCCTTTCTAAACCTTGATTTGTGGAAATTAAGTAATTCATATCTCTCTATCATCTTTACTCCAATTGGTAGTAAAATTGGATACTTCCTTTATTAACTTAGAACCTCGTATTGATACAAGTTTGGTATCAAAGGGATGCTTCTAGATACCCTTTTCTCTTTCTTCAAACAAGGGAAACAACAATTAATTATTACAAGTAAGTCCCTCTTCCTTCTCGATTTTACTTAGGATACTAGGAGTGTCCTTTCGCTATGAAACTTTGAGGGAAACTCATTAACATACTTCTAAACTTATATCTAACTTATGGGATTTATTGTGATAATTTTCGTAGTCAAAAATTCCCCTTAATGTATTTCCTTAAAATAGTTACCCACAACATATGGAAAGTCCTTTTTATCTCATTTTCTATTATTATCTTAGTTTCCACATTATCTTTAATTGTTACAAAAATCATATGGAATAACATTTATTTGATGGTAGAAAACATGTGTTGTAGGACAAGAGTAGATAATTACTCCATTAATTATCTAGATCACAAATTATCTAATTTTTTTTTGAAATTTTCTTATTATTCTGTATTTCTAATATCAAACTAATCATTAAGCCAATATCCATTTTTTATGAATGAAATCTCTTATTTCTTAAACATTTTCCTCAAGCACCTATTTGCAAAACAAATAGTCTCATGGGCCTTACTTGGGCCATGGGTTGAATCCATAACATTATTAATCAATCAATTATGATTAGGGAATTTTCTTATAAAATCAAGTCTTATATTTATTGAATTAAAATTTACCAAATTTGAGGATCTTACACTACTCCTACACTACCACCCCTTTCCACTAAGTACATCAAGAGAATCACTCGTAGAAACCAAAAATAGTATGGTCTTTACTAAAATATACCTATAGTCTAATCAATCGAACGTCGTAAGGCTGGATAGGGTCTGATAGGGACAATTTCTCTTTGTACGCCTATGCCACGCATGGTCAAATAGCAGTGCATGATAATCATCATCATCCCACTTTGTTATTTGGCTAGATAACATGATTTTATTGAATGTGTTGCATGACATAACCCTATCTAGATTAAGAATCACATTTACCCCCTAATGACCCACTACCATTAATTTCTTATTAAACTTGAACTTGGCCTAGTGTGATATAGATTTTATTTCTCAATTATTTTATCACCTTGTTCATGTTAGTTAGACTTTGGTAGAGTAATAGTTCATGTGCTTAGTTTCTTTTGTTATATTTTTCAAGTCAATTTGCTAACATAGTCTTTATTTGCTTTCTTAATGTACTTGCCAATTTAGTGTAACTAGTTTTTCTTTCTGTTCCCTATTTATGTAGTTGTTCTCTTAATTGCTAACTAGAACCAATCTTGTTATTGTTGTTTAAGTGTTTGACTTTATTAGCTTATTTTTTGTAATTTCCTCCTTTATTCAGTTATCTATCTTTCATAATTTATATTCATTCTTAGTTAATTATTGTTTATTTCAATTCATTTCTCAACTTCATGTAACAAACTCAAAGTCAAACCCAAAAAAACCCTACACTCTTCTTTAGGACTATAATATAAAAAAACTCATTTGTAGTTCCCTCACTCTCTCTGGTGTATTTGAATCAGACTTTCCACTTTAATGTAACCTTGCAAATTATTGTGAATAAGAGTGTGACTTTGTATGAGTATATGTTAGCCCAATGTGCCCCTTAGTGCATCAAGATTTCTAGAAGAGTTTATGTGCAGAGTGTCACTCACTCTAGATGGTTCCATTTGTCTTTGACATTTCATATAGCCCTCACCATTGTCACAATTAATTCTTTGTGTTGTTCTTGTATTTGAGATTGATAACATATCTTAATTATGAAATGTTAAGTTGATAGTGAACATTATGGAGGGAAGAAACAACTAATCCCAATGGAGGACCACCACCTAACATCTGGGATCCCCCTAGAGCTCTCTAAGATTACTTATTTCTAAGCACTTATACATCTCCTATTGCAACAGGTTGTGGAGAAATTCTCAATCAAGATTTCTCCATCTCTCTACCCTTATTCATATGGTTATAGTCTTCAATTGGTTTGATCATGATAATCCTTATGCAACCGCTTTTATAAAGACATGAACAACATTACAAACTCAAGCCAGAACTGAGGATGCCATTCATTTGGCTATGTTATCCTACTCTATAAAGAACAAGGACATGGGTTGGTATCCTTCAATGACAAAGATCATGAAATTGGAAGTTATGAGGAATGATTTTCTTGAAGATGTTATATTATATTGCAAGAATGACATAAATTAGATGGGATATTGTGAAAATTTCAGTCAAATGGGTCATGAGAAGTTCCATGACACTTGCAAAAGGTTATAAAAGATGTTGAGAGAATGTGTTCACCATGAAATTCCTTTGTGGAAACTTGTGTTGTCATTTTACTTTCGGTTGGCTCAATTTCACCAAATTTTAGTCGATACATCTTGTGGTGGTACTTTTATGGACAACCCCCTAGAAGAGTCATGCCCTTTTTTTAACAATTAGCCAAAACATTCAATGCATCAAGATTCTAGTGTGATGGATGAATATTATAGGAGCATCAGGATGAAAGCACTTGAAACCCTTTCACCTAGGAATGACTTGAACCCTCAATTTATGACGATTCTATTTGAACTGATAAACTTGATGAATAATTAAGGAAAAAAATCCCTCAATTCATGCTATGCAAGTTGGCATTTCTGTTGCGGAGGTGAAGACCCTTCAATTCTATGGCAATCATGAACGTCAAGGATAAGGGACACCACCACAAAAACAACAAGGTTAGAGGTATAACTTAATGTTTAAAGAAGAGGCCCTTTCTAATCTACAAGGATATGATGAGGTCAAAAACAATATGTCTTCTCAAGATCAAATAATTAGTAAACTTGAGAAAAGAATGGAGTAGTTGTGCTAAAATCTTACCCTCCATATGGAAAGGGAAACTTCTTTCCCAACCCATGAGAAATGTGAACAGTTCTATTCGATTCATTAATACTCCTCAAAGTCCATATTTCCTCTGCAAATGCATGTTCATTCCCTTCACTAACAAAACGGACTGCCACATCCATCCACACACTTTCCACCACAATCTCCATAAAATAACAAACATCCTCCTCCACCTCAACAACCATCTCATAAAAATCATGAAATTCTTTGATCTAAACATAGGAAAGCCCACATGGCTCAATCCTATTTCCAAAGCCAATTTCATCCACCATCACTACCACCTAACACACATTTTCACCAAGTATATTCCAAAATACTTGTCCAATCTCTACCTCATCCACAACCCCAATTTTATCATAGTCCCTCCCCCCTTTTAATTAGTAGAATCATGTGGAGGTTGTGATTGTTTTGAGAAGTTGCAATACAATTGAAAGGCCAAAGGAGACAAGTGACAATGATACAGTGAGAAGTATAATTTTGATATTGTGCCTCCAATGACTGATGATACTCTGATGTGAGTTATTCATACTGTGACAATGATGTTATAGTCCCACCTGTGACCCCTATTATAATGTAGAGAAATTATCATATTAGATTTCATTAAGAAAATGTGCAAGCGCTCTCCTTCCCAGATGTGTTGCATGATCTCTCTCCATCTAAGAGAAAGAAAAATCACACCAAATAAATCCTTGAGACACTCAAGCCAATGCACACATATATATAGATCACTTGGAAAGTCAAGAAAATCGTTGCATATGCAAAACTTCTCAAAGTTTGGTGTACAAACAAAAGAAAGTTTGTGGGATGAATGCCTCAAAATGTGAACCTTATTGAACAAGTGAGTCCAATTTTATAACATGAAGTAGCTAAAAAGATAAACTATCATGAATCTCCTATCCCTCTTGCAACTTTAGTGGTATCCATATTGAGAATACTCTTCTAGACATGGGGTCAAGTGTGAATTTGATGCCATATCATATGCACATTGAACCTAGTATTTGGTTATCTACAGACAGCTGATTGTACTCTCTACTTGGATTATTAGCCAATGAAGATTCTAAGGGGTTGGTTTGATGATGTTTGGTGAAGATTGATGATGATATATCTACAATCTTCCAAACTAGATTTATTATACTTGACATGAATTCAAACAATTTGAAAATCCCATAGACACTATTGACACTGAGATTCATGTGCGAACTGACACCATGATTGTAATATTCATGCACACGAAGATCAAGCTAAATAGTTTTAAGTCATCTAATAAAGCTAAGGTTATTGGTGCATTGATGTGGATTCTATTTAGTTTATTTTCTTCATGATATTATGGATGATTTTCTATCTGTATGTGTTGAGAATGCCACTAAAGCAAGGGTCTTGGGCCGATCATTGAATTTATAAAAGATCTATTTGAGGAAGTCAATGAGGTTGAAGTAGTAGTTACTAGTGAATATCTACATTCTATGGTAGTTAAGCCCTAGAATAATCCACCAAAGAACCTCCCATTATGGATCCTAAGACCCTTCTAGTGGGAAGAAATATGTCATCCTTTGTCCAAATGACAACCTCACGATGATAATGTTCTCTAATCTTTTTCCCAAACAAAGACCATGCTCTCAATAATATGTTTAAGAAAATGAGTGAGGCCATTGGATGGTCTACTACTAACTTTCGGTAAGAGGATCCTTCAATTTGTGTGCATTGTATCTACATAGAGAGGACACTCACCCTAGTAGAGATGCAAATGTGACTAAATCCAAAGCTAAAAGGGTTGTTACTAAAAAGGTCATGAATCTCCTTGATGCAAGCATCATATACCCTATTTCATGTAGTGTATGGGTGAGTCCCATAAAACTTATATCGAACAAGGGTGGTATTACCATTGCACCCAATGAAGATGGAAGATTAGTTCATGTGAGACAATAGTCCAAATGTTATGTGAGTAATTTAAATAAAAATGAACAAAAGGACAAAGAAACAAAATTTTATATTGTCCTTCATCATCAGATACATAAGATAAAGACATGATATAGTTTCTATATCTTCCTTGATAGATACTCGTGCTACATTAAAATGGAAGTCCATCCAACTCAAGAGAGGGCTACCTTCAGGTGTCCAATTAGGACCTTTTCTTATAGAAGAGCACCATTTGTTCTTTTCAATGCTCCACACACCTTTTAGAGATGTGTGAAACCAATATTTATAGATATGCTAGACTCCTCTCATTATTGTATTTATGGATGACTTTTTAGTTTGTTGGAAATATTTTGATGAATGTTTTTCACATCTCATCACTTTCTTAAAGAGATGTGTGAAGGTTTCCCTAGTTCATTCTTGGTTTAATAGTGAATTCAAATCACAATATTTATTTTTTGTGGACATCAAGTTTTAAAATTTAAATTTGAGGTTGACAAATCAAAAGTGGGACTAAATTCCACATTGACTATACCTTTTACCATAGGACATGCCCTCTCTTATGGTATGTTGGTTTCTACCCATAGTTTATCATATATTTTAGTAAGATATCAAAATCATTATGTTTATTTCTTGAGATATATGTTGATTTATAGTTTGATTACAAATGTATAAAGTCCTTCAACCACTTAAAGAACAAGTTGATTTTTGCTTCCAAAATGTAGCTCTTTGAATTCTATAGATCATTCAAGATTATGACTTATGGATGTGATGAATGTATATTCATCATAATATTAAGTCGCCATCTTGAGCTCAATTTGACTCAATACATCCGATTTCATCTTATAAATCTCACAAATTGCAAAATTACTTAATTGGTTTAATTATAAGGTTATTAACTGAGTTTTTTGTTGATTTTATGCAGGTCATGATGAGGTTCAACAATCAACTAGAATTCACCTTCACTCAAGCCTTTCAACCTCAGTCCTGATCAATCGATTTTGACCAAACGGTTTGATAAATCGGTCTTGCACCAAATAGTTTGCTCATTCGGTCTGTCCAACAAGTCTTGATCCTTTAGTCTCGGAACCATGGGCTCATTACACCTTTATCTTCATCAAACTCACCATAAATACCACCTCCATCTTCACCAACATCATCCTTTTATCTTATACATACTCTACCACCATCATCACCATTGCCAATGGTCATGACCCTAACGGTCTTGACTCTAATGGTTTTGGCCAACCTATTTCACCTAAACGGTTTGCCTTAACGGTTTTGAGTGCTTTCCCCTTCATACGGTCTCAAGACCATGTGAGGCCACATGGTCTCAAGACCGTGTGAAGACTCACGGTCTCAAGACCGCATGATCAACATCCTGTTATGATCCCTGTGCTTCCACCGCCATCGTAAGTCGCACCCAAACTCGACCTGCAACCACCTCCATCTCCCTGACCACCCTCTCACCTATGCATCTCCTCACGATCTTCTTCTTCACCTGACCTCGTGCCTGCATTGCAACCCTAAAACACCTCCTACGACCACACTAAACACCACCACCTCATCCACTTTCTCCTTCACCATATGTAATAACTCTGGCGGCATTGTCGTCCTCCCACCAGCAACTTTGGCACCTCCGCCTTCCACCTTAGCCGTGACTCCCACACCTTCCTCTTCCATTTCCTACACCTGCTCACGGGACTACCCTAGCGGTCTCAAGACCACTAGTGCCCCAGGGTCTGCCAAAACCAAACCATCGAGCGCAGACCGTGAGAAGCCCAGAAACAACAAGGACGACAGTAGGACTCGAGACCGTTTGGAGCCAGCGCAGGGTCTCAAGACTGATAGAGCATATCATCCAAGACCGATGAGAGTAGAAGACCATGAAGACCGCTACTATCAGTTTCCAAAGCTTCTAGGACAACAACCATTTCCAAAACCGATCAGATCAAATGATCACGAAGGCCGCTTGGGCGCTACGGAACGTTAGGGCACGAGACCGGTTGGAGGTAGAGGGAAACCATTTGAACGACGATGAGTTCAAGACCGTTTGGATGACGCTGAAGGCAAGACCGTTAGGCCAAGCAAAGACCATGAGATCGAGAGCGTATGAACTATTGATGCAGATCGTTTGGAGCAAGTGCACAATCTGAAGACCGATTGGCCAGCCACCTGAAGATCGTTTGGTCGCTGAGAGACCAAAATCGTTTGGACTTATCAACTACAAGACCGGTTGGAGGATACTCTGCAAGACCGATAAGACCAGACCGTTAGGGTGGCAAAGTGAAGACCGCACGAGGCATCGATCCGCAAGACAACAGATCAACTAAAAATTGTTTGAAGAAGACTAACCGGTCTTGCAAGACCATTTGGACAGAGATTCCAAAACCATTTGGATCGCTGGGGTAACAAGACCAGTTGGATATGCATCAAATTGATAGAAGCCTATCAGTTTCCCAAGACCGTTAGAGGATAGAACACAAAGACCGTTTGATCAGTACTAATTAGGACCATTTGGAGGAAAATAATACAAGACCGTTCGGTCATCTAAACGGTCTCCAAACTGTTAAAGCAAACTGTGAAAATTGCAAGAGGGTCCAAATCAAGAAGACCCCATCCGAGCCTATAAATAGGACCAGTAGGGTTCTCATTTGAGGCATCAGATCAGGGATGCCGTCAAGCTGCCCAAACACAAGATTCGATCCAAATCCATCCACACTCATCCACACCATTGTCACTTCGTCTGCTTCACTTCTTGCTACGATCAAGGAGGTCAAGAAGAGAAAGAAGGTGGTGAAGAAGATCTACCCGGTCTGCCTTGGTGGTTCTTCCTCCTCATCCAGATCTGCTCTGACACGAAATATAAGACCACATCATCTTCACTGAGCTGCGACTACCCTCTACATCATGCTCATGGCAGATTCTTCCCTCTCTCTTGCTCTTCTTGTTTCTCCCATCATGAGCGAGTAGTTCCTTTTTGCTGGGGTGATGGGACTAGCCCCGCTTCCAATCCAAGCATGTTCTCTTGTTAAACATTCCATGGAAATGTATATAACTTTTCATTTTGTTATTAATCGTTAATGTTTGTAGGTTGATTATTTGCTTGCTTTCATCTTGTTCTTCCCTATGATGCGAAAACTTAGGGTGGGATGTCGATTAATGGGGTTGACTCCCAAACTAGAAATAGAATGGGATTCCTTGAGGTCATAAGTGCATGATCTGTGAGGGGATGAGCCATCAAACCCACAATGATGCTTCTCTGTGCCTAACGACGGTATAGGGGGACTACAACTTTATTTGGATTTCTATATCTTCGGAGTTGTAAGTGAGTGATCCGGATGGTGACGAGACATCTGATACCTAAGGTGATGCTTTCGCAAGCCTAGCGCTCGTATGGGGGGTTTTGCAACAGCTCCATTTGGATGGTTATATCTTGCCTGGATGTTTGATGATTGGATGTGTTTGCATGTGTAGCGATGGTGAAACTCGGGACCATCCCAGTGATTCCATATCATTAATCAAGTTCAACTTTAATTCTTCTCTTTACTTTCTTGCACTTAGTTTAATTAACCTCAAATCAACCAATCGTTATAAATATTAGTCTTACTTGAATTAGATTCGACTAGCAATGATTCTTAAAAATGTTGTCCCTTGGGATTCGATCCTCAACTATACTACAATAAGACCCGTCTGGTTGCGGGTGGCATTATTGCATAAGGTTTTGGTAAAAGCTCAGGGATTTCAACCCTGAGTGAATTTGTTAGTGTGATAACAAACCACATCAAATTGTGGCGCCGTTGCCAGGGACAACGAAATCAGTTAGTCAAATCTAGTTCTTTTAAGGCTAATCTTGGATTTTGATTTTTCTTTTGATACAATTCATCATTCACTTGAATTTGACTCTACTCCGTCAATCTCACTTTCAAAAGATCTTTTCATCTCAGGTAGCCCCAAGACTAGTGCATGCACCGCTCAAACAGTCCCGGTCTCACTGCTAGCTTTGATCCTGAGATAGATAGAACTTTTTGTCGTCAGAACAGAGAGAACCAAGAAAGGATGGCTCAATAAGAGGAAATAGCCTGAAGGGTTGCTCAAGCCCTTGCTGCACAAAGAGATAGGCTTATGCAAGAAGCCAGAGCTGTGGTTAAAATAGAGATCCGAGCAGCTCAAGCAACAGAACTCTAGAAGGACCTTAGAGAGTTCTCCATCCCTAAATCATCTAATGTTCATCACCCAATGCAACCTCCTCTCATCAATGCTACAAATTTCGAGATCCGAGCACATTGGATCATCTTGCTTCAAAATAACCCATTCTATGGTAAACAAGGAGAAGATAGTCAGGAACATCTTCTGCGGTTTATCGATCTATGTGCTATGACAAAGCAAAATGGAGTCTCAGATGATGCCATTTGACTTTGTGTCTTTAAGTATTCTCTTGCTAATAGAGATATAAGCTGGTACAAATCCTTGCAATGTGAACCTATCACCACTTGGGAACAATTTCAAAATGTTTTTCTAGAAAAATTCTACCCTCCTTCTCTCACCTATGAAATTAGGGGTCGAATAACAATGTTCACTCAAGTCCCTGGAGAAACCCTTGCTGAAGCATGTGAAAGATATAAAGACCTTATACACAAGTGTCCACACCATGGAATCCCTAAGAATCAACTTATTGAAATCTTCTACAGAGGTGTGGACGATGATATCAAGAGGTTTTTAGACTCCTCATCCGGAGAAAACCTCATGCGTCAGAGTTATGACAACGCATGGAGGGTTGTCACCCTTGGAGCTAAAAATCAAGCTAATTGGGGTAGATCTGTAGGCAAAGGAGTGTTGAAGGTGGCTATGGCTGAAGTTATTCCTAAATACAAGTCTATCGTTGAGACCCTCAAACTCTTAGTTTCCAAGCAAGACCATATCGAACCATCCCTTATTGCATTTGCAAGAGGACGTTCACCCCCTCAACAATAAGAACAACTCAAGTCAGCTTCATTGTTCTGTGAAGCATGTAAAGGTACTGATCATTCCACTTTAGCATGAAATGTTCTCTACGATATTGTTCTAAGCAACGCATGTGGCCAAGGAGATAATTGTCAAATGGAAAATCGTAATGATGTGAACTCCATCCCTGATCAAGGATACTACAATCCAAATCAGAACAGGAACCATCTTGGTTTTCAATACGGAAATCCTTCAGGAGCAGAAAACTCACGTCAACTTGGTTCAAATAATCAGCAACGAGGCCCACCAGGATTCTAGTATAACCAACAAAAAAATTTTAGGAATCAAGAAAACTTTAGGGGTAACTTTCAGAACAGGAATTACTAATTATCAGAACAATTCTCAATTCCAAAATCCCAACCAAGTCCCCTACCAACAACAACAAGGGCAACAAGCCAGCCCCGTCTCTCCTGATGATAAGTTGTCGGCAATTGAGAAGATGTTGCAGTCGCAACAGACAATGATAGATAACCAGCAAGCCCATTAGAAGGCTATTGAATCTAAACTAGCTCAACTTGCAGCTAGCATGAAGCCACCTACTGGAACCTTTACTGGCCAACCAGAAAACAATCCTAACCATCCAGAGCAACTGAAGGTTGTCACCACCAGGTCTGGAAAAGACTATCTAGATCCCCCTGTCAAGACACATGTGGTTATTACAGACGAGGATGACTCTGTAATTGAACAAGACTCTACCACACCTGAGTCTCAACCAAAAGAAACAACAATTGATAATAAGACATACGAGCAAAGTTCTGAGAAACCAACTGATGCAGAACCAGAAACACCAGAGACATAAGTACAAGTGTACACGCCTTGTATACCTTTCCCAGCTTGTTTAAGGCAAACCAAGCTTGATACTGACTTCAATAAGTTCAAGGAAGCCATGAAAAAGCTTCATGTTGATATACCTTTTCTAGATGTGTTGGCTGAGATACCATCATGGACAAAGTACTTAAAGTCTCTCCACACCAGGAAGTATATAACTGAAGAATATGAGACAGTCAAGTTAGCAACAACCACTTCAGACATCATTCAGAGTAAGATGCCTAAGAAGCAGAAAGATTCATGATCTTTTAGGATTTCATGCCATATCGGCGACTCTTCATGTAAGAAAGGATTGGCAGATCTTGGTGCTAGCATCTCTATCATGCCACTCAGCCTTTGCAAGAGGCTAGGGTTTGCTAAACTTCTCCCAACTGGCATGACCATACAACTTGCAGATAACACTATGACTCTACAACTAGGAATCATTGAGGATGTCCCTATCAAGATAGGAAATTATTCTTATGTTCCTTGTGACTTTGTCATCATGGATATAAAGGAAGACACTAGATACCCTCTCATCTTTGGAAGTTCATTCCTCGCCACTGCAAAAGCTATAATTGATGTTGAACCAGGAACCTTGCTGCTCATACTAGGTAAAGAAACCCTCGAGTTCAAAGTTTTTGAAAGTATGTGAAGACCAAGTATGCAAGAAGAAGTATACTTGATTGAGAGTATAGAGAAGATGACACTGCTTACGTAAGAGGATTATGAACAAGACGATCCGTTAGAAGTGGCTCTAACAAACCCATTTGTTGATAACTCCATTGATGAACAAATAAAGGATTGTGTTCTCCACCTCGATACTACTAAAGAAGATCATGAAGCCAAAATTGAGGAACTCAAAGTTGTGGATGTCACTGAAGAACCATGTGAAAAACCACAAGCTCCTAAAATGAAACCCCTACCCGAGGGATTGAAGTATGTGTTTCTAGATGACCTCAAAATCTGCCCAGTCATCATAAATTCTGATCTTAAGACAAAACAAGAGGATAAACTCTTGATAGAATTAAGGGAAAGAAGAAAAGAAATAGGTTACAAGATGAGTGATCTCACTGGGGTGAGTCAGGCGCTTTGCATGCACAAAATCCCCATGATGGAAGATCATAAGCCAACCGTTGAACATCAAAGAAAGCTTAATCCAAACATGAACGAAGTAGTTCGCCGAGAGGTCATTAAACTGCTCACTACTAGAATCATTTATCTGATATCTGACTCTCCATGGTTGAGTCATGTGCATGTTGTCCCAAAGAAAGGAGGAACTACTGTAATACTGAATGAAGACAATGAACTCATCCCCACTCGAACAGTCACTAGGTGGAGGATGTGTATTGATTATAGGAAGTTGAATAAGGCAACCCGAAAGGATCATTTCTCGATGCCTTTTCTTGATCAAGTCTTAGAGCGGTCTGCTCACCAAGAATATTTCTGCAATCTCGATGGTTACTCTGGATTCTATCAAATTCCAATACATCCAGATGATCAAGAGAAAACTACTTTTACTTGCCCATTTGGAACATATGCATTCAGAAGGATTCCGTTCGGGATTTGCAATGTGCTTGCAACCTTTTAGCGTTGCATGGCAGCTATATTCACTGGTCTAACTGAGACTATCATGGAAGTTTTTATGGATGATTTTTCTGTATATGGAGATTTGTACGACTCATGCCTGAAGCATCTCTCCCTTGTCCTCAAACGATGTGAAGAAGCACATCTTGTGTTGAATTGGGAGAAGTGTCACTTTATGTTAAAGGAAGGCATTGTCCTTGGTCATATAGTCAGCAATAGAGGTATCAAAGTAGATAGAGTGAAAATCGATGTGATATCCATGCTATCTATTCTGACAAATGAAAGGGAGGTTCGTGCATTCCTAGGTCATGCATGCTTTAATTTACAGATGATTCATAAAGGATTTTTCCAAGATAACCAAGCCAATGATGAATCTATTGCTAAAGGTCACAAATTTCCATTTTAACGAAGACTAGGTGAAGAGTTTCAACAATCTAAAACAAGCTCTTACAACAACACCCAT
This sequence comes from Alisma plantago-aquatica, assembly GCA_963693085.1. Classification (NCBI taxonomy): domain Eukaryota; kingdom Viridiplantae; phylum Streptophyta; class Magnoliopsida; order Alismatales; family Alismataceae; genus Alisma; species Alisma plantago-aquatica. The sequence continues at coordinate 39,580,138 of OY856411.1, read as the reverse complement.
CATTAGAGATCCCGATTGGGATCACCCATTTGAAATAATGTGTGATGCCAATGATTATGTTGTGGGTGTTGTTTTAGGCCAATGTATAGAAAAGAAACATTATATGATCTACTATGCATCGAAGACCCTAGATGAAGCTCAGAGGAATTATGCAACTACCAAGAAAGAACTTCTTGCAGTCATGTATGCCTTTGACAAGTTCAAATCCTACCTCATTGGCTCAAAAGTCATTGTCTACACAGACCATGCCGCCATCTATTACCTCATGGTGAAGAAAGATGCTAAACCTAGGTTAATTAGATGGATTCTCCTATTGCAAGAATTTGATATAGAGATAAGAGATAAAAAGGGTACAAAGAATGTTGTAGAAGACCACCTAAGTCGCATCCACAATCTAGAAACTGAGAAGATCCCGATCAACGATTCTCTTCCGGATGACCAACTAATGAAAGTTTCAGAAGCTACCCCTTGGTACTCGGACTATGTGACCTACCTCGTCGTCGGCGTTATCCATCCTGAGTGCACCAGAAATGCACTAAAGAAATTCATGCATGATGTGAAACAGTATCACTGGGATGAGTTGTACTTGTTCAAACTCTGTGTTGATGGTCACTACAGACGTTGTATCGCTGAAGAAGAAGGTCAACTTATTTTAGAACAAAATCACTCAGGCCTAATTGGAGGCCATATGAGTGCTAAGAAAACTGCCTTGAAAGTTTTACAATTTGGTTTCTTTTGGCCAACCATATCCAAAGACTCCTACAACTTTGTTCTATCATGTGACAAATTTAAGAATTGGTAACATTACGAAGAGAGATGAAATGCCACTTAATCTGTGGTAAGAAGTTGAAATTTTTGATGTTTGAGGTGTGGACTACATGGGTCCATTCCCATCTTCTCATGGATTTTCTTACATCCTAGTTGTGGTTGATTACGTCTCAAAATGGGTTGAAGCCATACCAACTGTCACTAGCGATTCCAAACCCGTCATCAAGATGTTCAAAGATATTATTTTCCCCCATTTCGGAGTCCCACGCACTATGATATCCGACATATGATCTCATTTCCTAGAAAGAAGCTTTGAAGCATTGCTCAGGAAATATGGTGTAACGCACTGAAAACTACTAGAGGGGGGGTGAATAGAGTTTTATAGATAATTTAACAATTATTGAACTTAAACAACCACAATGAAAATATTGGACAAGGAGACACAAGGTTTAGAGTGGTTCCAACTATAGCAAATACTATAGCCGTCAATCCACTACCCGGTTGCTTACCCAACCGGGATTTGAAAAGAAATTTATTTTATTACCTCTTCAAGGAATTTACATAAAATACAATCTCTTTTCCTAAACCCTTCAAGCAGCCTTCACCTAGAAGTAATCGCCAACCTTGAAGCAGCCTTCCCTTGAAGTAGATGCACCAACTCCCGTTGCACCAGCCTTCTGAAGTAGCTTCCCTTGCGATAGCCTTCTTGAAGTAGCTTGAAGTCCCCTTCTCCACCTGAGAAGTCAACCCTCTCCAATCCGTAGCCTCCAACCCTAGGAGTAGCAAGGAGAGTACAAAATATAAACATGATCAAGAAAGGAAACGGAAATTACAACTTATCCTTTAAGCCCGAGGCTTGATATGCCTAGATCAAGCGTAAGATCTCCTAGCCAAGTATGTGAACTTGTGATTGCTGTGGATAGGAGAATCTAGCCTATAGGACACGAGATTGAGCTAAGGAGAAAGTAGACCAATGATCACAGTGCTCAAATTTGCTTGCAAAAGATTGCTCAAGTATGCTCAAGTGTATTCTCAAGTGTAACAAGTGAATTCTAGTGTCCTATGGCTTGTCCTATTTATAGGAATGGCCTAAGTATGCTTAAGGACGTTCTAGACAACTTCTAGGGGTTTCTAAGTGCTTAACTAGCCGTTAGGTACAAAGTTGTTGCTTTAACAACGACTAATTAATTTATTCTGCAGTTGCTATCAGAGACCATCTCAGTCGACAAATGGTCGACCGAGACACCTACTCGGTCGAACTTTTGTCGACCGACAGGCTCTCTGGAACAAGTGATTTGCAACGTCTTTCTTCAACTACCAACTAACTTGTTTGTTGTGTCTAACGGCTACTTTGGATCTTTCTCGATCGAGAAGTTTGTCGACCGAGAGTGTCTCGGTCGAGGAGTTCGTCGACCGAGAATGATCCTGTTTCAAGATTTCATTTTAGGCACTAATTATATGTGTCAGTGTGCAAAGGTGATCCTATTTAAATGGGATGACATGTCTAACTATGGTGTTTGGCTAGGGAAAAATATGACGCTTGATTTACATGCAATTCTAAATACTTGTACATTATATATTTGTACAAGTTTTACAACATTGAGTACATTGCATGAAAATATAACTAAGTAAGCTCTTGGATTTTCCCTAGTTGCTTTGCCATCCATCTTAGTCCTGCACACTCAAGTAGCTCGTTAGATTAATAAGAAAGAAATGTTTGTCATAATCAAAACAAAGGGATTTTTAGATGTCCATTTAGCCAACAATCTCCCCCTTTTTGAAGATGACAAACATTTCCAAAATAAATATAAAACATATGAATTTCATACCTTTAGATTGCCTTATGTGTCTTTTCTTCTTGTTTATAAAATGTGTGCTTATTATTCCCAATGAATTATGGAACATGAAATCCAGTTCATTTGGGAATGTAGCAACTTTCAATGTAAAGCCAAGAGTATATTTATGAAACTCATTGATTGAGTTTTTCATAAATACTAAGTTATAGTTTTATATATCTCTCCCCCTTTGTCATTTCAAAAAGATAACCGTTTTAATAAAAACTCCCCCTTAATTAGATATCCCGTCAAATCTTAAAGATGTCCATTGAAAAGCCAAAATGAACCAAGTAAACATATTCGATTTAAGAACCACAGATATCAAAGAAAACATCTTCCAAAGGAGTAATAAGCAATTGCTTCCTAATGTTGTTGAATTGATCTAGTGGAAGCGGTTTTGTAAAAATATCAGCCAATTGATTTTCCGTATCAACATGATGAAGGGAAACATGATTCTTTGAGATGTGATCCCTTAAGAAGTGATGACGGATTTCAATGTGTTTTGCCCGGCTGTGTAAAATGGGATTGTGTGCTAAGTTTATGGCGCTCGTGTTGTCACAAAAAATAGGTGTAGATGAAAGATTAAAACCATAATCGCTTAATACCTGGTGCATATAAAGCACTTGAGCACAACAAGACCCGGCTGTCATATATTCAGCTTCAGTTGTAGATAGGGCAACCGTATTTTGTTTCTTACTAAACCAAGATACTAAGGCTCTCCCTAATAAGAAACAACCACCACTAGTACTTTTGCGATCAAGTCGACAACCAGCATAATCTGCATCAGTATATGCTTTAAAATCCAAGGATTGTCCTTTTGGATACCATAAACCGAAACAAGTAGTACCAGCTAGATATCGAAGAATTCGTTTAACCGCTAGAAAATGAGATGGCATAGGTTGGGATTGAAATCGAGCACAAAGACCAACGGAAAACATAATGTCCGGTCGAGAAGCAGTTAAGTATAGCAAACTACCAATCATGGCTCTATATAAGGAATCATCAATAGGTTCCCCATTTTCATCCTTATCAATTTTGATAGAGGTAGCCATAGGGGTAGTAGCATGTTTGCATTGATCCATCCCAAAACGTTTTAAAAGTTCTTTAGTGTATTTTTCTTGGCTTATGAAAATTCCTGCAGGTGTTTGCTTAATTTGAAAACCAAGAAAGAATGTTAGTTCACCCATGAGGCTCATTTCAAATTCTTTTTGCATAATGTCACTGAATTGTGTGCATAATGAATCATTTGAAGCTCCAAAAATAATGTCATCAACATATATTTGCACAACTAAGAAATCAGATGCATATGTTTTGAAGAATAAAGTAGAATCTGAATTTCCAATAGAAAAACCATTATCAAAAAGATATGTCTTGAGCCGTTCATACCAATTTCTAGGTGCTTGTTTTAGACCATAAAGTGCCTTTTTAAGTTTATACACATGGTCACCTTTTTCTGGTATTTCAAAGCCAGGTGGTTGAGCAACATAAACTTCTTCTTGTATGATGCCATTGAGAAATGCACTTTTGACATCCATTTGATATAGCTTAATGTTTTTATGGGCAGCAATAGCTAGTAACATCCTAATAGCTTCAAGTCTAGCTACGGGTGCATATGTTTCATCAAAATCTATTCCTTCTTGTTGATTATATCCTTGTGCTACCAATCGAGCTTTATTCCTTATGACTTCTCCTGCCTCATTGAGCTTATTCCTAAAAACCCATTTAGTTCCTATGATAGTTTTATCTTGTGGTTTAGGAACTAAATCCCATACATCATTTTTAGTGAATTGATTTAACTCCTCTTGCATGGCTATTATCCAGTAATCATCCTTAAGAGCTTCAGATATTCTCTTAGGTTCAATGATAGAAACAAAAGCCATGTTTGCAACATCTTTGAAGGAAGACCTAGTTTTGACTTTATCATTTGGATCTCCAATAATTAGGTCTTGGGGATGATCCTTGATAAGCCTAGGTGTAGGTTGTGTTTCATCTTGAGGGTCGGATGTGGGAATTTTCTCACTATCATTGGGAATGGTTATATTTTCGAATTTATTAGTGAGATCAATGATATCTAGATTTTCAGATTTTGATTCTTCATGAAAAGAAATATGAATGGATTCCTCAACTTTTCTAGAGATAGTGTTATATACTCTAAAGGCTTTGCTAGACGTGGAATATCCCAAAAAAGATGCTTTGTGTGATTTAGAATCAAACTTGTCTTTATCATCTTTGGTATTTAAAATGTAGCATGTGGAGCCAAAAGTATGAAAGTAGTCAACTCTAGGTTTCTTAGAGTGTAGTATTTCATATGGAGTTTTCTTCAAATGAGAGTGAATAGTTACTCTATTAAGCACATAACAAGCAGTGTTTACAGCTTCAGCCCAAAAGGTTTTAGGTGTGTTGTGTTCAAGCATCATGGTCCTAGCCATTTCCTGTAGGGATCGATTTTTTCGTTCAACTATACCATTTTGTTGTGGGGTACGTGGAGCAGAAAAATTATGAGTATACCCTTGAGATGTACAAAAAGTCTCAAATGTATGATTTTCAAATTCGCCACCATGATCACTTCTAATGGTACATATTTTATGTTGTAAAAGATTTTCAATCTTGGAACAAAATTGCATAAAGACATGAATAGTATCATCTTTAGTTGCAATAAAATGTACCCATGTATATCTACTATAATCGTCAACAATAACAAAACAATATCGTTTACCACCAATAGATTGTGTCCTCATTGGTCCAAATAAGTCCATATGAATTAATTCTAAGGATCTACTGGTGCTAAATACATGTTTTGATTTAAAAGATGTTTTGGTTTGCTTTCCCATTGTGCAAGGTTCACAGTTTTCAGCTTGATCAAAAGACAAAGCAGGTAATCCACGAACAAGATTATATTTCACTAACTTTTTAATAGTATGTGAACTAGCATGTCCTAGCTTTTTATGCCATAGTTGTAAGGTATTTTCATTTGCAAGAAAGAATTTGCCTATTACTGATTTCATAGAGTTTGGTTTAAGGATATAAAGATTTCCAACTCTATTTCCTTCATAAATGACATTTGTAGTATTTTCTATCAACAACTTGCAGCAGGTTTTGTTAAATAACACATCATAACCACTATCACATAGTTGACTTACGCTAATTAAATTGTGATGCAATCCATCAACAAGTAAAACATTTTTGATTTCAAGATTTGTTCCAACATTACCTATTCCAACGATCTTGCCCTTACCATTGTCTCCAAAGGTGACCGTTCCACTTTTCTTTTCTTCAAAAGTTTGAAATGCGTCCTTGTTTCCGGTCATATGTTTGGAGCAGCCACTGTCAACTACCCATTCCTGCATTAGAATGTAGATTTTGGTACCCATGTGATGGTCCGATAAGGTTAGAAACTTTTTAATTGCTTATGTGTATAAAAGTTCTGATACAGAAAACCAGTCGGTCGACAATTGTTCGACCGATATTTGTCTCGGTCGACAATTTTTCGATCGAGCAGGTTACTGTATCACAAGTAAAAACACAGAAAATTTCTCGGTTGACCAATTTTCGACCGAAATAGGTGCTGTAAATTTTTGATTTGTTAAAGACATCCAGTCGGTCGACAATACTTCGACCGACCCAGAGCTCGGTCGACAATACTTCGACCAACAGAGTTTCTGTTTCAGCAATTGCAGAAAAATAGTAACAATAAGCATAGCACCTTTTGTTGAGATAAGACAATATAAATAGCAAAATTAAGCATTTGGTCATATCTCAACTACATTCCATTCTTCTAAGTTTGGGGTTTTGGGATCCAAACTAAATCGGACTCCTTAGTCTTGTAGGGGCATGAAAAACAATAATGTCCAAGACGTAAGCAGAAATGACAAGTAATAGAGTCAATTTCATTTCTCTTTCTAGTCATTGTGTTCTTGGGTACGAACATAGTTTGAGTCTTTTTGGGTTGGTTTTTCTTTGGAACATATCCCAGACCTTTTCTTCCATTGAAAACATTTCCAACTTTCAATATGTTATCAAGAATATCTTTTCTTCTTAACTTATAAAGTTCTCTTTGTAACGTAGCAATGTCATTCATCTTCTTATGTATATCTTTTCTTGCTTGGTCTAAATCAGAAAACAATGAATCTTTTTCTTTTACAATATTATCATAGTCTGAATGGTTGCACAAGATAGGTTGAGTTTGATAATCTTGTAGTTTAGCTAGCAAATCAGTCTTTTCTTTTGATAGAAGATCAACATTGGTTTCCAAATTGAGTAGCTTTCTAGTGCAATCATCTAAAGATGTTTTTAAAGATACATTTTCAAGATCAATGTTGTTCTTTTCATAAGAAAGTTCATCTAATTTAGCAATGAGCTCATTATTTGATTTTATAGCTTTCTTTAGTTTCTTCTTGGCATCAACATACTTATCATGAGTTTCTTGTAAACTAGTAATTAACTCTTCTTTAGGAAGATCAATAAGGCTTACCTCTTGAGAGTCTTCATTGTCTTCTCTTGCCATTAGACATTCCACATTTTCATCTCCACTTTCACTTTCACTCGTTTCATCCCATGCCGCTTTATAAGCTTTTTCTTTCTTCTTATGTGAGCTTTTCTTTCCCTTCTTAGCTTTGGGACATTCATTTTTGAGATGTCCTTTCTTTCCACATTCGAAGCACCTGGGAGTGGAAGAAGAACTAGAAATTTTATTAGATTTAAACCTTCTGTATTTCTTACCGTTGACTATCAATGCTTCTTCTCCTTCTTCTTCACTGGATTCCTCACTCTCTTGTGTGAGAGCTTTTGATGCTTTGAGAGCCACGTCTTTCTTTGGCCCACGTTGATGCTCATGTTCTCTTCTCTCTTCCTCTTCTAGGTCTGCCTCATGAGCTTCTAAGTTTCCAATGAGCTGCTCCATTTTGAGGCGAGTGAGGTCGTTTGCTTCTGCAATAGCTGTCACCTTTGGTTTGTACTTTGGAGGAAGAGATCGAAGTATTTTTGATACCTGATCTTCCTCAAGAACAGGTTTCCCTAAAGCACTCAAACCATTAACAATAGTAGAAAATTTTGAATACATTTCACTAATAGTTTCGTTTGGATCCATACGAAAATGTTCAAACTTGGTTTTAAGCAAACTAACTTTAGAATTTTTAACTTGAACAGTACCCTCATATGTTATAGATAATCTATGCCAAATGTCATATGCGGTATCACAGTTTGATACTCTATTAAATTCACCTACTGAAATGGAACAATATAAAATGCTTACTGCCTTTGCATTCATTTGGGCCATTTTTACCGTATTAGCATCCCATACTGCGAAATCGTCTTGTGGGAGTGTGTATGGTGTAGATACCATTCTCCAAAGATCCCAGTTGATTCCTTGGAAGTAGAATTGCATTCTTCTCTTCCAGTACTGATAATTTGTCCCATCAAATGCCGGAGGTCTAGCAACGAGCGTTCCTTCAATGTTGAGGTTGTTGAGCACTCCATCACCCATTTCTTCAAGACCGTGTTAAGGTTCCTTGAAGCCCTGCTCTAATACCAATTGAAAACTACTAGAGGGGGGGTGAATAGAGTTTTATAGATAATTTAACAATTATTGAACTTAAACAACCACAATGAAAATATTGGACAAGGAGACACAAGGTTTAGAGTGGTTCCAACTATAGCAAATACTATAGCCGTCAATCCACTACCTGGTTGCTTACCCAACCGGGATTTGAAAAGAAATTTATTTTATTACCTCTTCAAGGAATTTACATAAAATACAATCTCTTTTCCTAAACCCTTCAAGCAGCCTTCACCTAAGAAGTAATCGCCAACCTTGAAGCAGCCTTCCCTTGAAGTAGATGCACCAACTCCCGTTGCACCAGCCTTCTGAAGTAGCTTCCCTTGCGATAGCCTTCTTGAAGTAGCTTGAAGTCCCCTTCTCCACCTGAGAAGTCAACCCTCTCCAATCCGCAGCCTCCAACCCTAGGAGTAGCAAGGAGAGTACAAAAGATAAACAGGAACAAGAAAGGAAACGGAAATTACAACTTATCCTTTAAGCCCGAGGCTTGATATGCCTAGATCAAGCGTAAGATCTCCTAGCCAAGTATGTGAACTTGTGATTGCTGTGGATAGGAGAATCTAGCCTATAGGACACGAGATTGAGCTAAGGAGAAAGTAGACAAATGATCACAGTGCTCAAATTTGCTTGCAAAAGATTGCTCAAGTATGCTCAAGTGTATTCTCAAGTGTAACAAGTGAATTCTAGTGTCCTATGGCTTGTCCTATTTATAGGAATGGCCTAAGTATGCTTAAGGACGTTCTAGACAACTTCTAGGGGTTTCTAAGTGCTTAACTAGCCGTTAGGTACAAAGTTGTTGCTTTAACAACGGCTAATTAATTTATTCTGCAGTTGCTGTCAGAGACCATCTTGGTCGACAAATGGTCGACCGAGACACCTACTCAGTCGAACTTTTGTCGACCGACAGGCTCTCTGGAACAAGTGATTTGCAACGTCTTTCTTCAACTACCAACTAACTTGTTTGTTGTGTCTAACGGCTACTTTGGATCTTTCTCGATCGAGAAGTTTGTCGACCGAGAGTGTCTCGGTCGAGGAGTTCGTCGACCGAGAATGATCCTGTTTCAAGATTTCATTTTAGGCACTAATTATATGTGTGAGTGTGCAAAGGTGATCCTATTTAAATGGGATGACATGTCTAACTATGGTGTTTGGCTAGGGAAAAATCTGACGCTTGATTTACATGCAATTCTAAATACTTGTACATTATATATTTGTACAAGTTTTACAACATTGAGTACATTGCATGAAAATATAACTAAGTAAGCTCTTGGATTTTCCCTAGTTGCTTTGCCATCCATCTTAGTCCTACACACTCAAGTAGCTCGTTAGATTAATAAGAAAGAAATGTTTGTCATAATCAAAACAAAGGGATTTTTAGATGTCCATTTAGCCAACACGCACAAGGTAGCCTCACCCTACCATCCACAAACAAGTGGATAGGTAGAGGTTTCTAACCGTCAACTCAAGGCTATCTTGGAAAAGACAGTAGGCCACAACCGAAAGGATTTGTTAGTGAAAATCAATGATGCATTGTGGGCCTACCAAACTGCTTTTAAGACTCCTCTGGGAACTACACCATTTCGCTTAATCTATGGGAAGTAATGCCACCTACCTGTAGAACTTGAACACAAAGTGTGGTGGGCAATAAAACAACTAAATTTTGACATGAAGAAAGATGGCCAAGCCAGGATTCTACAACTTTAGGAGCTGGATGAACTCCGGATGATAGCTTATGAAAATGCAAGAATCTACAAAGAACGCATGAAACTTTGGCACGATGGTCATATAAAAAGAAAGGACATATAGGTAGGAGACCAAGTTATTTTGTTCAACTCAAGACTGAAGTTATTCCCAGGAGAACACCATTCTCACTTGTCTAGACCCTACATTGTCAAGAGCATCTCCCCACACTGTGCTTTCTCTTTATGGAGTAAAAAGTCAGGCAAATTTGTGGCAAATGGACAATACACGAAGAGATACTTCACCCCAGCAAAAACTAGCACTGAAGAATCAATAAAACTCACCAATCCAACATACCCACCATAAAGATGAAGGATTCAGTCGAGCCATTGACATAAAACAATGGTGCTTGTCGGGAGGCAACCCGATCAATAAATTCATTTTTACTTTTAATTTTAAATTAGAAATTTTCCTTAATTTTGTTTTTTAGATAATTTTGCACTAAAATAAAAATCGCATCACAAGATGCTATCTTAAGTTCCGATTAGTCTTCATTTTTTAAATTTTCAGATGGAGGACGCACGCTGATTGGAACGCAACCACATTTGGTGCTCCAAACGGCATGAATTTTCCCCTCCATCTCGGATTTAGAGTTTGCTCGGGATGAGCAAATTTCTAAGTTCAGGGTGGGGGTGGGTGGCATGTATTTCACTTTCCACCTTTACCCATCTATTTCAGACTTAAGAATTTCATCGTTGCATTTTTGACCAAAATTTTCAATTCTTTTAAAGTTTCCAAATAAATTGAACAGATATTGGATGAAGTTTTGATACTTGTCATTTCTCTTTCTATGCATTTTGAATCATTACACCCTCCTTATTCGAAGCAGATCCTCAAAATGACCACTTTTTGAAACAAGCCATTTGATCAAAATCATCTTGTGAAGCTTATGATTCCTAACATCATGATACATATGCAAAAATGACAAGTGTCTGACAAACTAATAGGGATAAAACACGCCGTTCTTCCTAAGTGACTAGTGGAATAATAACATAGAATCTTCACTGGATCCTCATCAGGTCATTATTTGAGCAAAGTACGATAAAGAGAACGACCCGGTGCACTGAATTGTAAATCAAGTTGCATTCTGATCTGAACTCTCTTCTACACTTCTTCTACCATCTTGGTACCCCTCCATTCATCAAAAAGAAACAAAAATAGCCAAAATAGTGCCAAACCCTAAGTTTGGGGTGGCACGCCACTCCCCTCTACATTCGCTTCTTCCATACCCCTCACTAATAAGTAGGGGCGTACCACCAAGAAAATATGCCAGTGTGCACACAAAAAGAAAATGCAATCTCAAGTCGAATAGAGGAGAGATTCGCACAAAAAATGCAATCAATGAAATTCCAATCATATAATAAAAATCTCGAGTCGAGTAGAGGAGAGATTAATTTCTACCTTCCATACCACCCTTCACTCCCTTTTCTACTTATAGGCACAATGAATGCCCCCACTACCCTGAAAAACACCAGTGTCAGATTAGGTGCACACTTGTTGTTTTGCAGGTATCTCTGGACTCTTACAAAACTCTTTGACATGATTTTTGTGGAAAAAGTGAGGAGGAAGTGATATTGGAAAGCAAATCCAGAAATGAAGATATGGTAAGATGTGTTTAGTGATCTCAGGAAGTTGAGATGCTTAGTCATACTAGGCAGAAAAGAAACTATCATGATGTGAAGAAGAGGCAACCATACGAGTTGAAAGTATTCATTTGGTGACTGTTTCAGATTTTGTGTTACTCGAGGATGATAAACGTTTAAGTTCGCGGTGTTTTGATGAATGCATATTCATCATAATATTAAGTCTCCATCTTGAGCTCAATTTGACTCAATACATCCAATTTCATCTTCTAAATCTCACAAATTGCAAAATTACTTAATTGGTTTAATTACCAAGGTTATTAACTAAGTTTTTTGTTGATTTTATGTATGACATGATGAGGTTCAACAGTCAACTTGAATTCACCTTCACTCAAGCCTCTCAGTCCTGATCAATCGATTTTGAGTAAATGGTTTGATTAATCGGTCTTGCACCAAACAGTTTTCCCATTCGGTCTGTCCAACCGGTCTTGATCCTTTGGTCTCAAAACCATGGGCTCATTACACCTTTATCTTCATCAAACTCACCATCAATACCACCTCCATCTTTAGCAACATCATCCTTTTATCTTCTCCATACTCTACCACCATCATCACCATTGCCAATGGTCATGACCCTAACGGTCTTGACTCCAATGGTTTTGGCCAACCGGTTTCACCTAAATGGTTTGCCTTAACGGTTTTGAGTGCTTTCCCATTCATACGATCTCAAGATCGTGTGAGGCCACACTGCCTCAATATCGTGTGAAGCCTCACCGTCTTAAGACCGCATGAGCAACATCCTCTTCTGATCGCTTTGCTTCCACCGCCATCGTAAGTCGCATCCAAGCTCGACCTGCAACCACCTCAACCACACTGACCAACCTCTCACTTGTGCATCTCATCACGATCTTCTTCTTCACCCGACCTCCTACATGCATTGCAACCCTAAAACACCTCCTGTGACCACGCTAAATGCTGCCACCTCATCCACTTACTCCTTCACCATTTGCAATAACTCAGGCGGCACTGCCGTCCTCACACCAGCAACTTTGGCACCTCCGCCTTCCACCTTAGTCGCGACTCCCGCACCTTCCTTTTCCATTGCCTACACCTACTCATGGTACTACCCTAGCGGTCTCAAGACCGCTAGCGCCCCAGTGTCCGCCGAAACCAAACCATCGAGTGCAGACCATGAGAAGCCCAGAAACCACAAGGACGACGATAGGACTCCAAACCGTTTGGATCCAGCACACGATCTCATGACCAATAGAGCAGATGATCCAGGACCGGAAAAAGTAGAAGATCGTGAAGACCACTGCTATCGGTTTCCAAAACTGTTAGGACAACAACTGTTTCCAAAACCGATCGGATCAAACGATCGCGAAGATCACTTGGGCACTGCAGAACGTTAGGGTACGAGACCAGTTGGAGGTAGAGGGAAATCATTTGAATGACACTGAAGTCGAGACAGTTTGGACGACACTGAAGGCAAGACCCTTATGCCATGCAGAGACCACAAGATCGAAAGTGTATGAACGATTGCTGCAGACGGTTTGGAGCCAGCGCACAGTCTCAAGACCGATTGGCCAGCCACCCGAAGATCGTTTGTTCACTGAGAGACCAAAACCGTTTGGACTTATCAACTCCAAGACCGGTTGGAGGATACTCTGCAAGACCGATAAGACCAGACCATTAGGGCGGCAAAGTGAAGATTACACGAGGCATCGATCCACAAGACAACAAATCAACTAAAGATCGTTTGAAGAAGACTAACCGGTCTTGCAAGACCGTTTTGGACAGAGATTCCAAAACCGTTTGTATCGCTGGGGTAATTAGACCGGTTGGATTTGCAGTATCAGTTTCCCAAGACCGTTAAAGGATAGAACACAAAGATCGTTTGGTCAGTACTAATCAGGACCGTTTGGAGGGAATTAATATAAGACCGTTTGGTCATATAAATGGTCTCCAAACTATTAAAGCAAACTGTGAAAATTGCAAGAGGGTCCAAATTGTGAAGACCCCATCGAAGCCTATAAATAGGACCAGTAGGGTCCTCATTTGAGGCATTGAATCCGGGATTCCATCAGGCTACCAAAACACAAGATTTGATCCAGATCCATCCACACTCATCCATACCATTGTCACTTTGTCTGCTGCACCTCTTACTGCGATCAAAGAGGTCAAGAAGAGAAAGAAGGTGCTGAAGAAGATCTGCTCGATCTGCCTTGGTGGTTCTTCCTCCTCATCCAGATCTACTCTGACACGATGTAGAAGACCACATCATCTTCACCGAGCTGCGACTACTCTCTGCATCATGCTCATGGCAGATTCTTCCCTCTCTCTTGCTCTTCTTGTTTCTCACATCATGAGTGAGTAGTTCCTTTTTGCTGGAGTGTGGGGACTAGCCCCGCTGCCCATGCAAGCATGTTCTCTTGTTAAACATTCCATGGCAATGTATATAACTTTTCATTTCGTTGATAATCATTAATGTTTGTAGGTTGATTATTTGCTTGCTTTCATTTTGTTCTTCCCTATATTGCGAGAACTTCTATATGTAGGGTAGGATGTCGATTAATGAGGTTGACTCCCTAGAATGGGATTCCTTGAGGTCATAAGTGTATGATCCATGAGCGGACGAGCCATCTAGCCCACGGTGATGCTTTTGTGTGCCTAATGCTGGAATAGGGGACCCACAAATTCAGTTGGATTTCTGTATCTTTGGAGCCATAAGTGAGTGATCCGGATGGTGACGAGACATCTGATACCTAAGGTGATGCTTTCGCAAGCCTAGATCCCGTATGGGGGGTTTTGCAGTAGCTCCATTTGGATGGTTATATCTTTCCTGGATGTTTGATGATTGGATGTGTTTGCATGTGTAGCGGTGGTGAAACACGAGACCATCCTAGTTATTCCATATCATTAATCTAGTTCAACTTTAATTCTACTCTTTACTTTCTTTCACTTAGTTTAATTAACCTCAAATCAACTAATCGTTCTAAATATTAGTCTTACTTGAATTAGATTCGACTATCAACGATTCTTAAAAACATTGTCCCTTGGGATTCGATTATCAACTATACTGCTATAAGACCCGTCCACTTGTGGGTGGTATTATTGCACAAGGTTTTGGTAAAAGCTCAGGGATTTCAACCCTGAGTGAATTTGTTAGTGCGATAATAAACCACGTCAAATTCTGGCACTATTGTCAGGGACAACGAAATCAGTTAGTCAAATCTAGTTCTTTTAAGGCTAATTTAGGATTTTTCTTTTTTTTATGGATGTGATGGGCCAATTAGTTTTTTAGATGTCACATGTTATTTGGTATTCTAACAAGACTTCATATGAGTTCCAAAGAAAAAAAAAAGACTAAAAAGGAGTAGCTTGAAATTGTCTTATCCCTTGAAATGTTTGATCCTTATGTTCTTCCTAACGAAGTAGTTTTTTTTCACCGACCTTGTCCCACACACATACCTTATTTATAACAATGATATATAGATGAGTTTAATAGAACAAATTCTTTTGCTTTAAGAATTTTATTTGGAAATTATTGACCATTACTGACACTACAAAAAATAGTCTTTAACTAAAAGAAAATGTAACAAAAGCCCCACATTTTATAGTTGAATTCTTAAGCTACATTTTTTATGTATAATTATTGTAGTATATACTCATGTATGGATTTCCTTTAGCTACATTAGCGAAATATGTAGTTAAATAATAAATTATCTACATATGCATATATAGTCTAGAATGTAGCTAAATATTGTCTTTACACATTTAAGCATAGCTGCAATTCTAGCTAAATGGATAACTATAATTTAATATGTAGTTAATGTGTAGCAAGAACAAGAATTTACTGTAATTGTATGTGTAGTTAATGTGTAGGGAAACAAAAAACTCACTACAGATACATATGTAGTTAGGTTATGCATCTAGCCACATACATGTTCACTCTTACTACATATACATATGTAGTTGTATTAAACATATATATGTTGTAAATAATATATCATATAAATGTCAACAATCATACCATATATATTGAAATTTTGAATATTCATCAGGATTATATAAACTTGCCCTATTACACAATATATGTACATGAAAAAACATATACATAGGCAACCCCTAATAACATTGTACATGATCCTTCCTCACTTCCTATGAAAAACATGACAAGTTGGCATGGTATCTGACAAACTAGCGAAGATGACACACATCAAGAAAAAATTGATACAATGTCTCTCCTTCATCACATTTTTCTCTTTTCATTTATTTTTACAAAAATTAATTACAAAGTCTGGTTACTGCCTTCTAAAACACTCCAAAACTATGTGGTTGTCTCCTTTTTTTTCATAAGAAACATATATGCTTTCAAGATTCCAAATTCTTTAAAAAAAAATCCTTTGTCTTTGTTCAAGAAGATAGTCATTTCTTTTGTTAGGATAGATTGTATGGGGAAGTTGTTGATAGGAACTTACAGAAAAATAAACATAGTAATATGGTGAAGCAAAAATGCAAGTTCAGTACCTTGTTCTGGAAACTACAAGAGATCAAGTCAAAGGTAGAGTTAAGCTCATAAAAATGGAAGGTAAAGAAGAAGTGATGTTAAACTAAAAAACCTATCCAACATTTTGTCCCATTGGATATATTGTCGATTAGAAATAAATAAAAATGCCACAATCTATGTTTTGATTGGAATACTAAATCCATAAATGAATAACTCACTAGTGAGGTGTGACATAATAATATAAAAAGTGTGGTTTATACATTCTAGATTCTTGGAACCTCAAAGGGTAAACCAATTCAATGTCTTTAAATAAGGATTCTTGTTGCCACATCCATAGATCTGGCACATTTGAATACAATAGCTAAATTGGATGTTGAATAAAATACATGTAATAAATAACTATCATATTGGGCTACTATGGAGTTTTCTTTCATTAGGACATAAGGTTAGATGACAACTTGCATTGTGGTGCATTCACATACAATATCTTCCTCCTGGATACCCAAATACAATAACAAACGTAATGACAATTCACACAATCTTTGTAACGACCCCGCCTCCCAGTAACCCCCAATTAAGGGAGACTCGAAGGTCAGAGTCGTTATTCAATTAACAAGATCAAAGGTTCGACAAATAATCAATAATAATTATGAAATTCTACTAACTAACTGAAATTTGGTATAAAATTAAAACTTTGCTTACCTTTGAAAACTTTGGAAATCTATCTATCCAGAGCTTGAATTATTCTATCTAATCCTCCTTGCACTTTATTTCTTATTTCCACAATGTGTCACTTTACTATTTGTTCTTTCAATTGTTGTTCCTAAAACGTCGACAAACAAACAAAACTTCGGTCAGTATATCGAAATATACTAGTATGTGGGAACAACCAAAAACTTGCAAATATGGATAACAATTTAATAATCACAATCAAATTAATTAACAAGCCACTTTACACTTTTCAGTATGACATTCTCCACCGCTTTTACCCTAACCCTGGCATACCCACCTTAGGGTTCCCTTTTCCAATGACATAAGGCCACCTTCTCGATCCTGAGCTTGGTGCCTGGGGGTCACCACTCATGGTGCCCACTAGTCATTCAATATCATAGGCCACCTTCTCATTCCCGAGCTTGGTGCCTGGGGTCACCACTCAAGGTGTCCATTGGTCTACTCATCTGGCCCTGACCTTTGGCATCATCCATCAGGGTGGCATGTAGGTGCGAGAATACATACTTCTATTATTAATGTGATAATCATAGTGACTTTATAGTTTGCAAGTATGAACGTCCAAACTGATAATTTGCATTCAATGTGGTTAACCATCTGGAAAATCATCGGGAAAACTAAGGAGATTATTCATAATTAACCACATACCTGTTAAGCAGACTTGAATGTAGAAATAACCAATCAAGAAATCAAACAAGTGCACACAGGTTGATCCTGAAAAAGGCATCCAATTTCTCTATCATTAATCATGTCATCATGATCTATCACTCCTAGTTGTCTTCTAGGGTTATTACTCCTTTTTTGGGTTTTAACCATAATTAGGTTTTCACTTCCTTTACCTTACTTTTATCAAATATCCATCAAACCCTAATTATCTTGTCTTAATTTCCATTAAGGTCCTTAAGATCAGGTTTGGACCACGGAAACCCTAATTTTCAGATTACTATATCTTTTCTTTTCCTTTTCTCTAATTTAGGGTTTCTAAGCATCTTAACCATTATATTAAGTTTAAAACCCTAAACTTTGCAATTCTATTATCCAAAATAGGTTAAAAACCATGATGTTACAACCCCAATTTTTGGGTTCATTTGGTGAGAAATGTAATTTCTCATATTAAAGATATTGGAACAACAAATGATATAATTTGTTTGGAATAAATAGATTTCATTTACAATAGCCTTGATGATTGTGTTGTGGGATTTATTGGCTATTGAGCCTAAGTAACAAGAAAATTCAATAAGTAATTGAATAATTGAATATTTGAGAAAAAGAAAGAGGTAGAAACCTCTAGAAGGAAAAGAGAGGTAATCCAAGGATGGATTTCATGCCTCTTGGGTTCCTTGGGTTCCAAGGAGTCCAAAGTTGCAAAAAGGAAGCAATAAGAAAATAAAACATTAACTAAGTATTTCTTTAGTAAGAAAGAAATTGAAAATAATGTTAAAATGTTGGAAATGAGTGGAAAGAGGCATAAATGAGATTTCTTGGTGAAATTTTGTATCCATGAGGTTGATAATATTAAAAGGAATGCTAATGAGGAAAATAAAAGAGAAGTAAAGAGAAATCCTCAAAAAGAGCTATTTTAATAATAAATAAACAAGATAATGATAAATAATAAAGAATAATGCATTTAGATGCATCTAGAAGGATAATGAGTATCCAATAAAAAAAGGATTTCAAAATAATAGAGTTTATTGGGATCCAAGGAGTCCCAATAAAGAGGAAAGAAAGAGAAAATACCATAATTGCAAAAGAAGAGGATAATGTGATACATTATTAATGGATTTTGTGATAAGGATGGAAAGGAAGTATTTTCTAATAAAAGAGAATAGAATTTCGTGACATTTGATTAAAAGGCAAGTAAAGAGAGTGTGAAAGAAATAATTCTTGCTTTTCTAAGTATCCATGAGATAAGAAAGATCAAAGAGATAGTGAGGAGAGAGAAATCTTGCTTCTCCTGGAAGGAATATGTTTCTTTTAAAGAGTGGGAATCAGTTCCTCTTGGAGCAACGTCTCTAGACGTGGATACACTCCCCTATATAAGGGGTATGCCCTTAGGTCGAGTGGAGAAAGATCACACCTATCCCTCTCTCTTCTTCTTGTTTCTTTACATTTGAAACCCTAACCATAGACACATGGAACTACCTCAGTGACAACTAGCAGCTGTGGAAGGATCTCAAGGAAGAAATAGGCGGCCACGACAATCAGCGGTGGTTGGCCATCCTTCCCTGCCTGCCACCCTCGCGCGAGACCTACAGCACAGCTGCCAGGCTAGCCACCATGGGTACGAGATAGGCACACCATCGGGTGCATAGGATCCTGTCGGAAGGAGACGGAGGCTAGGGGACCATTCCTGGCGCTCTAGAGATCAAGGTTGGAGGAGGAAAGCTCCCCCGAGCCACTGCAGGTCGCGTTAGCAGGTGGAACTCACAAGGAAGAAGAAGATGTGGCGATTGGACGAGTTTGCCCCTTCACAAGATGAAGAAACAACGACTTACGTGGGGGTACAATGGTAATTCGGTTCTAATTCCTAATCGGACAACATTGAATGCATAAGGCGACGTGCCGCTTGATGATTGGCCCAAAAGTAAATATTTTTGCAAAATTTGTAACTAATGAACCGTAGCTCGGATTAAAACAAGTCCTATATGAAAATTCATCCTCAGAATGAGAGGAATACAATGAAATTATGTTTGCAGCCTGATTCTAATTACAATCCAAAAAGTAATGGAAGTAATCATCTTTAATGCTTTAATTCTTAAGAAACCCTATTTTGAAATGAATAAAGTGTTTGATTGGGTTTAATGGATCATTAGAGTTGATGTTAACTTGTTAAATGTAAAAAGGTACATTATGTTCAAAAAGGAAGAACTTTGCACGTGATTAGTCTAATTTAGAGTTTATATGCATAAATATGCTTGAAATATGAAAAGTACATAACGTTATCATCTTTAATGATTTAATTAAGGAAAAACCCTTAGATTTGATGATAGATGGATTTAATGTTGTTCAATGGATAATTCAAGCTGATATTAACTTGTTGTTAATAAAAGTGAAAATAGGATCTAAAAAGGTGATCCTTTTATAGTATTGGCTTAACTTAGGGTTTCGTGCATGATTATTCATTAATAAGCTTGAAAACCCTAATTTAGGAGAATATGTCTTTTAATTGGTTTAATTGTTCATATCTATGAATAAATAGGGATATGATGATCCTAAGTCAATTTGGGTATAAAAGATTATTAAAATGGATAGTTGAGCAATTAAGGTTCATATAAATGGAAAAGAGTATTTTAGGGTTTGTTGACCTAAAAGGGATAAAGTTTGAGAAATTGATCTAAGAAACCCTGATGAATATTAATCAAACCTTAATGTGGATTAGAAACTCTAGAAAGAGAATCCAAGTCAATAAAGTAGATTCTTGATAAAGTGTGTAATAAATAGAGTACATATTCTTTTTAGGAATTATGTGATGATTGAATTACTTGCTTGGATATGTTGATTGGCTTGATTGTATATACATGGAAGTATATGTTGAATAATCTGCTTGACTCATCAAATAAGGTATGTGGTTACGCTTATGAATATCTCGAGATAGATTTCCGAGGTTTTCTGAGATTTTCATCGATGACTTGAAAAAACTGTTGGATGAATTTAGTTCATGCAAACTATAATGTGAATATGACTATCACATAATACATGTGCCTACTAGCTCGGATCCTGGTACCCTCTGTTTCTTAATGGTTGACCTAGTATATGGCTACCTAGAGGGTAGGTCCATCAGGTCGCGGAATGACTTAGTATATGGCTACCTAGAGGGTAGGTCCATCAAGTCACATTGAGTTAGATATTGGGCTACCTTCGGGTGGTTCCATGCGACTCTACCTTTATAGAGGTATTATATAAGTCCTCTACAGGGACAACACAAAGTTGTGGATAGGTATGGATTGAGTATTTTGTCTTAAAATGAAATTTTGGTTGTTAAACGATTAATTGAATGATTACATTATCATCATAGATGCACGTTTATTGTTTCCCCCACATACCAGCTTCGGCTGACCGACGTTTTGTTTGTCGGCATTTTAGGTACAAGCCAAAAGGACAAACCTAAAATGGTCATATTGTCAAATACATGAAGTAAAATACAAGGAGGATTAGTTAGAATAGAATCCATAATTGGATAGAAGTTTAGAGATCCAAGTTTTCAAAAAGGTATGCAAAAGTTTATTTTCTTACAGTTTTCCCGTTTAGTATGTTAAAATTTGATAATTATTCTTGGTTAATTGCCGAACCTTTGATCCGGGTTATTAGTTAACGGCTCTATCCTTTCGGTCTCTCTTAATTGGGGGTTACCGGGAGGCGGGGTCGTAACATTTGGTACTAGAGCCATAACCCCTCCCTTAGGTGGGGCCCACATGGGCATGTGACATGCCAGTCTTGAGCCGTGTGATCCAAGCATGTAGGAAAGGGTTGTCCATGGTTGACATAGCCACCCTTGCGCTGGTATTCCATGATCGGGAGTTGGGTTTCCATGGGCCATTGTGGGTCGGCACTGAAATGGGGTCAGATTATGAGGCCATATAGTTGATACTTGACGAGGACGTCAAGAGTCTAAGTTGGGGAGATTGTAACATCCCAGGATATGATACCTCAGATAAGTTGATCTTAAAAGGAATGATTGGACTACCCATATCACCAAGGTGCACCTCCTTTGACGGGAACCCATCACTAAAGAACTCCATAGTTAAGTGTGCTCAGCTTGGAGTAGTACTAGGATGGGTGACCAGTCGGGAAGTTGACCCCGGTTTGTGCATGAGTGAGGAAAAAGCGCGTAGTTAAGGCTAGTGGTGGTCTGTCGGGCTAGTCATCATTCCTGAAACTCTACTTAAGCCTTGGGAAGTGGGCTCGGGCATTACAAATGGTATCAGAGCTCATGTGAATGTAAATCCCAGACCGAAGGGTGTTTGTGACCTTGTTATCGAGAGATAGTTTTCCTCCCATCCTGGGAGAGCGACCCCTTTGGTAGGGTGTATATCAGTTTTGTTGGTTTATAGTAACATAAAGAGGTCTCATAGGATCTTGAGAAGCTAAGTGAAGAGTACATGACATAAGAATGAACCTATAGACCCACAAATAACCATCTCTATGTGCATGTGGATGTGTTACCATGGAGGTAACTGGTAGGGGGTTGACCTAGGTAGGCAGGTTGCCATGATCCCTATGAAAGGATGAAAGTCAAACCATGAATGCAAAAAGAGAGATGATGAATGCTTAGGCAAGGTTCCAAGTTGAACATGTACTATAAGAGAATCCTAAAGTCTATCCTAGGGTCAGGTAGGGATAAGACCGATGGAAGTAGGAGTTTCTTAATTCTCTAGTTGCACATGACCATAGGGTCGGGAGGTAACTGCTATCATTGTCTAAGGGCCATGGGTTAGGAGATTGATCACCTTCATGAACTCATGGGACCCAAAGGGCAGATGCGTAGGGCACTCTCTGATGCATGAGGGAAGAGGGATGACCCCAAAAGTGTGGGCACCCTATAGACCTAGGATGGTATAGTAACCCAAGTAGGTTCGAGGCCAGTTTTCCATGGAAGCAAATTTGATATCATGATGTTTGTGATGTGGAGACATAAGGTGCACGTTTCAACTTAGAATTGAAGGTGTAATGGCGATGTGGGATGTATCATCTCTACTCTTGGAATAGGAAGAACTTTGTGTTTGGACGGCCGCCAAATGCTTATTTCCTCTTGTTATGAGAGTGAGAGATGGGATAGTACGCATGCCATACACCAAGGATAAAAGATGAGGTGGGTTGGAACACTCCTATGAGTTATGAGGACAGAGATGATAACATACCTTGGTGGAGTGAATGATACATGGATAGGTACAAACGATAAGAGTATTAAGATAATCACCTTGTGAGAATGTTTTATCATGAGCTATGTGGAATTTGCATGTGATACAAGGTTGAGTTTGATAACCAAGAGGATGATCTTAGAGTTTTCTTGATGAAGAGTTCGAGATGGGACTTAAGCGGAATACATGGAGGTAGTATGTCTTCAACATTACCTAATACCGAAGGATGTGAAGTGGTAATGGATGCTCTGGTGGAGATATAGCTGCCTAGTTTGGCTAGAAGAAGTTGTTAGGCTAACCCTAAGTTTGGAAAGAAGATGTGTTTTGGCTAACACTCAGATGTAATGAGATACGTTGAACAAGTTAATGATTGTTTGGTTATCCTGTCTAGTCCTTGACGTAATGAGAGGATGGTTTAGAGCCTCAGATGCACATCTCTAGAAGGGAATGTGATGAAACCCTGATTAGAATGGTTTAGGGTTTCCAAGGTATCAAGCTTGAGGAATCATAACAATGCAGGAGATCATGATATACCTTGGTACCACAAAGATAGTAAGTGACAGTAGTATTTTGGATGTCTAAGGTGAAGTGCATGTGGTATGTTTCCATGCATAATAAGAGGTGAAGGACGAACACCAGTATCCCAGTGTATCAATATAGAGGATAAAAGAGTCCCTGAGAGGGAATGGGAGTTCATCACTATGGATGTTGTGGTAAGTCTCCCTTTGAACAAGAAGGTCAAGATGCAATATGGGTTATGGTAGATCGCCTCACCTAGATAACATGAGAAAGAAGGGAGTACTGTCAAGAGATAGATTTTGTTGAACTACAAAAGAGAGATGGTTCAACTACATCATGATATGAGTTCAAAAGTTCTCGAGTATGACCTAGCGGTTCACTTTCATGAGGGGGAAGTAGAAACATACAAAACTCGATGTTGGTAAAGTTTATCACCCCTTACTAATGGTTAGTATGATCCAGACTAGAGGGTCTGATCAGAGCATATGTGCTCGATTTGGGTGATATGTATAGACAGTTTTTTCCTATGAAAGATGTGAAGATAACCTCCATAGCCAGTTTCGGGATTTAAAGAAGCTTTGTAAGAGAGGTTGTGTCGGTCACCACTTCAGTAAGGTGATGTTGGTGAAAGGACCACGTGATGGTTAGAAAAGGGCCACCGTGTGTGTAGATGAAGTCTCTATTATCGTGTAATGGCTGAAAGGAGCCTAAATATGATGAGAGTCGTGAGCAGATACAAAGTAGACTGACATGCAGTTCACTGTCGAAGAATAGGTGACATGAAAATCCGACCCCTCTAAGTTACAGCTAAGCGAGCTTAGTTCCCGATGTATGGGTTCTTTTGACATGGTTTGGTGGAGAAGATTATGATTGACCTTACCC
Organism: Alisma plantago-aquatica; assembly: GCA_963693085.1. Taxonomy (NCBI): domain Eukaryota; kingdom Viridiplantae; phylum Streptophyta; class Magnoliopsida; order Alismatales; family Alismataceae; genus Alisma; species Alisma plantago-aquatica. Next base: position 39,556,160 of record OY856411.1, on the reverse strand, counting down.
CTCAGGATAAAGTAATGTGTGATGAGTTCCATGTGTCCAATTTAGAGCACAATGTGAGGTGCCCCGACCATGTGCTGAGCAACGAACCTAGTGAGCCCCAAGGGAGGTTGGAATGGCCTGAGTCACCTGTGTAGTTTATAGACGCCAAGATGAAAGAACTCAGAGAAAAGAATATGTGATGATAAAGGTTCCTTGGAAGCGCCATGGGTACGGTGAAGCCACATAGGGGCCAATTATGGACATGGAAAAGTCTTATCCTGAATTGTTTGTTTGCTTGATATAATTTTGAGGACAAAATTCCTATAAGAGGGGAAGGATGTTACAACCCCAATTTTTGGGTTCATTTGGTGAGAAATGTAATTTCTCATATTAAAGATATTGGAACAACAAATGATATAATTTGTTTGGAATAAATAGATTTCGTTTACAATAGCCTTGATGATTGTGTTGTGGGCTTTATTGGCTATTGAGCCCAAGTAATAAGAAAATTCAATAAGTAATTGAATAATTGAATATTTGAGAAAAAGAAAGAGGTAGAAACCTCTAGAAGGCAAAGAGACGTAATCCAAGGATGGATTTCGTGCCTCTTGGGTCCCTTGGGTTCCAAGGAGTCCAAAGTTGCAAAAAGGAAGCAATAAGAAAAGAAAAGATTAATTAAGTATTTCTTTAGTAAGAAAGAAATTGAAAATAATGTTAAAATGTTGGAAATGAGTGGAAAGAGGCATAAATGAGATTTCTTGGTGAAATTTCGTATCCATGAGGTTGCTAATATTAAAAGCAATACCAATGAGGAAAATAAAAGAGAAATAAAGAGAAATCCTCAAAAATAGCTATTGTAATAAGAAATAAACAAGATAATGAGAAATAATAAAGAATAATGCATTTAGATGCATCTAGAAGGATAATGAGTATCCAATAAAAAGGATTTTGAAATAATAGAGTTTCTTGGGATCCAAGGAGTCCCAATAAAGAGGAAAGAAAGAGAAAATACCATAATTGCAAAATAAGAGGATAATGTGATACATTATTAATAGATTTTGTGATAAGGATGGAAAGGAAGTATTTTCTAATAAAAGAGAATAGAATTTCGTGACCTTTGATTAAAAGGCAAGTAAAGAGAGAGTGAAAGAAATAATTCTTACTTTTCTAAGTATCCATGAGATAAGAAAGATCAAAGGGATAGTGAGGAGAGAGAAAGCTTGCTTCTCCTTGAAGGAATAGGTTTCCTTTAAAGTGTGGGAATCAGTTCCTCTTGGAGCAACGTCTCTGGACGTGGATACACTCCCCTATATAAGGGATATGCCCTTGGGTTGAGTGGAGAAAGATCACACCTATCCCTCTCTCTTCTTCTTGTTTCTTTACGTTTGAAACCCTAACCATAGACACATGGAACTACCTTAGTGACAACTAGCAGCTGTGGAAGGATCTCAAGGAAGAAATAGGCAGCCACGACAATCAACGGTGGTTGGCCATCCTTCCCTGTCTGCCACCCTCGTGCGAGAGCTACAACATGGCTGCCAGGTCGGCCGCGGATGGCAAGCCCAACCAACGTTGGCCAGCCGCCATGGCTGCGAGATAGGTCCACCATCAGGTGTGTGGGATCATGGCGGAAGGAGGCGGAGGCTAGGGGACCATTCCCGACGCTCTGGAGATCAAGGTTGGAGGAGGAAAGCTCCCCCGAGTGGATGCATGTCGTGGAAGCTGGTGGAACTCGCAAGGAAGAAGAAGAATTGGCCATTGGACGAGTTAGCCCCTCCACGAGCTGAAGAAGCAATGACTTATGGGGGGTACAATGGTAATTCGGTTCTAATTCCTAATCGGACAACATTGCATGCATAAGGCGATGTGGCGCTTGATGATTGGCCCAAAAGTAAGTATTTTTGCAAAATTCGTAACTAATGAACCATAGCTCGGAATAAAACAAGTCCTATATAAAAATTGATCCTCAGAACGAGAGGAATACAAAGAAATTATGTTTGAAGCCTGATTATAGTTACAATCCGAAAAGTAATGGAAGTAATCATCTTTAATGCTTTAATTCTTAAGAAATCCTATTTTGAAATGAATAAAATGTTTGATAGGGTTTAATAGATCATTAGAGTTGATGTTAACTTGTTAAATGTAAAAAGGTACATTATGTTCAAAAAGGAAGAACGTTGCATGTGATTAGTCTAATTTAGAGTTTATATGCATAAATATTCTTGAAATGTGAAAAGTACATAAAGTTATCATCTTTAATGATTTAATTAAGGAAAAAACCCTTAGATTTGATGATAGATGGATTTAATGTTGTTCAATGGATAATTCAAGCTGATACTAACTTGTTGTTAATAAAAGTGAAAATAGGATCTAAAAAGATGATCTTTTTATAGTATTGGCTTAACTTAGGGTTTCGTGCATGATTATTCAATAATAAGCTTGAAAACCCTAATTTAGGAGAATATGTCTTTTAATTGGTTTAATTGTTCATATCTATGAATAAATAGGGATATGATGATCCTTAGTCAATTTGGGTATAAAAGATTATTAAAATGGATAGTTGAGCAATTAAGGTTCATATAAATGGAAAAGAGTATTTTAGGGTTTGTTGACCTAAAAGGGATAAAGTTCGAGAAATTGATCTAAGAAACCCTAATGAATATGAATGAAACCTTAATGCAGATTAGAAACTCTAGAAAGAGAATCCAAGTCAATAAAGTAGATTCTTGATAAAGTGTGTAATAAATAGAGTACATATTCTTTTCAGGAATTATGTGATGATTGAATTACTTGCTTGGATCTGTTGATTGGCTTAATTGTATATACATGAAGTATATGTTGAATAATCTGCATGACTCATCAAATCAGGTATGTGGTTACGCTTATGAATATCTCCAAATAGATTTCTGAGGTTTTCCGAGATTTTCATCGATGACTTGAAATAAATTGTTGGATGAATTTAGTTTGTGCAAACTATAATGTGAATATGACTATCACATAATACATGTGCCTACTAGCTTGGATCATGGTCCCCTCTGTGTCTTAACGGCTGACCTAGTATATGGCTACCTAGAGGGTAGGTCCATCAGGTCACAGAATGACTTAGTATATGGCTACCTAGAGGGTATGTCCATCAAGTCACATTGAGTTAGATATTGGGCTACCTTCAGGTGGTGCCATGCGACTCTACCTTTATAGAGGTATTATATAAGTCCTCTACAGGGACAACACAGAGTTGTGGATAGGTATGGATTGAGTAGTTTGGCTTAAAATGAAATCTTAGTTGTTAAACGATTAATTGAATGATTACATTGTCATCATAGTTGCACGTTTATTGTTTCCCCCACATACCAGCTTCGACTGACCGAAGTTTTGTTTGTCGGTATTTTAGGTACAAGCTAAAAGGACAAACCGTAAATCGTCATATTGTGAAATACATGAAGTAAAATACAAGGAGGATTAGTTAGAATAGAATCCATAAGTGGATAGAAGTTTAGAGATCCCAGTTTTCAAAAAGGTATGAAAAAGTTTATTTTCTTACAGTTTTCCCGTTTAGTCTGTTGTAATTTGATCATTATTCTTGGTTAATTGTCGAACCTTTGATTCAGGTTATTGGTTAACGACTCTATCCTTTCAGTCTCTCTTAATTGGGGGTTACCGGGAGGCAGGGTCGTAACACCATCTTAATCATTAATAAAGTTAAACATTCTTGAATTAACCTAACTGCAAGATTAAATATATCTTTTATCAACAATTAGAGTTTCTACCACAAATTAATACATTTTCTATCCAAAATATGTGCTTTTGCAAAAGTATATAGATTTAGATGTTCAAACCATTTTTAATATATTCCTCATATTTTTCTGATCATTTTTAATGTATTAACTTTTCTCATTTGAGTTTCCTAGCTCAAGATATGATTTTTATAGGAAAAACCCTTTAATTGATTTATTTGATATATTCTGGAAAAACGAGAGACGTCGAATCTGTGGTCCGCTGGTCCACTAAGGATCCAGCATCCTGGATCGCGCGCGCCCACAATGATAAAAAAAACAGTCAAAGGACAGAATCGTCCTTACCTGATAACAAGGCGCGGAGGGGCAAATTTGTAAAAGGTGAAGTCGGCCTTCGACTTCTACCTCGCACGAGGGTAGCAGCTTTGATGGTCAACCGTTGAGTTGACTTCAGGCTCCTCTCCTCCTTTGCTCATTCCAGTTGTCCAGGAATCTTTGCCTCCCCTCTACGAACTCGATGACACCTCCAATCACTTTCCAAGGACACGCTATTGTCATCCCCTACTCGCTGGACTCCGGCGATGGTCTCCGAGGCACTGAGGGTGTAGGTCGAGACGAACAGAGCAATTGAACGCGCCAAATCACTCCTTGCTTCCCTCCACAGAGTTTTGACTAGCAAAAGGGGATGATGGTGCCTTTGATCACCCTCCCCTATATATAGGGTCGAGGAAGGCATTGCCTATTTTGGGCATTTCCACAAATGGTGACTAAACCCAATAAAATTAGGGAGGAACCTTCGCGATTTCCCCTCCTGAATCCAATGCGACTAAACACCAAGTTGGCATGTCCATCGGATCACGAGAAAACATGGTGGGAAAGTTCCCCTGGAACTTGCAGACTCCCAATCCGCTTGGGACTAGACGATGAGTGTCCATCGTTGGATTAAGATCCAACAGACCTCATTGCTCGCGTTCAAAGCAAAGGAAAGATTTATTCAATTAATTCCCAAATTGAAGATAACTTGCAAAATCGATATCTCCCAAACCATAACTCCTATTTAGCTTAAGGGAATGTTCCCTTAATTATTTCCTAGCTTTGTACGAAATTTGGGAAACAAAAGGCAATGGATGAGAAGGTTACCTTCTCTCCCAAGTTACTAATCAATTTATTCAAAATTAATTTATATTACTCTTTCTTTTGTAATTATCTTGTTATTTTGGGTCCCTTGGACCTCAAGAAATTCCAAAGGCACAGATTCCCATATTGGGGAAAATCTATTTGCCTTTATCTTCTTTTGAAAGTCAATTTCTCATATTTCCCTTTTATTAATCAATTTCTTTTCCTTTTAAATTCTCTTTTTAAGGATTTCTCTTTATCTCTCCTCTATATTCCTATTGGAATTCCTTTTAGCATTAGGAATCCTTGGAATACGAAAATCCACCAAGGATAACTCAATTATACCTTTTTTCACTTATTTTCCACATTTTTATCATTATTTCCAATTTCTTTTTTAATAAGGAAATACTTAATTAGTCTTTTCTTTTCTTATTGCATTCTCTATGCCACTTTGGACTCCATGGGACCCAAGGAACCCAAGAGGCACGGAATTCAACTTTGGATTGTATTCTTTTGTCTTCTGGAGGTTTCCACACCTTTCTTTTCTCAAAAACTTAATTATTCATTTACTAATTGAATTTCCTTGTTATTGGGCCCAATAGCCAATAAAGCCCACAAAGCAATCATCAAGGCTATTGTAATGAAATTCATGCATTCAATCAAACGACATCATTATTTGTTCATTTATCTTTAATATGAGAAATTACATTTCTCAACAAATGAACCCAAAATTGGAGTTGTAACAATCTTCTTTTTCATCAAGACTAATGCCTTAATGGATTGACTGTAGAACTGGGAACATTTGGCTGGAAATGTATTTTGATCATGGGCTCCTACACCAAAGGAAAGTTAAATACAATTTATATGGGCAAACTTATGTCTTGGACCTTCATTTCATTTCACTCCATAAACAATTTATGTAAAATTTATTGTATTGAACATAGAGTTGAAGGGGTCAACCTACCTTCCTACATGAAACTGTCTTTTATTACAAGGCTACAAGCTATCATTATCAGATCTCCTCAGGAATCTATAGGATTACTTGAGGCACCATGTGAACTGACAACTCCAAAAATTATACACATATCTGCTAGCAAAGTCATTAAGCATATCATAAACTGAAAATACCATGTACCTACTATTTCTAGAATATGTTGGTAAATGCATCTTTGTCCATTTTAGTTGCACATTTTGGATGTCTCTTTAAGAGTATTTTTATTATTATTCTCTAATTCTAGAGTTAATTGTCTTAATTTTCCTTTCACTTGTTAATTGGAGTTTTGACTTGATACTCGGGCTTTTGTAGGAAAATATCCCGATCTCTCCAATGCCAAAAAGGCCCAAGGATTTGAGGCTTATATTTTGATCTTCAGCCTCCCATCCAATTGAATGACACATCCACTCGTTCGACTAAAGTACAAGATGTCCGGCTTCCCAGAAATCCCAGTCGATCGACCTAGATTCCATCTTATATTGCATCTTTTACATTTGCTTCCATTTTCTTATGTCTAGTAGTTCCCTTACTGGGGCATGGGGACTACCCCAAATCGTGTTCTTTATATTAGTGTATTTGACTATAATGTTTTAGTGAATGAATGTTTTCCCACCATTTTACACTTGATCTTTGCGCTAATTATATTATCTTCTTGTGGGATGATGAGACCTTGGATCCTCATAAGAATGAAACAATAATCCCCTAACAACGTCTATAACAGTCATTGTGATCTTTTGATCCATTCAATTATCCACTCATTTTCTATTTATTTAGATTATGTTCTTGAAGGGTGATGAGACCCCAGACAAGAGATTATGATCTTACTACCTAGTTTATCAAGTTTGTTATAGCTTTTGGTGATGTTACCATTTGACCCATAAGTTTGAACATCAGTATGGAAATTACATGTTCCTTGATGAGACCTCAAACATGAAGTTGTTGGGCAGTTGGAAGCGGTCCTCAATCATCGAGACCCCAAGGTTGAGAGAAGTTTTTCCCTTGCCAGAATGGTGCCCTGGAAAGGACATAAATCCACACGTTCTAGATTAAATCTTTTACAACTTAGGAGTTTAATTGGTTAAGAAAAATCATGGTCTTTGGTAGTGATCTCCCATACCCGCAATATCTTTTATCATTTGATCAATCAGATTTATTAGCGCACTTTACACATCCAATTTAGTACTAATCAACCACTCTCAAGATGGAATTTACTTTCCATTCATCTCAATTGGTTTGGACCAACACTTAAAAATGTCATCAGTTAGGACCAATGTATTTGTATACTCATTTCAACTCACTTGCAAGTTGTTAAATAGTTAAAGTTTAGACTCTAGCGAAAATTGCCTTAGTGGATTTGTTGTGTTTGCAATGACATGTGACAAGACTTTGTGGGCATCCCTCATAATAATACACAAAAGCCCACTCAGAGAACAATCATCCTAAGAGCATGCCAACTGCTTTTGTACTTGGATGGTCGGCCTAAAGTCATCATTGTTAACTTGTTGATAGATTCAAATGGGTATGCATTGACTCCTAAAAGGGCAGTCACTGATCAATTTAACAAGAAACTAGCAATGATTCTTCCCTATAATGAACCTACAAGAACAACATGCTTTGTTGTATCTTAGATACCAAAGTGCATGACTCTATATAAGGTGATGGCTTCCATTGAAACATAGAATCCTTGATACAATCTGGCAGTCACTGATCAATTTAACAAGAAACTAGCGATGATTCTTCCCTATAATGAACCCACAAGAACAACATGCTTTGTTGTATCTTAGATACCAAAGTGCATGACTCTATATAAGGTGATGGCTTCCATTGAAACATAGAATCCTTGATACAATCCTAGAAGTGCATCAATTAATAATATATTTATATATACATCATGCATACCCCTATATTGGGATAGGATTTTGTTTTGAGCCTCCATTGCATCAGTATCCAACCTAGTTCATGGAAAATCCAAGTGATACAAAAGTAAAGAAGTTATTGAAATGACAATGCTTCCAAAAGAGCAATTGTTTTGCAAACATTTTAGAGAACCAACTTTTCATTTAAGAAACCAAAAAGTTCTAAGAGTATCCCTTCATAGAGAAGTTAGTTGCTTTTTAGGGAAGCATCCTATGATGTTCACCTAGTTTCCCTTTACAAGGTGAGAACAACTTCCTCCCTGAGCACCGAAACAATATTGTGAACTATCCTGGTATGTTTCCTGCTAAGTCTATCCTCTTGAGCATACCCACTTGGTTCTGTAGTGGAAGTTGTTGGGAAATTGGAGCAACAGATAAGGCAGCAGAAAAAAAAATGAATGTACGGTTCCTAATCTAGAAGATATCAATAATGACAATGTATCTAGGAAGGAAGGTAGCAATACATATACATGGTCTTAGAGCAAGTCAATTGATAAATCTTGCTATGACGTGCTTCTTTCCCAAGTTATACCTAGACGGTTGTAGGCGGTGGCCTCCTATTTGATCACCATGGATAGTGGTTGACGACATCCTCCTTAGCGAGTGGCAAAGGCCTCCTCGCCTCTAGGTAGTCTACATGGACCACTAATAACTCCATGTTGCACCACCATAACCAATAGGAAGAAGTTGTCCCTTCGAATGTGGACCTGCTGGGGTTGATTCACTCTCATGCATTGTCTCTCCCTTGTTGTCCCTCCCTTTTATGAGTAGGACTTGATTAGGCTCTATAGTTATCACAAACAGAGAGGACAACAATTTTTAGAGATTACTATTGTGTCTCTAAAAGCCTAGAATTCCACCCTTTATATAGGATGGCCAAGGTTAAGGTTTCTAGTTCATTTGGGAGTAAAAGAGACATATTTTCATGAATTTTACATGAGTTGTGAAAGTGAACCGGTGGGTTCACTGCTAAATCGATCAGTTCATAAGTGAAATGATCGTATCACATGTGAAACGGTTTTCTCACCTTATTTCCTATTCACAAACAAATTGGCTTTCAATACAGTGATTAATGCACAAAGTGATGCCAACATCAATTGTTGATCTGATGATATTGATCATTGAACTGAATGATTCACTATATGAACCGGTCATTTGAGACCTTCAACATGTCTGTTCATGCTCCGGTTCAAGCAATGTTCAACCAATGTAATTTAAATTGACATGACACTTTAATCGATCAATTTAACACTTGAACCAGTCGGTTAATAGTCTAGTCAGTCAATTTTCAGCCAATGTTGCTTAAATTGAATACCTAAACACTTTAGTAATCAAGCTAAACATCATTCATGAATAAACTCCTATTCTAGGTCTATCCTGTGTGTGTGACCCTATAGGTCCCAAGTTACACTGACAGTGAATGTCCATAACCAATTTATGACATCACAAGAAATGAACATTGTCTAGATACACATCATTGCTACCCAAGTAATTAGAAATTTGGAGAACAACTTCAACATACAAATCGTGATCAGTGTTATCGTGATCATATAGTTCCTTTGTCTCTAATATCTTGACTGAACTTGAGGCATGAAATTGTCATCCTCTCAATGTTGAATCCATTTTCTTTGAACTAGAGCAGACTATATGAGATGCATGTGAGCTCACATATCACATATTAAGTAACATTGGAAACGACATACATTTCTCAGTCTCACGTATCAAGTGGGCAAGATATCAAACTCTTGCAGGCGGGACAAATCCTATGTACACCACTGACACTCAGTCCCCTAGTGTCACAACATACCCTAGAACCACCTTTATGGCAACCCTTATTCAAGGATATGTTGGATGGTTTCAAAGTTCATCAGGCAACATGTAATGAGTTTAGTGACTTCAAGTCTAAGAACCACAATCACGACTATCAATATGAGAGATGATTCTGACTACCATTCCATGATCTCAATGTATTACTCTCAAGGTGTGTATGTTGGATACACTATTCTCTAACATGTACTTGTATTTATGACTTGATATCACATATCATGACTAATAACACTATCATCAATCAACACAAACTCTAGTTTTATGAATTTTTATTGTCTATTTCACCTCCATAATAATATCCGACTAGGGACATAATAAGAATGTATGTACTCTTATCGTACATATCATCTTATTGTTGAGGTCCTCAACCTGAAGACATATGTATCAAGTAACATCATTCTTTATACATTTACCATGTTTGTTTCATTATCTCATGATTGAGTCAAGCATAATAGATGGAATTAACTATATAATTTTCAAATAAATTATATGATGTCCCATTACAATCATAATATGATTGTCTCTATGGGCATACATACCAACATACTCCAACTTGAACTTAGAGACGATTACTTAAAAATCTTATTCCAATTAATCTTCAACATTTACATCATGTTTTGACAATGCAACTTCTTTTTTATTGGGTTAGCAACATTTGCTTCTAGGCGTTATTTTGCAAGTTCTACATCTCATCATTGTATGTCTTTTCAGATAAGATTGAATTGATGTAGTATGGTATCTAAGATTTCTTTCCTATCTAGTAGCTCCATTATTGTCGCAATATTTGTATTGTGTCATCAATTGTTTGGAACCTCCCATAAGTTCATCTACATGAACTTGGTGATCCATACAATATCCTCTACTATGTTCAGAACAACAAGATACTCAACTTCTATTGTAGATTTAGCAACTATCTCTTCCTCATAATTTTTCCTTCTTATGGTTCTATTTTGATGCCAAACACAAATTTTGATTGTGATCATTAATTTTCTTTGTCATTTTGGAAGCTTGAATGGGTGTAACCCTTTATATCCAACTCTTCATTATTACCAAAATCAAGGAATTGATCTTTTTTAATGCTTCTCAAGTACTTAAAGATGTTCTTTCTGGCAGTCTAGTGACTTTTACTAGGATCTGATAGATATCCACTCGTCATGTCCAATACATATGAGACAACCAGATGAGTACATAACATTGCATTCATGATTGATCCAATTAAAAATGGATATTGTATCTTATTCATGTTTTCCCATTCTTTACAAGAACTGAAACAGTAGGCTCTAGATAGACAAATTACACAAATGTTATCTCATTGAGTCATGCATGCTAAACCCCTTTAACATCTTGCCAATGTATGTGCTCTTATTTAGGTCAGAATCTTTGTAGGTCTATCTCTATAGATTTTCATTCCTATCATATACAATGATTTTCCTAAACCCTTTATGTAGAAGGTATCTCCTTGCTAGTTTTTGATATATGTAGGATAAGGACATCATTCCTCATCATTATGTGGAATATAAATATGCTCCCACTAACACTTTCATAATCATATATTTCATCTTCATTTTGGCTAAAGACAAACTATTTGCCTATCTTGTCCAACTAAAGATTCTAGTTCTGAGATGCTTGCTTCAATCCATGGATTGACCTTTGTAGCTTATATACTTTATTTGCAATGATTGGATTTATAAAATCATTATGTTGTGTCACGTACAAATCCTATACATTATTCTTATTAACGAATGTGATTTTAACATCCATTTTACCAAGTCTAATAATCACACTATGCTACAATGGCAAGCATGACCCCGATCAATTTAACCATGGCAAATGGTGAAAAGATTTTGTCATGTTAAACATCTTAAAGTTGTTTGAAACCTTTAGAAACCAATCTTCCCTTACATGTTTATACACTACCACACATGTTGGTCTCCTTCTGAAGACCCACTTGAACTGTATGGGTTTTATCCCTTCAGGTGGATCCACCAAGGCCATACCTTGTTGTTTTACATGTACTCCATCTTTGATCTCATGGCCATAAGACATGTCTCAGACTCTAGTCCCTCAATAGATTCTAGGTTGGTTGTTGGCTCATCATCTATGACCAACTCACTGCCTTCTTGTGTTATAAGATATCATAATATTTCAAACTCAAGGCATGTTCTACTAGATCTACGAGGTTTTGTGTTACATAAGAAACTTGAGATTTCACAACAATTTGTGTTTCTACTTATTCCTATTTTGCCACTTTAGGTTCAATGTTTATTGTTTTTGGTCTCAAAATTTTTGAGTTCTACTTTTCACGCACTGATCCTTCCTTTGGAATTATATTCCCTATAGCAATATAGCCATCTTTGAAATAAACATTTTGTTGTTGAAGTGGAATATAGAAGTAGTATTCAACAAAATAACATTTATAGAGAAAACTTTTCAAGAAACTATTTTCTTATATAAGTTTTCAATCTTAATCTCAATAAAGATATTGGGACACCTCCCATGCCATATCTCATATGGTGTCTTTTCAACCATTTTATATAGTACATTGTTTTACTATAAAGCATGTGCCAAAAGGAATTTGAAGATCAACTAGATTTATTGATAATCACACTGTGGACTGACATGGTGTGATACCTTGATTCTGTTACACTATCATGATATGGTATCATTGTGTTTCAGGTGGATTTCATCATGATATACTACCATGATCTCCCAGAAGGTCCTCAAACTCTTGGTTAAAATATTTTGACATCGATCTTATCGAACAATTTTAATACTTCTACCAATATGGTTATGCACTTCATTCATAATCTCCTAGAACACTTCAAGAGATTTAGACTAGTATTTCATTGAATACAATATACCATATCTATTGGGAAAATTAGCAAATATAACAAGGTACTATGTACCACCTAGAACATTTATTCTAAAAGGTCCATATACAAGAGTATGTATGAGGCCTAATAGAATACTCACTCTTCCACGACATCTTGTGAAAGGTGCTTCTATCATATTGACCAACAAGTAAAACCCATGTCTCTATTGGTTGAATAACCAAAAGAGTCTATAAAACCATCAATATGGCTTCTAGAAATTCATATCTCATTTATCATTTTTAGATGACAATGCTATATGTATTTGTTCTTTGAGTCATCAAGTAAATCACTATGTATAATTGTCTCTAGAATTATCAAATATAAACTATGAGACATTAGGCCACTACCATAAGATATCTTATCTTTAAAAGAAAAACATCAAATATATTCATAATATTATTATCCATACATGATGTTTTTCAATAATGGAAGGTACATAAGAGCAATTCATTAAATCTATTACATACGCAAGAATGGTAGATTCCAATTGTAGTGGAAAAAACTCTTCTTCCAAGTAGTTCTATCGTACTTCTTCTCAATTCATGAAGTGGATCTCTCTATCTCTTTCTTCTTCTTGTGTCTCTTTAAGTGAAAAGGAAAAATTCCTTTTGTACTTACCCTTCTCCTTATCTTGAGCACAGAAGAATTAGACTTCCGCTTAGCCTCTGTACACTTATTGGCCTTAACTTTTTCCTTAGACTTCGTTCCACTGATTACCATCATGGGTTCATCCTTCTTCATTTGTACTTCGACTTTTATAAACATGCAAAACAACTCAGATAGTGGTTTAGCCAAGTTACTCAATTAATAGCACTTGATAAACTAGTTATATGATTCAAGCAAAGATTGTAGAATCATATTTGTGGCCAACGCTTGACCTAAAGGAAACCCCAACTCTCTTGATCTTCCACATTCCCAATCATACATAGCACATGTGACTCTACTGGGTCACGCTTTAGAGACATTATACCTTTCTTGCTTGACATGATTCTTAAGATGTGTTACCATTTCAAGAATGTTCATGTTTTCATGTTTCTTATGAAACTTATAGTTTATACAACTCATAATAAGGTTCTTAATGTCTAAGGCACTTCCAATAAGCTTCCACCTCAGCTCTAGGAGCATCAAGAGTAGGTTCCTCTGGTGTTGGTGTATCTAGGACATAGAACTTATTCTTATAATTTAGAACCCTTCTCAAAGTCCAAAACTAGTCATGGAAGTTTGTCCCATTTAGTTTTTCCTTCTCAAGGACTAATTACAATAATGATTTGGTTGTGTTTTCCGTTATATTCTGCAAAAGCAAAATTTGCAACATTTGTCAAAACACTTTTGATTTGATTTCATAATATTGACAATATAAATTAGGTCTTTAATTAATTATCTCTCCCACTATTTCATTCAAATTGATAGCCATCACATATCAATTCAGAAGATTGCATCATACCACCTTCTAGTGAGCCAAGACCAAAACAAATTGAGTTATTACCCAGCCAATGCTAGTGTCTATAACCAATTATTAGGTAGGCAATTATTGCCAATTGCATCTCATGCAACTCTTTGATAGATGATATGTGCAACTCTTTGCCATAGTCTTCTGCATGGTTCTAGGAACTTAATCTAATTAAGTTCACCTAGTTAAGTCTGAACGAAAATCCAACATGATAGTAACACACCCTTCTCGGCAGGCCCACATGACTACCATCACATTTCTATGAGATGGACATCGCACCCTGCTTAGCATGCCCACACTTAGCCAATCAATATTTTCATGTATGTTGATAATGCAAAGCATCTAAGAATTAATTTTTAATTGAGGGATTTTATATTTCTATAAATACATATACATATCCAATCACCGCATACTTATAATACATATCATATACATGTTATAACCACAAATGACAAACATGCAATAAAAAGTGTATGAGCAATGGTTATGTACACCATAATGCAATTCCTTGGTGACACAAGGATTCTCTACCAGTTAAGGTCCACATCATATGTACAACCTTTTCTTGCAAAAATTGTGCTAGAACCATTTCGGGTCAATCACTTCAAATCTTAAGCCGATCAGCTGGCCCACAGGTTGGTTAGTCAGTCTCTTTAATCGGTTATCTAGTCTCTAGTTCAAGAAATGTCATGACTCCTCTACTCGATTGGTTGGAGAATCATTTGATTGATTCCTCCTGTGGTCTGGCCTCCTTGGTGCTCCAATTGATTTGTTCAATATCTAAGGCAATTAGTTCATCTGATGCAGAACACCTTCTAATGATGAAACATAAATTAAAACTATCACATTCCATATCACATTGTATAAGGGGAAACCTCAAGTTACATTTGAGGGGAATATAGGAAGAGGATCATTAATTTACATTTGAAAAGGAGAGGAGAAGCATGTTATGAAAACCAAATAATAATAGGAAATAAACCAAACAACCATGCACGCAATCCATAAGGGTTTTTTCCATAACCATGATTACATTCACCATCAAAAAAAATTATGCCATTACTGCATATATATATATATATATATATATATATATATATATATATATATATATATATATATATATATATTGTGTGTGTATGATATATATTTATATTTGTGGGATCATATGTGGTATTAATTTTGATATGCACATTAATCATTTTAAATATTCACAATGTATATAATAAAATCAATATGATGAAATTAATTTAAATCCCTGATACACTATAAATTGATGTGGCTGTGATACCACTATTGAGAAATCGGGATAAAAGATAAGGGATAGGAAACAAAAAAAATGCCTGATTCCTGAACCAATAGATCGCATGAATAACAATTTATCTAGGAACAAAGGTAGAAAGAGATATACGTGATCCTGCATCAAGTACAACGACAACTCTTTCTGCAATGTGCTTTTTGTCCAATTGCACCTGGATGGCTGTCGGCAACAACTTCTTGGTTGATCACCACGGATGCCAATTGATTATGTCCTCCTATGGGGGTGGCATAGGCCTCCTCACCTCTATGTATTCCATACGGACTAGGAAGAACTCCATAGTGTGCTACTAGACCCAACATGAAGAAGGTGTTCGTTGCCCGCGTGGGTATCCTGATTTTTCGCTACCCGCACATCCAAAAGCGTAACAATATGGTACACAAAAGTAACTCTAAGATAAAAAGAGTAACTATATTGATTTTTTTTTAAGACACCACTTTCATTCATATAAAATCACGGTACAAAGAATACATCATCTTCAACTATAGATTTCCATCTTGTAGGCAGTGAAGACCAATGCCTAACTTGACTAGCTAAATCTAATGCCTCCTTTGCAATCAGGTGGGCCAGCGAGTTGTAAGTCCTTTTAACATGGACAAAATGAACAGAATGAATGGAAGAAAAAAGAAGAAAAATATCTTCATCCAACATCCGAACGTAGTCCGACCTTTTCTTCACGTCCTTCAAGGCGTTGATCATGTTCAATGAGTCTGAGCATAAAACCAAGTTGGTTTCATTATCCAGCACCCTCCATGTGAGCTGCACTCTTTCCCTAGCTGCCATGGCTTCTTCAATGTCCGAGGTCCACTCCGCCCGCACTGTCCTTTGTGTTGCACCCACAAAGATGCCCCTGCCTTCCCGCACCACAACCCCCAAGCTGCAGCCTTCTTCTCCCCTAGTCACAGCATCGACATGCAGCCATGACCAGCTGCTGTCTGCGCCCATCTCGCCAAGAGCTTCCTCCATTGTCACCCTTGTGCCCACATTGTCTGTCCAGTAACTATATTGATAAAAAAGTAACAATATAACACGTAGAAAATATACAGTCAGTAAATATATGGACGTATTTTTTGATTTTGGTGAGGCAAATGGTATTATTTTTGGATCAAATTTTTTGGGGAGCTAGATAAAATGCTCCTCTACAATTGCAATTTTTTTTAAAGTGACAGGAAGGGTGTGCGGGTAGCTACCCGCGCAGGTATTAAAGTTGAACCATATATATATATATATATATATATATATATATATATATATATATATATCTGTGTGTATGATATATATTTATATTTGCGGGATCATATGTGGCATTTAATTTGATATGCACATTAATCATTTTAAATATTCACAATGTATATAACAAAATAAATCTCATGAAATTAATTTAAATCCCTGATACACTATGAATTGATGTGGCTCTGATACCACTATTGAGAAATCAGGATAAAAGATAAGGGAGAGGAAACAAAAAAAATGCCTGATTCCTGAACCAGTAGATTGCATGAATAACAATTTATCTAGGAACAAAGGTAGAAAGAGATATATGTGATCCTACATCAAGTACAATGAAAACTTTTTCTGCAATGTGCTTTTTGTCCAATTGCACCTGGATGGCTGTCGGCAACAACTTCTTGGTTGATCACCACAGATGCCAGTTGATTATGTCCTCCTAAGGGGGTGGCATATGCCTTCTCACCTCTATATATTCCATGCGGACTAGCAAGAACTCCATAGTATGCTACTAGACCCAACATGAAACAGTTGTCCCTTTAAACGTCAACCTGCTAGGGTTGATTCATTCTCTTGTGTTGTCTCTCTTTTGTTGTTCCTCCCTTTTATGGGTAGGACTTGATGTATCTCTCTAGGTACCACAACTATATATGGAAACAATTGTCAGAGCTTATTGTGTATCTCTGAAAGCCTTGACTATCCCCCTTATTTAGGATGGTTGGGGTCATGTTTTCCATTTCATTTGGGAGTTGAAGAGATGAATTTTCATAGATTTTTAGAAGCTACAAATATTGAAGTGGTCAATCACCATTGAATTGGTCGGTTCATAAGTGAAATGGTCCTTACACAAATGAAATGTCTGGTTCATGTTTCCTATTCACAAACAAAATGGCTTTCAATGTGATAATTAATGCACAACATGATGTCAACATCAATGATTGATCCAATCATATTGATCATTAAACCTGACTTTCAATTTATGAATCGGTCATTTCAAACCTTGAACTTTTTGGTTCATGCCCCAGTTCAGGCAATGTTCCGCCTATGCAGTTTAAATGACCTAACACTTGAATTGGTCTTTTCAACATTTGAACATGTCAGTTCACAGTTTAATCAGTCAATTTTCATCGAATGTTGTTTAAATTGAATACCTAAACACTCTAGTAATCAAGTAAAACATCATTCATGAATAAACTCCAATTCTAAGTGCATCCTATGTGTGTTATCCAATAGGTCCCAACTTACGTTGGTAATGAATGTCCATAACCAATATATCGCATCACAAGAAATAAGTCGTATCTAGAAACACATCATTGCTACCTAAGTAAATAGAAAGTTGGAGAACAACTTCAACCTACAATCCATGATCAATGTTATTATGATCTCATAGTTCCTTTGTCTTTGATATCTAGATTGAACTCGAGACATAGAATTGTTTTCCTCTCTATGTTAAATCCATGTTCCTTGAACTAGAGCAGCCTGTATGAGATGTATGCAAGCTCACATATCACATATTGAGTCACATGAGTATGATTATATGTTTCACTATCTCTCTAATAAAGTGGCTAGGATATCAAACTCCAGTAGGAGGAAGAAATCCCATCTACATCACTTAAACTTAGTCCCCATGTGTCAGAACGTACCCAAGTACCACCATTAAGGCAACCCATATTAAAGGTCCCATTGGATGGTGGAAAAGTTCATAAAACGACATGTGATGAGTTTAGTGACTTCAAGTCTAAGAACAACTATCACCACGATCACTATGAGAGATGATTTTGACTACCATTCTATGATCTTCATGTACTACTCTCAAGGTGGGTCTGTTTGATACACTATTCTATAACATGTACCTATGTGTTTGGCTTGATATCACATATCATGACTAATGAAACTTTGTCATCAATCAGCACGTAGTCTCATCTTATGTATTATTTCTGTCTATTTTTGTTCCATAGTTCTATCCAACTAGGGACATGACAAGAATGTATGTACTCTTATCATACATATGATCTCATTGTTCAAGCCCTCAACCTGAAGATATATGTCATAGAGTAACACCATTCTTTAGACATATACCATATTTGTGTCTTCATCTCATGATTGAGTCAAAGAAAATAAACAAAATTACCTTTATTATTATCAAATCAAGTATATGATGCCCCATTACAATCATCATATGATTGTCTCTATGGGCATACATACCAACATAACATTGACATAGTCAAG